>OY744496.1:838547-1171268 GCA_963556185.1 Pseudopediastrum boryanum
GCCCTTCCCCCAACCTCAAATATGCACCCCGCCCCCCCCCCCCCATTCACCCGAATTCCTTCCGTACCTGCTTGTGCACACTTCCCCTCTTCGTCCACCTCCACCTGCAGTACCTCCCACCTCCCACTGCTACTGCTGCCATCGCCTGCTGCATCATTGCTGCGCTCAAAGAACGCCTTCACATGTTGCAGCGTGCTGTTACGCAGCGGTCCCAGGTCTTCCCGCAGCCGCAGCAGGACCTGTTCTAGCTGACTGTAGCTGCCACCATTGGCTATGGCTTCTAGCACAAGTGCATATTCAGACTCTGCACAGACATGGAGTTGCACAAGCACAAAATTATCACTTTGAAATGGAAGAGACTTTACATTAAAAGACTCAATTCCGAATGCAAGGGAAGCAGAGGGAAGCAGAGCCCCCTTCCGCATAATGTAGACTGTGCAAGAAATTGTAAGAACACCTTATGGAATTGTTGAAGCACAAAATGTACCAAAGGGGGAGCTCCTCTAGTTGACTGTAGCTGCCACCATTGGCTATGGGCTCTAGCACAAACGCATATTCAGATTCTGCCCACACACAAAGTTGCGCAAACACAATCAGCAATACATTATGAGACGCTTAATTCTCCTAAGTGAGTGCTCGCGCGGCTTCCCATCGCTTTAAGGCACCACATCTAACCCCTTTGAGAAGAGCCAAAATTTGTGCCGGCCATGCCTTAGTTCCAGCACAATGCGGACTTAGAAATCTGTACAAGGACATGGGAAAAGCCCACCATGAAGCCACTGAAGCACGATCTGCATCACACCGCTCAAAAGTCAACCTCAAAGAATGCAGAGCCCAGCTAGGCATTCACAAAGTGCTCAAGTGGTGTGGCACACTGTTGCACACTTTCAAAATACCGGTAGATGCCTTGCACTTGCCTTGCCTTGCCTTGCCCTGCAGCTTTCGTGGTCTTACCTGTTAGCTCAGCCGTCTCCAGTTCCAGCTCATCAATCATTTTAACCACCTCGAGCATCTCATCAGCCTGCAAGGAAAAACAATGCCCGAAGCATGAACAATCAAGAAAATCGATCGCAGCCAACACAAGGCCCAAACAACTGCGTCGGAAGGGCTGGCATTGGCCTTCCATGTGAATCAACCGGGTGGCTGTTTTGTACGAGTACAATTATACCTCCTCCCCCACCCCCCCTTGGGCTGCATGGGTGGGTGGGCTTCGGCCCATTTAAAGTACTAGGCAGTAAATGTAATGGCCTATTTACAGGACATTACGTTCAACCACATAAAGAATTGCCTCTTTTAACATGCCTTTTCCTGCATAGTGCCAAACCAAACAAAGATCTCAGAAGAGTCAGAAGTCCCCCTACCCAATCACAACAAGGGACATGACAAGACTTATCCTATGTTTTCAATTGCATGCCACAACCTCGGTGTGCGTAGGTGCATCCAATGAAACCAATGCTCTAGCTGTTGTTGCTGGCGCACCTTTCCTTGCAGGGAATACAACAACATAACCGGATGGAATGTACGCAGCCTGGGCGTCATCTTGTGGTTGGTGCCGCCACTGGCCTTCCAGGCATCCACCACCTCCTTAGCAAGAGACAATGCCTGCATGATATTTGAAACACCAAGATAACACTGAGTTAACACATGAATGGTGCCAACATGTGCTTCAGTGGTTGGTGCCGCCCCTGGCCTTCCAGGCATCCACCACCTCCTTAGCAAGAGACAATGCCTGCATGATATTTGAAACACCACGATAACGCTGAGTTAACACATGAATGGTGCCAACATGTGCTTCAGTGGTTGGTGCCGCCCCTGGCCTTCCACGTATTTACAACCTCTTTAGCAAGAGACAATGCCTGCACAACATTTCACACGAGTTCAGGTGTTACCTCACCAACATGCATCCGCAGCACTAAATAATGTTGAGAGCAATTTAGTCTCAACTCAGATCCATGTTAGGTACCAATCTATCAAGCAGGAAGACAGCCCTAGTCACAATCAATGAGCTTGCATATGGGCCAGCGCTGAATGCGCCAACCGCACCGATTTATTTCCAGAAAGAAACTGCCAGCCCCAAATCAGTACCAAAGAGAGTATGAATACTTCTTGCTGCATATCTTTACCTGGTACCTTGAAAGCAGCAGGGATATGTACAAAGAAATGAGCTGCCAAGCCCAACAAGTGGTGATAGGTGTTTCTTTCCACAGCACGTCGGAAGCAAAGAACAAAATGTGTAAGAATTCACAAGCTTGCAACATTACCAATCACCGACCTGCACACTGGCAAAGGAACAAGAAGGCCATAGTAGAAAGGGCTGGTGGTATGCAGTATCAGATCATATCGGTTGGGGCTGATACGAATAACATTCATGGGCTTGAGGCATCATCTTCAGAACGTGGGGACACTGATAACAGTGTGGACAACCCAGAGCTATCAGGTCCGCTGGAGACCTAAAACCCTTTGGTACATTGTATAGAAGGCCATCAGACAAAGTGGTGTATGTGTCTTCCTGCTGGGCCTACTGCCTCTCAGAGTCATGGAAGTGTAAAAATCATCACTGGCCAAAACCAAACCAATCTTGTCGCACAGATTCGACAAGTCCACAAGTGCAACAAGTCCATAAGTGAACTTTGAGTAAGAATGAAATCAGGTCCCAACAATGAGGACCTATTCACTCTTTGGCACAATGTATAGAAGGCCATCAGACAAAGTGGTGTAAGTGTCTTCCTGCTGGGCGAACTGCCCCTCAGAGTCATGGAAGTGTAAGAAGCTCTTCATTGGCCAAAAAAAACCCGGGTATTTTCGCACAGTGGCAGCAAGTCCACAGGTGGACTTTGAGTAGACTAAAATCAGGTCCCAGCGATAAAAACCTGAAACTCTTTGGTACACAGTGTAAAGGCCATCAGAAAGAATGGTGTAAGTGTCTTCCAACGGAGCGTGCTGCCCCTCAGAGTCATGGAAGTGTAAACTTATCCTCATTGGCCAATAACAAAACAGGTTGCGTCAACTCTTAGGCAATTGATAGTCGTACGCTCGATCTTGAACACAATGGTGGGAATTGAGCAAGTGCGCCAAAATAAGACATGTGAGCAGATCCATAAAACCACGTCTTCAAGCAAAACCATAACGGTTCCTTATGAAAGGAAGCACTACAGCATTCACAACAAACCTTGCATGCAACCCCAGTGTACATATGTGTTTTTGCTGCATGTGCTCGACTGGATCTGATGATGGCCAACAGGCCGAAACGCGTAATCCCATGCATTTGATGTAAGAAATCATGATCAAAAGAAGAATGGCTCTGGCGTTTAACTATAGCTGCTACCGTAAGCTATGTTCACGCACTGCATACCTTTTCCACCCACCCTATCCCCCCAGCACAAGCACTGCACACCTTTTCAGCGTCGCCTGCCATAGCTGCTGCCCTTGCTGCCGGCAGGTACATTCCCTCATCTCCCCACCACCACCCTGCCCCCAATCTTCCACTCCCTCCCCCCCAACCACACCTCTCCCCACTCAATCCACCAGACAACGTCCCTCCGACACCCCTACATGCATCCATAAGTCACAATAACGTACTATTGCTCGGCCCTCCCCACCTCCCAGGCACAAGCACTGCATACCTTGTCAGCGTCTCCTGCCATAGCTGCTGTCCTTGCTGCCTGCAGATACATCCCCTCATCCTTCCTACCAGGTGGCAGCCCCATCATTTGATCTACAACCTCTCTCCAAACCACACCTCACGCAGTCAGTCCACCAAACAAGCCCTCTCCAACACCCCTGAGCCCCCAGCCATAGATAAGCCTACAACAAGGCACCATGGCTCCCCCCTCTTCCCCCTCCAACACCCCTTTAACCCCCCATACCTTGTCAGTGTTTCCTGCCATAGCTGCTGCCCTTGCTGCCTGCAGATACATGCCCTCATCCTTCCTACCAGGTGGCAGCCCCATCATCTGATCTATGACCTCAGCACTCAGAGCAGCTCGCCGCTCAGGAGAGAGGGGCTCAGTATGCAGGTCTGCAAGGGCCTCTGCAGAAACACCACAACAGTCAGCACAAGTTGACGAATCACGTGGAGATAAGCTGTAACAGTGGTCAGACAACAGAAGCAGCAGCAAATAAGCACCAGCATTACTGCTCATAAAGGACATCAACAGGATCATGATCTTGGGCTAAGTACGGACCATCCACCGGTAGCTGCTGCCTATGGCAATCTATTGGCAAGAGGCATACTTGCATTGATGGCTGCATCCGTTCCAGTGCTGCATACATATCCCTGCTTTTCTCATCCGCACCCCCCTGCTTTGATCTACCTGTAGCAACCTGCAGGTCTACTCAAGGGCTGCGCAGGGCTCCCACAATGGCAAACAGTGCATCTCTGACAAAGGGCAACACCTCCGCTGGCACTTTACCTACCATACATAATTGCCCCTCGCCTTCCCCTCACCTTCCAACACCTGCTTCTGAAAATCCCTCTGCTCTTTCTGCTTCTGCAGCTGCTTCAACATCCCCTTCGTCAACTTGCTTTCATCCACCTTCATTTTCCCCTCCCCCTCCCCTTCGCCAGCATCCCGACCCTTCCCCTCGCCCCCCAAAGCGGTCATATCCATAGGTTTCTGCACCAGAGGACATAAACCCCGCGGCAGCTCATCCACTAAACCCTCGTCACATGCTATTGTGGGCTGTGTCTGGCCCCAGCGTCCATTTTCCTTTGACTCTTCAGCTGCTGCTGCTGCTTGTTCCTTCGTGAGGTCCAAGATTGCTGCTGCTGCTTTGCTTGCTGCTGCTTCTAAGGCGGGGAGGTCTGCCCCGGGCTGCTTCTCTAGGTACTCCTTACGCATCTGCAGGGGGACAAGATGTACATGTTTGAGACAGAGCAAGATAACACTGCACGCCCCCGGACCATGCAGGACCCGCAGTACAACTACAACCAGTTTGTGTGTTGGGGTTGAGAGACTGAGATAGAGAGCTAAAACTACAAGAGGCGGAGAAGAGCAGACCCTAGGCACGCACATGTTTGGGAACGGATACGGCGCAGCCCTCAGACCAAGCAGCACCTACCACATGATTCCAAGCAGTTTGGTATGGATATGAGATAGTTGCATGCACAGCTCTCAAACTGTGCAGCACCCGCGGCATGACTCCAACCAATTCAATAGGTACGTAGGATAAATCACAG
Organism: Pseudopediastrum boryanum; assembly: GCA_963556185.1. NCBI lineage: Eukaryota > Viridiplantae > Chlorophyta > Chlorophyceae > Sphaeropleales > Hydrodictyaceae > Pseudopediastrum > Pseudopediastrum boryanum. Next base: position 843,727 of record OY744496.1, read on the forward strand.
CGCAGCTTCTAGAGCCGTGCAGCACCCGCCACATGCATCCGACAACTTTTTTGTGTATATAGAGGGTGAGAGACTGAGACAGAGGGCTAAAACCACCAAAAACCGAGGCAAGCAGACCGCAGGCATGTACACGTGTCAGGTCAGAGCACACCTTCCGAGCCATGCAGCACTAGCCATAAGATCCCAACCATTTTGTGGGTGTGCATTGAAGGAAAACCAAGAGAGCTAAGATCAGAAGAGATGGCACAACATGTATGAAGCAACCATGAGCATTAAAACCATGCTGACTTGCTGTGTATTCACAATTTGTAGCCTGATGAGTCTGAGTGATGCAAAATATCCAAGAAACTACCTAGACACTGATTTCTCACTTTCATCTCAAGTGCACAGGGTACTGGGACTAAACCACACCCCAAACCCTACTGCCCCTTCTTCTACAGACAAAAGAACTGAATCGGCCAATACTGACCACCGTTTTCTGCCCCCACCTCTGCCATAACCACACACATACATCAATAGCTCCCACCCACCCACCCCTTCAGCACTGGTGTGACCATGCCTAAGGCTCCCCAAGTCCACTTGTAGGTGAAGGGCTTGATGATAGACTAGACCGCCACCTTATTGCCCCCGACTTCTGCTCCCCTCCACCCGCCCCCGCCTTTGCCCCCCAGACGTACCAGTAGCTCCCATTTCCACCCCCCATGCAGGGCATGCAGGACATTAATCACCATGCCTTACCCCCACCAAGTGCAGTGTTAAAGGTCAGGGGCTTGCTACTATGCAATGCCCCAAACCCTATTGTGCCACCCCTTTTCTGCCCTTTCCCCCCAGCCCCGCCTTCTGCCTTTCCCCTCTGCACACACACACACACGCACACCCGTCCCCGCCTTAACCGCCCACTCTTACCAGTAGCTCCACTTCCATCCCCCATGCAGGCCATGCAGCACTGGTGTGACCATGCCTAACCCCCATCAAGTGCAGTGTTATAGGTGAAGGGCTTGCAACTATACCCTTCAAACCCTTTCTGCCCTTCCCCTCTGCACTCCCCCTGTTGCCCCCCCCCTCCCCCCAGTCCCCGCTTAGGCCCCCACACTCACCAGTAGCTCCCACTTCCACCCCTCGTGCAGGGCACGCAGCACTGGTGTAACCATGCCTAAGCCCCACCAAGTGCAGCGTTGCCAGTGAAAGCGTTGAACTAGGCAATGCCCCAAACCCTTAAGCCTCCCCGCCCCCTGCCCCTGCCTTCTGCCCTTCCCCTCTGCACCCCCCTTCTGCCCTTCACCTCTGCACCCCTCCTTCCGCATCCCCCCCCTCCCCCCGCCCCCGCTCAGCCCCCCACACTCACCAGTAGCTCCCACTTCCACCCCCCATGCAGGACATGCAGCACTGGTGTGACCATGGCAAGGTGTGGTGCTCCCCTAGCATCAGCTGCAGCTTCCCGCAGTTTCCCTAGCAGATGGATGGCTTCCTGGCTGCGACCCTTCTTACAGGCTTGCTGGATGTGAAACTGGAGGGCACCTATCTGCAGGTGGAGGAGAGGGGTGGGGGAGAGAAGGACATAGGATTTAGGCTGGTTGAAAGTGAAACCGGACGGCGTTGAACTGCAGGGAGGGCAGAGGGATGAGAGAGGGGAGACAATGGAGTTTAGGCTTGCTAAAGTGGAAAATGGAGCACACCTAATTGCAGGGAGGGCAAAGAGGCGGGGGAGAGAAGCACATGGGGTTTAGGCTTGCTAGAAGTGAAACCAAAGGGCATTTAATTGCAGGGAGAGGAGAGGGGTGGGGGAAAGGAGGAAATGGGGGGTTTAGGCTTGCTGGATGTGAAGCTAAAGACTACCTAACTGCAGGGAAGGCAAAGGGGTGGGGGAGAGGAGGAAATGGGGTTTAGGCTTGCTAGAAGTGAAAATTGGAGCGGACCTAACTGCAGGGAAGGAGAGGGATCAGGGAAAGGAGCATATGGGCTCAGCCCTGATATAAGTTGTGGCTGGTTGCGTGTAAATACGATCAATACGACCATGTGCCAAAATCGACAAATTTATTGAGATATGGCCAACAGCAGCGTGTCTGATGCAGACAAGGGCTCTTATGTAAAAGGATCTGCACTTCTGAAGATGTTCCCTGCATTCCATATTTATTCAGGAGGTCGAACGCAGCTGCAGCTGGGCAATGCTTGGCATGAACCACAATAACCCCAAAAGCGCATGCCATGGCCTCTGCCAAGTTACTTGTTGCAGTACTTCGGTCAGGCGTCACATAGAGAAACCTGCCTCAGTCCTTTTGTCTATGTGACACTAATAAAGCAATTGCTCCATGTCATGACTTGGTTCCAGGAAGATTTGTGGACGGCTCACACCTTTGGGTCTTGACCCTTGGCCTTCTCCCTCTTTGCCTTCCTATCAGGGACTGGCTCGGGGCTGCCGCCACCCCTGGGTGCTGCTGCTGGTGATGGTGGTGGTGGCCCATTGCTGTGAGGCACTTTGGGGGGTGCTGCTGCTGCTGCTGTCTTGCTGCTTCCATTCTGTGCTGCTTCTGCAATCACGAAACCCATCAACGATGATATTGGAGGGATAAGCACGCGCTCATTACTTGGGGGAGGCCTATACATCCTCCGCCAAGGGCTGTTCACTTGAACAACAAGTCCTGGGTTTATGGTGCTGTGTGGCGAGACTATTTAGCTGCAGAGGTGCTACAAGCACATTCATCAAAATGGTGACACTAGCAGTTAATGAAGCTGTTGCAAAGGATGCTCTTGCAAGGCCCGTGGCCGAAGTCAAATTGCTGAATATCTCGAGGGAAGTTGGAAGCAGGTGCAGGAGCTTCCGCAGAGACGCACCTGAACTGAGCTTCGCTCGTTTGAGGGATGGCTCCTCTGTGTTATCTGTGCTCATTTGCCTCACACCACGAGCGCCGAAGACCTTGCAGTCCCTCGGGAACTCGGCCAGCGCCGGCGGGTACTGCAGATGCTGGCCCCTTAGGGCACACGTCTGTCTGATAGGGACCGGCCTGATATGGGATATGCTTGACCACAACCTGAAAAGTCCTGTACGCATGCAGGGCCCAGACGTAGTGTGCCTGGCGTGTAATGCACCCTGCCTTGTTTGCATTTCAAACCATCAACATCGAGCCGTAAACTACATGTAGTCCAGCAGCTGCCGGATTCGAAGCACGTATGGGTATTATATATGTGCCTTGATGGCTGCTTGTTTACATGCCACCCGAGGAAGGAAGAGTGATACGTCAGCCGACAAAGTTACATCTCTGGCAGTACACCTTGTGCAGTTGGAGCGTTTGATCTAGGACCGGGCGTCGCAGCACTGGGTTGAATACCATGGAGGACTTTGCTAACACTCGGTAGCGTAGTGGTGTTCAAATCCACGTGGCTACTCCTCTTGCTTGCAATGCATATCCTGTTTCAGTTCAACTAGCTGGCACTGCAGACTTGTGATTGCAGACTCACTGTTTTGAGGTGTGTATATAGCATGACTTAGTAAGAGCATGTCTCTTATTTAGTTGGCATGGACACGCCAAATGCCAAGAAGCCACGCACAGGTGCAGCCAAAAACGAGCTCCCACCGTGAGTACTTTCCTGTCGAGGCTGCACCATTGATCAAACGTGTACGCATGGTGCAGGTAGCAGTCCTCAACCAGCCCCAGGTGCTCAAGCCTTCGGTGCTCCACGCGGCTTCCGTCCCCCAAGCCCGCAGCATCACCATCCCCACCAGCAGCACCCGCAAGGCTTCCAACCCGGGCATGGGTACCAGCACTATGCCCCGTACCCAGGGTATAGGCCCCGAGGCTACCATCCACCGCATCAGCTACAGCCTAATTCCAGGCCCCCTCCTCCTAGACCCCCCCATCTGCCACCACCAGCAGCGGCAGGAGCAGGAGGGCAGCATGTTTCTGCCATAGCAGCTCCACCTAACGCCCCTAAGCCCCTACCGGGCAAACCCTCTCCACCACCAGCAGTATTAAGAGCAGGAGGGGTAGCCCCACCCCGCCCACCTCCACTACCCCCTCCAGGAAGTACCATTCCAGGAGCAACAGCAGCAACAGGCACAGCAAAAGGAATAGCCCCACCCCGCCCACCCCCTCTACCCCCTCCAGGCCACCCCACTCCACCACCACCACCACCAGCAGCAACCAAAGCAAGGGGCATACCCCCACCCCGTGCACCCCCACAACCCCCAAATGGCATCATTCCTGCATCTTCTGCCCCGCCCCTGTTCCGAAACCTACCGGCCCATGGCCCATCCTCATTCATGAGGAGAGCAACCCCGAAACCAGCAGCCAAGGCCTACCAATACCAGCATGTGGACTGGAGTGCCACAGAGGTGCCACCCCCTCCCACAAAAGAGGAGATGGAGCTGCTAAAAGGCAGGAAGCTCAGAGTTGACGATGACCCGGTAAGATCATAGTCATGTCTAGGGTTGTAGGGTTTAAGGTTTAGGGTTTTGGTAGGACCATTGTGTTCTACCTTCTAAAGCTAGGAGCATCAAGCACAAGGCGGCCTAAAGCTTAGGGGCATCAAATACCAAAACGGATTACACGTAGAGTGTACAAGTAGCAACAGTGAGGTTATAGAACTCAGATCATAGATTTACAGCTGCTGCCTGAACCAGTAGCAGCAGATCTTGGTCTAGAGAACTAAGCGGGTCCAATGTAATCCCACGCTTTTCCTGGGATATGTTCCAACCTGTGGCGTGGTTCACTGCCATGCTATAGGACTGATACCTAGCTAGCTCCATGGACATATAGGTTTGTTAACAATTGTTGAAGTCAGATGGCGGGTATTATGGTCAAAATGTGCCTTGAACATGCCTGCCAACACTAGGTTGCTCACATATCGATCTGGACTTGTTGATGTTTGACCTCCTCGGTCTCATTTCTGGGCAGGTTGCTGACCATGGGCTGCTAGATGCCATCCCTAAGTGCCCCTTTAACACCCCCCTAAGGGCCAGTTTACAGTTCACTATCCGTGGCAAACGTAGCTAGACGGAGGGCCCAGACCCCATAAACAAACGCTTCAAAAGCTTCTACGCAGGCTTCCATTAATGATTTTTGTGGCTTTCAAATAGAGGAAGGTTATATTCGTTTTGTATTTGAAACATTTTTTTGCTAATTTTGCTTTTTATTTTCGATCCCCTAATATTGTATTCGCATCTCCTGGGAGCCTGCACGTAACTGAACATGGCCATATGGGGCCTACTGTAACCTGGACCTAAGGTCCCATCACCCATCAGGAGATCACATATGCCGAGGTGGCTACTGAAGTAATCAACTTTCAGTGTACTGAAGTAATCATATTGCAGCTTACTGAAGTAATCTTTTCACAGATTGCTTACAGCGCGATTGCTCTCTGATAATTGAGGGTTGAAGGGCCTAACTCAAGCTAGCCGTAGCCATCAACAGCAACTCATGCACGCAGACTAGGCCAAAGCATAAGCAAAAAAGTGCCTTAAGCTACGTTTTCATATCCAAATGTATGGTTTTTTGCTGCTCCTTTGCGCTCCAGAGTCGTGTTTTCTTGCAAGTGGTGCGGAATGCAATTGCCCGCAATGACCTCTCCCAAGCGGTGCACCTTATCAAGGCTGCTGAGGTGCATGGGCACCCCCTTCACCCTCAGATGTTCAGTGGGGCCTTGGTGTTGGCCACAGGGAGGTGGGCCTGGGAGTTATGGCTCAGGAGGAACTTCATCATGAAGCAACCAGGCGCAGGTGAGTGGGAAGTTCTTAGGAGTGGGTCACTGGGAACTTCATAGTGAAGCAAGCAGGAGCGGGTGAGTGGGAACGTCATAGGGAAGCAGTTGAGATCACAGGAGTGGGAAATTCATAGTGAAGCAAATGGGAGCATGTGTTAAGCATGTGCAGGGTAAATCTTACAGCAGGTGAGCAGATTGCCCAATTGGTTTATTTTCTTTCTGGAAAGAGCAGCTAGGTAGCATGGTAATACCTGACAAGCTCTATTTGTGGAGTGGGAATAGCAGAGGTACTTATGTGACGAAACCCTGCCTCCCTGTATGAGTTCCTCTTGAAAGTATGTTTCCTTGCCCGTATCTCCTCCTTGCAGCAAGCGTATATGCGTTTGCAGTGAGCATCCATTTTTGTGTCGTGCACTTTGGCAGCTGTAGTCACCGATTGCTAATGATGTGCTAATGTTTAATATCATTACACAGATGCACAGCTGTATTCAGTATTATGCTTTGGTTGCTACAATCACAGATGCAGCTGCACTCCTTGCTGCCGCTCAACGTTGTGAAGATGGCCAAATGGCGACAGCACAAGCCAAAGCAGCAGCAGCAGCAGCACAGAACCAGCCATGGGATCAACAGCAGCAGGTTCAGCTTACGGCTTGTGGCGGGGAAGGGCTGGTGGGGGAGGTGCCGGACAGCTTGATTTGCCAGATATCAAAGATTGTGGACTTGAACTCGGATGACAAAGTGGTGGAGGCTGCATGGTTGCCCAGTAAGTGGGGGGGGGGGGTAGAACGGGGATGGCGAGGTGGGCAAATAGTTGGGCCCTGAATGAAGGGGGGGAGGGGGGGGGGCGTTTTTTAACAGGGGTAGAAAGGGGAGAGAGAGAAGGGGAAGGGCGAAGTGGACAAATAATCAGGCCCTGAATGGGGGGGGGGGGCGGGGGGGGGGGTTTAAGAGGGGTCAAAATGGGAAGGGAGAAAGGTCAAGGGCTAGGTGGACAAAATGTTGGGCCCTGCCTGAAGGGCGCGGGAGGGCGGGGGCATGAGAGGAAGTGTTGTTGGAACGGAAGCGATGAAAGAAGCAGCAGAGCGGTGGTTTTTGTGACCAGTAAGGGGCAGGGTCGGGTTGTCTCCTGGCATATATTTGTGAATCGTACCTATTGGTAATTGTGAAACCTGATGGAAGCGTGATAGGAGCAGCGAGCATGGTTGAGAGGGAAAAAGAGAGGGCAGTGGGGAGTAGGGGTGGAGAAGGGGGAGCGGGAAAGGGGGCTGAGGGAAGGGGGGAAACAGGGCCAGGGAGAAGGGGGCTGGGGGAAAGGGGGGGATTGGGGCCAGGGAGAAGAGGGGTGGAAGAAAGGGGGCGAATTGGGGCAAGGGAGAAGGGGATGGGAGAAAGGGGGGGAAATCGGGGTCAGGGAGAAGGGGGGGGGGGGTGGGGGGGCGGAGGGGGAGGGGGGGAGCGCGCATGGACAGGGAGATGGGGACATTGGGCTAATAGGCTGGGGGGAAGTGCGGGATGGGCAAAGAGGGAAGGAATGATACACTCTACCGCTTATATGACCTGTTGTGTGTGCTGGCGTTCATGCAGAGGTGATGGTGGGGTACAAGGAGGCAGGCTACAGCTTTAAAGGGTTTAGGGCTAAATCCAGGGTTAGGGTTTAGGTGGTCCCTGTTTTGAGTTGAGATTAAACACAGTTCCATGTGTGAGTGCAGAGATGATGGTGGGGTGCAAGGAGGCAGGCTAAAGCTTTATCGGGTTTAGGTCTAAAGCCAGGGTTACGGTTTAGGTGGTCCATCTTTTGAGATTAAATACAATTTCATGTGTGATTGCAGAGGTGCTGGTGGGGTACCAGGAGGCAGGCTACAGCTTTGATCAGCAGCTGGATGTAGCAGAGCAGCTCTATGACCAAGCTAAGGCCCAGGGCATGTGGCCAGATGAACCTATGATGATGACCATGGCCAGAGTGCATGCCATGAGGGGGGACTTTCATAAGGTGTGGGGGGGGGGGGGTTATGTAATTAAAAAGGGAAACAACCAAAGAAAACCTTGAAAACCCTAAAAGAACAAATGTTAAGCTGTGGCATGCGTGAGAGGGTTGCTAAGTCGCACCGATTGAATACACCATGGGATGGATGTAAAGCCAAAGTGCATGCCATGAGGGTGGACTTTCATAAGGTGAGGGGGATATGTAACTATGTTTTATGACACAAACAAGGCGTTTCGGTCTCGCTATCGCCTTTCGGATTGGGGTTTAGCTCTTGTGTTTATTCGTCCTTTTCAAACAAGCGAATGTTTAAGTCGTGGAGTGCCAGAGAGAGGGTTGCTAGGTCGTAGCCGGCCGAACACACTAAGGAATGGATCCAAAGCCAACTGCTATACCTCTAGTGCATCCCTGCAGAGTTATGTTGGGACTGAAGCCATTAGGAAAACCTCCTTGTGCTTTTGTGAGGACCATGGGCAGAGTGCATTATTTTGAAGGGGCATCCCAACAACGTCAGGGCCTGGCCTTTTATGCAGATTGCAGATTCCAGTGCTTCTGTCTCGGCTCCTGCTGTTGCCGCTGCTGCTTCTGCTACCATATTCTGCTGCTGCTGCTGCTGGTGCTTCCCACATTCTTGCTGTGGCTGTTGCTGTTGGTGCTTCTGCTGCTGCCGGCATATGCATCATATATATATTATCAGTATTATCAATTCTTTAGATTTGACAATGTTAATGTTGATATCTCAGAGATCTCATTGATGGTGACCATGGCCATGTCATGCCGCAATCCACCAGCCATTTTTATGGAAAAGTTACTGCAGTGGCAAGCATGGCGTTAATAAAGAGGGGATCCAAGCAGGGGACGAGGTAGCCAGACCACCTTTTAATACCCTAAACCCTACCCCTAAGACCTACTGTTCAAAACTGGCAGAAGGTGGCATCATCCTAAAACATTTAGCAGTCAGTCGCAGGTTTCAATTGCCATGTTTGCTGCAGCCATTATGGAACTCTTAAAACCTAGAAAGCATGTAAACCCTACACCCCAAAAAAGGGGGGAACAAACAAAAATGCGTGTAATAGGCTTGGAACGATCTGGGGATGCAAGAGCCGTCTTCTCATGTTATTGTAACTTCTATTGCTGCTATTTGCTCCCTCTTTCCCCCTTAGGCCTTTGACTTAGCCATGCAGATTGTGCAGCTCTGGCGAGATGGCGTGGAGGGGTGCCCAGACCCCAGTACAGGCACCAGCAGCAAGATGGCTCCTCGGCTGAGAGACTTCCACCCTGCTTTAGTGGGATATGCCTTGACTGGCCAGATAGAGAATATGTTGGAAGCTGTTGCGGTGATTGATGATTTGCATACGCCCAACGGTGCCTCTGATTTGACAGGTGAGTGATATGATTTGGGTTTAGTGCTGTGGTGTGGGGAATTTAGTAAAGTGTGCTAGGAATCATACAGTGGTGTGGAATTGCATCAATGCCTTCATGGGTGGGGTGGAAAGCGGCTACTCTGTTTCAAGAAGGAGGTTTGAGGCGTCATACTGTGCAAATGTAGGCTGGTAAGGTTTCAAAACTAAAAGTCAGTTATTGAACAGCTGCTTGCAAGAAGACTAGCGGTAGTTTCTGTAAAAAATCACATTTGCCTCAACCTTGAAAAGGTGGGCATTAAAAAGAATGTTTCTGGGATGGTGCTACTCCGAGTACACATTAAATGTAGAATGCAGGTTGCAGTATTCAAGGTTGGACCCCATGTACCAGCCTTCTGCCTGAAGTTATAACTGAGATGCAAGAAGAAGAAGAAGAAGAAGAGCTACACCAGGCTAGGTGAGTCACTGAGGCTGAGGCGGAGCCTCTGCCAGAGTCCCAGCCTGCGTAAGTTAAGGGAGAGGCAACTGAGGTCAGGAGACCTGGCCTCCTGGCCTCTACCATGGACTGAGATGCTAGATTGCTTCCTTATCATGCACTCGACGCCTAGAACAACGTGTACTAACAAAAGCGGGAGCGCACTGATCCTTATAGTTATGCTTCTTTTGGAACTCCACCTTTTCAACCGCAGAAGATGAGCTGGCCCTGTTGCTGGAGTGCTTTGCCACTGGTGGTGGCAGCTACCCCGAGGTGGTTGCTACCCTCTTACGGATACAATGTGACCTCACTTGCTTGAGAGAAAACACACTGGCTGTAGCAGCTAGGTGCTTTAGGGAGAGGAGCAGCAGCACGAGGAGCGGCAGTGGGGGTGACAGCGAGATTGGGGGTGGGGGTGGGGGGAGCAGCTTGAAGGGTGGGCCTGCATCGCCTGGGGAAACAGCAGCAAGGGCAGCAGCAGTGGGCGGTGGTGGTGGGAATAAAGAAGGCACCGTAGACAGTGATGTAGATGCTTCTATGTCTTGCACCGCTGATGCTGGTGGTGGTGGTGCTGCTGCTGCTGCCACTACTGTTGCTGCAACTGGTGGTGCTGGTGGTGGTGGTGGTGTTGATGTAACCTTTGGTGGAGCTAAGTGGGAGGTAATGAGAGTGATGCCGGATGCCAATGGGTACATCAAGGAGATAGGTGAGTGGGCCAAGCTGTGGACCCAAACGGAGGTGGGGGTCTGGGGTACTACTGCTGGTTTGATGGTGCCGGTTGTGAGAGTCCACGGGCTTCGGGATGCATTTGGGGCATTCATCTGTGATTTGGCAGACATGGTGAACCAACAGTGATGAATGTAAAGTATGTAATAGTAAGCTTGTGGTGTTTTTCTTTAAATGCCTCACTGAGCAAGCTATTGATAAGCATGTGGAGCGCTATGTGGTGCCTTTCAGTGGCTGGGAGGCTGGTGGTTCACCAGTACCTAGGTGGTGGGAGCCACCTCCAGACCCTACTAGGGTGGTGCTTGATCCTGCTGCCTCCCCGCCACCCATGTGTGATGGAAGTGGAGCAGGTTTTGGGTTTTAGTGGTGGTGTTTGTTTCCCCTTGGTGTGCACGCCGTTGCATCTAGCCTCAGCTTGTGTGTGGCAAATCCACCATCGGTTGTGTGGCTTCGTGATTGTGATCAGGAGCCTTGTGTTTGTGGCCTAGGTTTGTTTGGCCATTGGCATAGCTGGTATTGCGTTTTGATTGATTGGTATGGCTTGGGGGGGGGGGGGAGGGGGCAAAGTGTGGTGCGGCATGCCTTGGACTTGGGGGGAAGGATTAGCCTCGTTAGAGGTGCCTGGGAAAGCTTACGTGCTCTGACAGTAGTATGCGCAAGAGGTGCAAATTGAGCGGTAGCACGGTGTATTGCTGTGACATTATTCACCCCTTCACACATGTTTCTCCATTCTTCCATTTTCGTTGCTGCTCTTTTGTTGCTCATGCAGGAGCTAGCTTGGGGTTGGGGTTTAGGGTTTACACGGGTTTATACCCTGAGCCCGGACCTTCTGATTTCCTTGCTGCTGCTGCTGCTGTTGCTGCTGCTGCTGGTGCAGATACTAGCGTGCGCCATGTGAGCCTAGAGCCCCGGGTGTGGGATGTGTTTGAGGCCTCGCTGCTTGAGCTGGTCAGTGGCAAGGAAGAAAATGAGGGGAGCTTCAAGAAGTTCCTGGGGTGGCTGAAGTATAAGGGACCCTTTGAGGTGAGGACTGGGGGAAGGTGGGGCATGGATATCTGTGGGAGGGGTACAAGAAGGTGGTAGGAGGGGCAGAGGTGGGGAAGGAAGGGGTGCCAAAAGAAAAGAGGCAAAAGGCAGGCTGGGGAGGAAAGGGTGGGGTTTGGGGTGGAGCTTTGATAAAGCTCTTGGGGTGGCTGTACACATCTGTACCATTAGAATTGTCCTCCTTTGCTTTACCCTCTCCTTCTTGTTTTCCATTGTGCACTGCTGCTGGTCGATGTGTTCAACATAGCTATGCGTATCTTCTTTGCAAGCGTGTAATGTTTGTTCTGACCCTGTTTTGCGTTGCGTTCTCTCTCCCTTGTTTCCATTGCTCGGAGTTGGTGGTGGATGTATCCAAAATAACTCTGCACATGTCTTTTGCAGATGTCTGAATAGTGGTTTTGACCCTTGCTTCGTCTTTTTACCTCTTCTCTTTTGTCTTCTATTGTTCACAGCTTGTGATGGATCCGTCCAACGTAGCTCTCCACATGTCGTTTGCATGTTAATGTTTCGGTGCCTGTAGTGACCCCTTGTTTGTCCTCCTTTGCTATATCCGCTTCCCCTTCGTTCACATTGTTCACAGCTGGTGATGGATGTGCCCAAGACAGGTCCTTGCTTCTCCTGTGAAAATGGATGTCTGAGTACCTGTACTTAATAATGACTTGTTTTGCTTTGCCTTGCCTTCTCTCCCTTCTTTCCCCATTATGCACAGCTGGTGGTAGATGTGTCCCAACATAGCTCTGCACATATCCTGTGCAAAATAGTATTTCAATACCAATACTGATCCTTGTTTGTCCTCCTTTGCCTTGCCTTCTCTCCCTTTACAGCTGGTGGTAGATGTTTCTAACATAGCTATGCACATGTCCAAGACCACCAACAAGTTTGATTTCAGCCAAGTGATGCTGGTGGTGCCAGTAGTGCAGGCAGCATACCCGGACAAAAGGATGTTGTGTGTTATGCCACAAAGCAGATATGAAACGGTGAGAAGGGGGGGCCGGACCTTTTGTGGGGGGGGGGGGAGAAGGAACGTCTGAGGGCAAGGGGACTCTAGTGGGAAGGGGGCCAGAGGGAAGGAAGATAGTGCCATTTGTTACCCACACTCCAAACAGTCCATAACCTGACAAAAGGATGCTGTGAGTCATGCCACAAAGCAGATATGAAGCGGTGAGAAGGCGGGAAAGGGGGCAAGCTTTGAAGGGGGGAGGGGCGGGGGAAGGGGGAAAAAGACAAGCTTTCGGGGTGGGGGAGGGGGGAAAAGAGGGGGGGGGCAAACCCTTTAAGATGGGAGGGAGGGGCCAAGCTTCATTGAGGGGAAGGCAATCTGTGAGGGTGAGGAGACCAGGGGGATGGCAGGGGCCAGTAGTGGGGAGTGCAGGGGGCAGAGGGCTCGGAGGCGAGGGTGTTGGTGTGATCAGTCCAAATGGGCGTACCCAAATAAGGCTTCTTGTGTGTCATGCTACAAGGCAGGTTATGAAGCAATGAGAAGTTTGGGGAAAGGATGGTAGGGCGCCTGAAAACTGAGCCGGGAGGTGTTCCCTCATAGCTCAGAATAGCAGAGGTTACAGGTACTTACGTCATCTTGAAAATGGGCCCACCTGGACGTTGTTCTGATCGATTGGCCGGATGCCGCAAGGCCCTCGGATGAGACGTTTTGATTTCAGGTCTGGGACCCGGAGGCTAAGAGGGCGGCAAAAAGAGTGGGCAAGTGGGTTTGATGCCTGCCTGTCATGCAACTTACGGGTAGCTTCTTACCATTATATGTTAAAGCAAGGAAGAGAACGAAGCTATGGGCTGATGCTGGTAGTGATTCTGTGGATGTTGGGCTGCCCCAATCTGGACCCAATCTGGACCCAATCTGCCCCCCCCCCCCCCCCCCCCCACACACACACACAAGCACCCCAACCCGGGACCCCACCACACACCCATTCCCGCCCCCCTTTGGGCTCAGTCGGCAGCCAACCTGACTAAGGGCCTGTTATATGCCTGGCGTGCTTGTTTTTGATAGTTGCAGTCTGTACGGAGCCTGGAGTTGTTGAAATTCTGGGTGGGCTGGGCACAACTTGTGCGAGCTTTACGACTGCCTACAAATCAGTTGGACTGACTCTTTGGCAAATTGCATTGTGTTCAAATGCGCAGGTGCTGCAAGATGTGTCTCACCCAGAATATGCTGCCTGGTTGTCTCAGCTCCAATCAGAGGGGTCGCTGCTGTTAACCCCCAGGCGTATGGCAGATGACTGGTACTGGCTATATGCCGCGGTAGCAGCTAGAGACAAGGGACTACTGGTGAGGACAAGGGTTTAGGGTTTATGGCAGGGTATAGCGTTTAGGGTAGGTTTTAGGGTTTAGGCTTCAGGCAGCTGCTAGAGACAAGGGACTACTGCTGAGCACAAAGGACTACCTATTCTCGGGGCCTCGGAAACGTACGTCAGCTTTATGGATTCTGGCGTTTAAACCAAATTTTAGTTTGTTATTGAACAGGAGATACAGTGTGATGACACTCATAATGGTGTATACTCTTCATAACACCATCTGGTCAAAGTGCTGGAGTTCAATTGTTTTGTTTTGGCCATTTTCAGTAGTTGTGACCATATTCAGTTGTTCAGTGTCGGCACAGGAGGTGGAATCCAGCTTGTGATGGCATGGGGCCTATCTATGATTGACAGCAAAACAGCCGCCCAGCAGAGCAGTGGATGGGCTCATTACCAAAAGAACAATATGTATTACTAAGAATTATGGAAGGGGCCACACTGATATGCCATCTGGCAAAGGAAAATTGCTATCAATGATGCCTCTTTCAGCCTGGCTTTTGCATTGTGAAAAGGATGTGAGTGTGGTCTGTCAGTTTATGTGAAGCTTTCACACTGCTGCATGACCCGTTCATGAGGTGGCAGGATACGAGAACATACCCTTTCACATCGGTCACATTGGTTGGATCCATACGGAAGTACCATGTGTGGCGTTGGCCTGTTGACTGCGTTTGACCTTTTATGTTTTGTTTGCACATTTACACAAGTTGACTTTGGCCCGAGATGCTATTCTAAGTTGTACTGCCACAGTGCTGCTTGGCCTTATTGAGCTGCCCTATCTCGGTTTGAGAGTTACAAGAAGAAGAGAAGAAAGCCCGGAACCAACACAAGGCTTAAGGGGTTATCAGTTATCCGTTTCACTGGTGCTTATCCTAACTGGCACCTGTGCTGCTTGTGTCTCTTCCCTGACCAGCTCTCCAATGATAGAATGCGGGACCATATCTTCTCCCTCCTCAGTGCGAAGTTCTTTCTCAAATGGCGCGAGCGGCATGTGATCACCTACAGCATTTCAAACTATACCAGTGCCCATCCCCACCCGATCATCAACTACCCTAAACCCTACACCAGCTGCGTGCAGCAGCTTCCGGATGGCACATGGATGCTCCCCTCTTCTGAGAGGGGGGAGTGGATGTGTATAAGGCCGGTGGAGGGGAAACCAGAAGGGCTGGGAAAGGGCTCATTAGAGGGGGTGCAGGGGGAAAAGCAGGGGGGAAAGAAGAGGGGTGGGGGAAAGCAAGCGAGGCGGGGTGATGCCAGTGGCAAGAAGAGACAGAGGGGTGGACTGGGCAATGGTGGTGGGATGGTTCGACGGTCGGAGTGGGATGAGGCGGCGAAGGCAGCAGCGATAGCAGCAGCAGCAACAGCTGAGGTTGAGGCGGAAATGGCAGCGGCATTAGACGAGGATGAGGAGGAGGGAGAGTGGTCAGATGGGTGGTATGAGCAAGACGTAGCAGACGCAGGGCAAAGGGAGAGAGGACGTATGCTGGCAGGAGCAGCGGGTGGGGGTGTAACTGGGGGCAGGAGACCAGCAGGAGTAGAGCAGCAGCAGCAGCTTGAGCAGCAAGATGAAGAGAAGGTTGCAGACAGTTCTGACAGTGAGCTTGAAGAAGGTGAGATTTAGCGAAAGCAGCAGCAGCTTGAAGGCTGCATTAAACGGGGTGTTGTGGGGGGCAGGAGATCAGCAGGAGTAGAGCAGCAGCGGCTTCAGCAGCATGGCGAGGAGAAGATGGGAGATAGTTCTGACAGTGAGCTGGAGGAAGGTGAGATATAGCTGAGAAAGCATCATCGTCATCAGCAGCAAGCTGGAAATGGATGTTGGATTGAGTCGCAGCAGAATTAGACTGAGAAAGCAAGGCAGAGCTATTGAAGTGGTTAGGAAGTGTGGTGATCTGAGAGCAGCCTGCAGAGAGCGGGGAACATGTGGTTTGAAGTTCGTTCCAACGGGTCTGAGGTAGTCCATCCAGAGCGAGGGCACGCCGCTGCAAGCTTGGGAGGGGTTCCAATCCAACAATGAATTATATAGTGTGAGGATTGACAGCAGCAGGAATGGGGTGTTGCTCTGGATCCGCATGAATGCAGCCACTTCTGCCTCTGCCGCTAATTAAAGCAGCAGGTGGAGGTCACGGGCAGCAGCTAGCACTGCAGTGCTATCTATGGACGAGAAGCTGAATTGCGCAACCAAATACGTCGACACTGTGACATATACGTCTATACAGTGTGCATTGCCCCACCGTCTACAGGCATCCGCCCGGGTCGTGAAAGAGGATTCTTGAAAGAGGATACCCCCGCCCTTGCAATGTGTCTCAGCAGCGGCGTTTAGACTTGCTTGATTATGGAGGCGGGAAGAGGCATAGCAGATGTGTTGAGAAAGTTACATACGTCACAAAGCCACACGCTGCTGCATGCACCTGCTGTGCTGCAGGGACGCCTTCCTAGCAGTACGACATGAAACGCCACATAAACGTACACACAAATGCAACGTCTGTAACCGTTCAAACTGTGTAATGGGGCCAACTGCAACACCTGCTTCACTCAGCATGCAGCAGGTACATCGTGAGAGCGTGCACCTATTGCCTCTGCAATGTAGTGTAGCAAAGCGTGTTAACATATAATCTAAGGTTCCGCATTTTTGCCCATATATAACAACGGGACTTAACATCACAAAGTCAATATGGTACACCTCATTGACCATCTACCCTGGATGGCCTATCAAACCTGGTGGCTAATAGTGTACAGGCAACTAACATTTGCATAATGTATGCAGCCGTGTTATCCACACAAGGGCCACGATGGACTGTCAATTACACGCTGTCCTTCCTGGACTTACATGAACTACCGCAGCCCTCCAGTCTCAAAGGCAACACGTTCCCCAGCCAGATTCCTTCTGCCGTCGCAAAGCAGGCCTCACCCTTGTGATGGAGGAAGGCCCGCTGCTACTCAAGTGACCTCATGATGTTGGTAAACCGCTGGCTGCACCAGGGGCGGCAGTAGCTGCCCCCTCTCGCTGCTGCTGCTGTTGCTGCCGAGCTGCCCTTGTACCCGCCTGGCACTCACGGTACATAGCATTGAGGCTCTTGTCTAGCACCCTGCCCTCCACAACTGGCCCAGCAACCTGCAGCAGTACAAGCGAACCGGTACACATCAAATCCAAATTGCAAACAGCTACAGGGGGCTGGCAATGCACGGATACATAGGAGTGAAGGCAAGCTCAATAGACATTTGGTGCACAGTAGCCACAGTAGGTCCATGCTTATGAATCTAAGGTTGGAACAGAGATTGAATTAGTAGGTTTTAGCGACAGTAGGTCCATGCTGGAACAGCTAGAAGGTCCATGCGAATCAGGTTGCATTGCCTACCTCAGCGATAGCAGCACAAGGCATATGTTAGCTGCGACAACGTTCTGCTGCTGACAATGATAACAAATGAAGGTGGCTGCTCAAAGGGTAGCTAGGTCGGACACACCAAAAACACCCAACAAAGCTTCTTATGCACACATTTCAAGGCCACATTCAGCTAAATCTCATGAAACAGCCAAGCCTTTGTGGTCTCATGGTCCCAGATTGCATGGCCAAGCAAAGGGCCGCTACTTTATCCACAAACAATGAGTCATCCCAGCACTGACAGCTCCCACAGCTCTTGCACACACTATGCCAGGTCCAACAGCAGGTACTTCACTTATCCGTAGCCGGTAGCCTTACCTTAGTGAAGGGTGCCAGTGCCTCTGGGATGCCCTCCTCTATGAGCCCAGCCAGCACCTCCATGATTGCAGGCACCAGGGGCTGCAGCTGAGCAGCAGTACCAGCACCACTGCCTTGCAGGTGGTCCTTCAGGGTGGCACCTATGGTCTGAAACAAGCAGCAGTAGCAGCAGTGCATGTTTTACAGAAGCCATTTCTGCTCTGTGTGGAGGTTTGAAAGCTATTCCATGCAGGACAGCAGCAGTAGCATCATTGCCTTGCAGGCCATCCTTCAGGGTGGCACCTATGGTCTGCAACAAGCAGCATTGGTAGCAGTACATGTTTATGGAGCCATTATTGTCCCTTGGTACTACTACTAGTACTGCGCTACAGTAGTGCAGCAGTACCAGCACCACTGCCTTGCAGGTGATCCTTCAGAGTGGCACCTATGGTCTGGGGTCTGGGAAAAAGGGCATAAAGAAAGATGGAACAGCAGCAAAGTTCAATGCCAGCAAGCCAGTTCTGCCGTGAGTGTTAAGCTAAGCTATGACCGCATACATGCAGCAGCAGTGGTGCCGCTGCAGTGTACCACTGCCTCTTGCAGGCAAACCTTCATGGTGGCTCCTCCAGTCTGCAACAAGCAGCACTAGCCGAAACCAAAATCATTAAGCCCCTGCTGCAGATGTCTGGTGGTAGTATAGCATGCCAGTACAACAGGGAAACACCACAACCCTAATCTGCCTGTACAGAACAGTCTGGCACAGTGGCAGGCCGCACAAAAGCCGACAAACCGTCTGGAACTGGGTTGCTCTGTTGCTCACACGTAGTGCATTGTCCACAAGACCCCAGGCAGCCCGGAGAAATAGCAATAAAAATGGAGACACCACATGCTATAAACTGTGGTCCTCGGAACTCCAGGTTTATCCCCTCCGTTTATGCCCCCCCAACCAGGACAAAGTATAGCTCACCTGTGTGTACTGTGCAAACATGTCATGCACCCCTTTGCTGAGTGCAGCACATAGCTTGGGCCCTGCCAGTGGTGTCATCAAGTTAGCCAGGCTGGACAGCTCCTTGCATAAGTCATCCCCCGTCCCTAACCGCGGCACCTGCAGGCACCAGAACAGAAAGTCAGCACCATAGCTTGGAAGCTTCATCGTCAGCGCTTTCAAGAATAGGGCTGAAGAAACACCTTCGCACAGCTTACCCAATCCTCATTTGAGGAACCACTCCCACATGGATGTGAACCCTCATGCCATATAAAACTGCGAATTGAAGCCCCAGCAGCCTTAATGAGAGCCCTCACCATCACTCCGCTCAAAACCTGCACAGCCCACCTGCACAGATACACATGGTGCTGCCTTGTTCTTCATAAAGGAACGAATTGAACATGGTCTCACCCTCCTGTCCAATGTCGCTCGGCTAGCTCCAATTTACACAGAGCCCGGCATCAGTTTGCAACCCCAGCCCCCATCCGCACTCCCAAAAATGGTCCTGGGGAATGCAACTCAGATAGCTGCAATCTCAAAGCCATGAGCAGCGGCCCGCTCACCCACCACCTTAACCTCATCCCCCCACCTGCACAGGTGCGTCTGGTGCTGCCTTGTTCCTCAGTGTCCCAGTCTTCATTGACAGCACCAGACTCTCCACCTCCTCAGTGGCACGCATCTTCAGCTCATCTGCAAACCGCTTCAAGTGCCGCCGCAGAGCACCTGCAGCAGCAGAGGATACTGGAAATGTTTGGCAAAGTGTTTGGCAGGCATATACATGTTCAATTGTCGTATGGTTATGTAGCATAACTCATAGACTCGGTCATGATTGTTTGCTATAGCCTGGTTCGACACCAAGACCTTCCGTAAATGCAACCCGTGCCTTCCACTCGGTGCCAAGGCATCACAGTCATTAGGTGCAGTGAGCCCCTTGCTCTCCTGTTCCTGCCATCAACCTGATACAGCATTCCCATCACTCCTCAGCATGGAACCAGTTCTGCCCTGTCTGCTGCCCATACACTGCACCTTTCAATCAATAGAAACATTATTGTCAAGTAGCATGCAGCTTTTGCATGGCTTCCTGTAGGTTCACTGGCAATCAACACCATCGGCAGCAGCAGCTCAGTAATACCCTCACCTTCCACTGTGGGCCATAGCTCCATGGTAACAGGTGCTGTGAGGCTGATGAGATGGGACTGCTCCAGGGCGGCACAGTACACAAGGGCGATGCTCACCACCTGCGTTAGTAAGAACAGAGGGCCACAGGACGTGAGTTAGTGGCCGGCGCAGGAATAATAACATGAACCGTTAGCAATTCCTAATGTGACAGCCATGGGGTAAAGCTATTGCTGATGACAGCCCCTTAAGGTGGTACTGCTCCCGAGCAGCACAGTACACAAGGACAGTGCTTACAACTGCATCAATGACTACAGAAGGCCACACACACGAAGTAAGGCAGCTGCAGGGGTATCAAAGCCGGCAACAGCAACAGGAACAACATTACTGCCTCTAAAGCATAAGCAGCAGCAGAAGAAGAACCCATGATAGGAGTTGGCGGGAGGGACAACTGCTGCAACAGCAGCTGCTGAGGCTGGTGTGACACGACTAATGACATACTCTAGAAAGTCTAGAGGTGACCATTTGTGAGTCCTTGCTGATGACAAGGCCATGGTGTGAGGGCCTTGCTAATAGTAATGAAAAGTACAGCAAGTCTGCAGCAGAGGCCCTGCTACCTGTGCGGTCGCAGGTGCTGATGTACTAATCAAATCAGGATCTCTTGCTCACTAGCAGCACAACAGGAGCACAGAAGGCTTGCTAAACCATAGAAGTAGTGGATATGCCCTTGCAACAGCCACAGAGAGACAATAGTCAATTGTATAAAGCCCCTCCATAACCCATCACAAGATTGCCGCTGCCCCTATAGGAGCAAATCTGAAACACCTTAAGTGTCCAACACGCATCAATGACAAGCACATGCTTCTTTCACCTGCATGGTCGTGCTCAGCGCCGATGATGCCGATGCCGACGCTGCTGCCAGGGCATGCCGCCGTAGCTGTGCCGCTGCGCCCCGCCCCTCCCGTGCCGCCCACACGCTGAACAGCGCCGCCACGTCCTCCTGGCTCACCCCAAAGGCAGCTACCAGGTCATCTGCAGCATGTGCTAGCTCAAGGAAGGTGTGCTGGACTAAACCGCCGGCAAACTCCAGGGCGTCGGGATCAGCACCTGGTGCAGTAGCCAGCAGCAGGTGTTATTGCAATGCTTTGCACATTGCATCAACACAGGCTGGACATGAGAACAATCATGAAGAAATGCACTGCACTATACCCCCAGCAGCAGGAGCAGAGGCTATTGCAATGCTCGGCACATTGCATCAAAGGACCTTGCCAAAGTGGCAAGTAGGCTGGGCATGAGCAGGAGGGCCAGATCATGAATTCCTTGTCCAGTTAAAGTCTTATCGGGTGCTCCACACTGCATCAAAGCACCTTGCCGAAGTGGCAAGTAGGCTGGGCATGAGCAGCAGCGCCACATCAAGAACAAAGTGCTGGACTAAACCCCCGGCAAATTGCAGGGTGTCGGAGTCAGTACCTAATCCAGCTGCCAGCAGCAGAAGGAGGATGAGCAACACTCCCGCTGTTGACTAAGAGTCTCCAACAGTGGATGTAAGCTGGCTCAACTGCTTCAACGCTTTCCATGCTTTTGCATGCGCATCTAGAACGTCCCAACAGTCTTGGCAATGCATGAGACAGCCCTATTAGATCACTCAGTATCTTCAGCTGCATGCAGCCCCAGCAAACTATTGTCCATACAGCGGCTCAGATTGGGACCAAGATGCACAACCTCTCTTGCGCACCTGATGCATACTGCTTGATCAGCTGCTGCTGCCGCCGGCCAATCTTGTGGCTGTAGCAGTTGAGCATGGCAGCAGCAGCATGGCTGTCCCCCACCATGCCTGCTAAGGCTTTAGTGCACGCCCTGATCTCAGCAGCGCTAGTGTTGGCGTCCCCTAGCTGCCGTTCTAGCGCACAGGTCAGCATGTGCTTGCGTAGGCCCAGTGCACTTTCCACTTGATGACGCCAGCTGGGGAAGTCTTCCACCTGCAGGACCATCAGCAGCAGCAGCAGCACTGTCAGCCCCAAATCAGTGACGATTTGACATTCAAGCTATCTGAAAGGACACTAGAAGGCTGTATGGCGTCACCAGGGGAGGTCTTCCACCTGCATGACCATCAGCAGCAGCACTATCAGCCTCATACCAGTGGCAGTTCGGTGGCTAATATGTCAAAAAAGATATGAGAAGGACCGTGTGGTAAAAGCTGGGGAACTGCCTGCATGACCATCAGAAGCAGCAGCACTGTCAGCCTCAAGCAAGTGGCAGTTTAGAGGATATGCTATGGGAACGAGATGAGAAGACTACTAGTTGTGGTGGAACATTGCAGCATCGACAGCAGCACTGTCAAGTCTCATACCAGTGACAGTTTGGAGGATGCATGTGCTACATAGCAAAACCCTTGTGGTGACACCTGGCAAACCAGTTCACCTGCCAGGACCACCAGTAGCAGCAGCCGAGCACTGTCAGTCTCATACCAGTACCATTTTGGAAGATATGAAATAATGAAAGGCATAAGGAGACCCGAGTGATGGCACCTAGGGCGAGCTTTTCCAGCAGGACCATCAGCAGCAGCATTGCTGGCTTCATACCCGCAGCAACATAGAAGAGATCCTACCAAGAATGGCAATAAACAAACCGCTTGGTGCCACCTCCAAAAGTCCTTCACCAGCAGAAGGGCAGGGGCTGCAGGAGAGGCACACTTGTTGGGACAGGAGGAGGAGGCACTACCCGTAAGCCCTAAACCCTCATCTATTGGCTCTATTGACATGCACTTCGCATCATGTCTTATACAGTGATAGTTCTGCCAGCAGCTCTTTTTCATAAAACCTGAAAGACAGAAAGACAGAGGTACAGACGGCAGGGAGAGCTACTCAGCCAATCACACGACAACCCATTGGGCCTGCTAGCTGCAGTTTGCTGCCACCCTAGAAAAGTAACCAAAGCTACCTTCAACAACAGCTCCGAATACGTACCAGGCATAGCTTGCCCTCTGGGATGCTCCAGCTGGATTGACTCATCAGCCACAGGCCTGGGCCCAGCTGAGTCGTGAACCCAAACCTTGCCCCTCTCACCTCCAAGCTCAGCAAGCTAGCATCTCTATCCAAGATGGCCAAAGCATCATTCCCCACTGCCAGCACTCCCTTAGCTGTAGCCAGGTCTCGCTCTGCAGCTGCTACATCCAAATCTTGCAGCAGCACCTCCAGCTGTGCTTCTATAGCAGCAACTTTACTGGAGGGGGGACCCTCCAGCCCCAGCACTTGGGCAGCGCGTGGGGATATGGGGGTGGGGCCTGTGCTGGCCTGCTGTACCTGCATGAGGAGAGCATGCTGAGCTTATCGCTGGTGCGTAAAGGTACCGGGCTCTTTACTACGGTTGGGGCGAACTTTCTAGGCACTTATACGCGTGGTGCACTTATCAACTTTGCCAGAAGCGCTTGTGTCACCAGCAGTGGTGGGGCTCCCAGGCAGCAGTACACTACATATAGTGATATGCCATAGCAAAAGTGGCATTGGCCTTGCACTTCTTAAGCTGCTAAAAAACAGGGGGAAAAAGCAATAAGAACTTGTTCGCTCCATGCCCCAAGCTGTGGTGCATCCCACTCCCTAGACCCTTCCATGGGCTACCATAAGTTAATTCAGGACTGGTGGGCGAGCCCTTGTAGATGAGGAGAAGCGGAGGAGGCAGATCACTGCCAGAAACAACTTCTGTGCCATCCCTGCCACTGCTATGCCTAATTCAAGGGCGTTAAAGAGGCTACTATCAAATAAGTGACTCTTTGATACCTGCTGCTCTGATGATAAGGTAATACAACCAATGCCTTGGATGGGCAGAGCAAGCTTGACGTTGGAATTGGCCTCAAGGGCACTGCTGCCCTACCATAAAGCACAGTCAGCCAAGCAGCACCGCATACTTGCTGCACATTCTCCCCAAATGGTGCGGAGCATTTTGTTGGTGCAGGCACTCGTACTGCAATCAATTTAACAAACATCCACTGCACTAGTAGTGGGGTTATCAGGTTGGCAGCATGCCCTTCATCCTGCACCAGATACCAGATTGGAAGTATCGTACCCAGCTACTGGTGTTCAAAAGCCAACACCTGACAGCCTGGGAAGCATTGACAGCTAAGCAGGGTACAGCTCTCCCCCCTACCTGTCTAGCTGTAGGTCTGCTGCTGCGAAGGCTGGCCACCAGTGCTGTGAGCCCATTGACATAGTTCCTGAGCAGGGCTACCTGGTCCTCTAGCTCCCCTACACCTCTGCATGCCTCCAGGAAGTGCTGGTGGTTGTCCTTTACCACACCCTCCACCTAGGGGCCAAACAGAAAGTGGCAGCAGCAGCAGAGGCAAAGGACAAGCGAGCAACTTCCTGAATCTGACCAGAACAGTTGAGTCTGAAGTACAAGCTGGAGGCAAAACACCAAAGAGTCAAAGACTGCAGGGCATCCTCGGCCCCAGCGCATACCATGCGTTAGGAGGCACCTGCAGCTTTCTACAGCGCAGATCGTATGCCTCTGATGAGTAGCAGCAAGACTGAGGTTGAAAGGTACTTTCCAGTTTCATCTCTTCATTCACCATGTCCATCATGTACACCAAGCAAGACAGATGTTGATTTGTGCTACTTCGCGCTATGCAAAAGTATACTTCGTGTAACTCCTGTTGCAGACGGTGTTGCTACTGCTGGTACCTGCTCAAGGCTCTGCTACAACCACATGTAAGTGCGCTTCGGGAGTGCTTGAAACAAGGGCCTACCACTCCTCTGCTATTGCTGCTGTGGCACATAGCGCTTAGCCATACAAAGATGCTGCAGACTTGGCAGACATGCTGACAGGGACAAGGTGGCTGTGCGAAGCTGATCCTCCTCTCTGGCTGCTATTGCTGTGCCTATGCTATCACCACCCTTCCAACGGTGTTGCCCCCACGGTGATGCAGACAAGACTGGGAGGAGCTTCCAAAATTTTGCGTGCTCCTACGGCTGCTGCTACTGGTGCTGCATATTGCCATGCCCTTGGCTGGTACTGCTGATGCTGCAGCTGCCCACGGCCCTGTCCCATGTTGGTATATTGATCCTGCTGCCACCTAGCTCTGCCGCTAGCCAATGCCAAAGCCCTGCTGCTGCTGCTGTTGTTGGCAACACGATGGGCCTCTGCTGTGTCGGTGCTGTTGCTGCTACTACCATCCAAGCCTTGATGCATACTTTCGGTAACTGCTACTGCTTATGCTCCGTACCTGGGCCACTGCCAGAAGCACAATGGCTGATATTGCTCTGTACCTGAGTGCTACACACTGCCAGTAGCGCTTGCAAGATGTCCTGCTGTTGCTGTCTATGCTGCTGCTCCTGCCCATCACTGCTTAAAGCCTTCCAGCTGCTACTCCTTTTCCAGCAATACACCCACAGCTAGGGTGCTGGACTACTGCTAGAAGGCAACCCTGCCGCTAGCAGTGCTGGCAACGTACCTGTGTGCTGCAGGCTGCTAGTAGAGCTCCCAGGTCCTGCCTTGCATTTTCTATCGCTTTATCTGAGGCATTGGCCAGGTAATCTTCCAGGAAGAGCTCAGGGTCAAAGTCCTGGCGCTCAAAGAGCAGCAGGGCACGGGTCCTGTTGCCAAGCAACCTTGCAAGCTCTGTGTAGGAATACAGTACAGCACCCCATGTTTGAGCCATTGGTGGAAAGGAGTAGTCAGTGGCTGCTGCTGCAGGATGCTGTGTGCAGGAAGGGAGCCTGCATGCATGCCATGAGGATCTGGTGGGCAGCAACCTGCCAATGAAGCCCATGAAAGCAGTGGACAGTGTATGAGAAGCCCCTTGCTGCTTCTATATACACAGCGCCCCCGGAAAATGGAACTGATGTCCTCTTGCTATTCCTGTTAGGAGGTGTACCACCCACTGGATCAATCTGCTCACCATTGGGTTGCCCTTCATTGGCTGCCATGTTGCGCTTGCTCTTGCTTTTCCCGGTCATGAATGATTTTGCATCTCGATCTCTGTCCAGGAGTGTAGAAGGAGCATTGCCATAAGACCTCCATTGCCCCAGCATGCGGTTGGCAGGGTTTACTCTTCCACTTGCCTGCTGGGTGGAGCCTCAGAATAAGCTCGCCTCGCAGGCATCGAGCGGCTAGGCTTGATCTTTTTGCTGGACATATTGTCCGTTGAAGCTGCCAAGCTATGCAAGGGGCTTGCCGCACGAACGGATGCTAGCAACTGCCTGGTAGGTTATGCTTGTTGGCCAAAAAGCCTATGACAGAGGAGACCCATGGCACCCTTATAGCCCTCCATGGCGGTCACATGATAGTGTAACGCAAGTTGACGTTATATGTGAAGCAAAAGATTGTACTTTGATAGTCAGGTTGCGACAGGTAAGCCTAGCCAACTGCAATGTGGGTGTCAAGAGACAAACTGTCAAATTGGCATTCTGGGCAGGGGCAAGGGGTTTACAGGCTATCGTGGGTTACGGATGGTCCATGCAGTCTTACAGAAGTATTTGAGCCTGCTTCAAAGACAACAATGAACAGCCGTGAGTCAGGGTGCCCCAGCAGTACGAGTTCCACTTCGTGCGGGCTTCACGACCCAAACCTCTCCATTGAGAAGGAAGTGGACACACAAAAACGTGCCATCTAGGTGTATCTTCACATGGGGTGCAGGGTAGCCTCTGGTTGCTGTCCCTTTTGCATGTGCGGGCTGATCACTCCGCTCCTAGTTTTGTGAAAAACATTGTTCGAGGTTGTTAAGCTCACAACGTTTCTAAATACATTCTTCGCACAAGGAGAAACGTTGGGCGTTCTGGATCCCGCTCTTTCTTGAGTTGCCACTTGCACGCTTCGGCTCATCACTGCTTAGGTCCGCTTCTCGACCAACTGCGCAGCAATGGCCAGCGACGAAGACTCACCAGGCCGCTCCAGGGGTAGAGACGAACAACGGGGGGATGACTACGACTCCCCGCGGGACCGCAGCCCACCCAAGGATGTGGAAGAGCAGGTGGGTACATTCTCCTGTTACAAGTCCTTGTTGATTTAAGCTTTAAAAGAGCATTTTACCATCCGTGGAGTTACTTGCCAGCAGCCGAAACATCCGCGATGTTGTCGTGCAGGATGCCAACGGCCACTCGGACCGGCGAGATGAGTCCCCAAGGCGTGCCGACTCAGATGCTGGGGACGATGGCAGGGGCATGGACGATGCAGAGGAGCCACCAAGACGCAGCAAGTCGGCCGATATTGAGGAAGAGCCTGTGAAGATGGAGACAGAGGAGAAGGAGCTGGACAGGGGTGCAGACAGGGACGAGTTCCGTGGCAAGTCTCTGTCCCCAGACAGAGGCAGAGGCAGGGACAGATCACGGGGAGAAAGGGAGCGGGATAGGTCTTTGGACCATGACAGGCCACGTGAGAGGTCAGGGTCTCTGGACAGGTCCAGGGAAAGAGAGAGGGACAGGGACAGGAGGCGCTCACGCAGCAGGTGAGCAAAGAGCGTAATGCTTCTCATTATCTAGAAGCTCCAGATGTAACTGTGCGGATGAACCTTTCGCCTTTCTGCTATGGAGCACAGCTTCAGATGGGTGCATGCTAAGCACTGCAAGCAGCAGATGCAGCAAGCAACAGGTACATAGGTCATAGTTGCTGCATGGCCACTGCAAGCATCAGGGTACAGCAAGCTGTCCTGCTCTGCAATGTCGCACAATACACTTGCAGCACTGGTGCCACCTTTCCAGGAAACTGGAAGGCTCGCCATCTCAGTCTCCACAGCACAGGTCACATCCGCTCCTGCAATTGCAAGGCTGTGCCTCAAAGTAATAAGTCGTCTCCATTTAAAAGTGCAGTAGCTATAAGGAGGCAGAGCGCCAGCAGGTGATGCTGAGTCCTACCTCATGCGCAGACGAAGGATGCATACATGCCATTAGACAGCAGGAGAATACCAAGCATCAGTTTGTGTGCCCTGTATGTATGTTCTCCATTCTGCCTGGGCTCTTGTTGACGGTTGATTGCTTCTGAGCAAAGGGAGAGCCCAACCGCAGACGGTTTGCTGGCTTTATCTTGTGTCTGTAGGGACAGGGGTGCCCGCAGGCGCTCTCGCAGCCGGAGCCGTAGCAGAGACCGCGGGGGTAAGGACAGGGACTACTACCGCCCACGCTCCAGGGAGAGGAGAAGGTGAGCATTAGCATGAGTCTTAATCTGGGGGTGCTTCCCAATTTTGCATACTGAATAGGTAATCAGATGCAGCCACAACTGCTTTTGGTGGAATAATAGAAACATGTGTTCGGGCCTGCTGAATTGTTTTGCAGTTTGCAGGTGTCCAGTAGTGTAAAGGTGTCAAGCTCCCAAAGGCATGCTGCTGTTGTTTGGCTATTAGCGTTTCGGTACTCTAGATCTGCTGCTGGGGAGGTCCTGGAAGGGGAAGCTTTAATGATCTCGTACTGGCACACCTTTTACGTTGGTTTGCATCTGCCTGCTAGGCAGCCCCTGCTTTGTATGGTGTTCTCATGGTATGCTTCAATTCAAATCGTTAGACAGTTAACAATTAGCACAGGCTCGGTAGGGTCACCAGTCTCCCCTGGAAGTGTTGTTTGTTGGCTGCGCTCACCTAGTTCCCCCTGTTCTGCTTGCCAGGGTTTTTACAAAGTGGCATCCATTGCCTCTCCCTGCTTGGGGCATGTCCCTAGGCCCTTCCCCACCTGTGAACCCATGACTCCATGACCTTGTGCCGCTGACCAATAACTATGACCCCACCACCCATATCCATGGCCCCAAAACCACAAGGCCTGAACCTCCGCTAAACCCAGACTCCAAAACCACAGGGGCTGAACCACCCTCAGCCCAGACCCCAAAACCACAAGACCTGAACGGCCCTAGCCGAGACCCCGAAACCACAGGGCCTGGAACGACCCTAGCCCAGACCCCATGACGGCAGGTCCTGAACCGACCTCAGCCCAGACCCATGACAAGGCCTGAACCGTCCCTAGCCCAGACCTCATAACCACAAGGCCTGACCGCCCAATGGCCCTTCTGCCCTGCACCTTTTGAGGCACCTAGCCCAGTGACCTGTTTGTACCCATCCTCTGGGGCCAATTATCCCTTGTAACCCGCCAAATCGTTGGTGTCACCCACAGGCCCGGACCACCCCCGCACTCTGCACCCATTGCCATGCAGCCCCGCCCAACCTGACCTGACCTGACCCAGTTTAGGCGGTGCCCGACCCTGCCCCGATCGCAACTCCATTGTGTCGTCACCGCGGTTCCATTCCCCGCTCCTGTGCCCTCCACCCCTCCTCATTCCTCCCCATCAAGCATTTCCAGGAGCCCCTTCTGCTTGTCCTGGCCAGTACACTTGCAGACCTTCTGAAGCCCAATTGCGCAGTTAACCATGTAACAACATACCTCTTCGAGCGGCATACATTCTCGTGGCATGCTCTGTTATGGTTATGGAGTTGCTGTGGTCAGAGCAGGCGTGCCTAATGAGTGCCAAAAGAGTTTTGCTGTATGCTTCGTTATGTACGGGTGCTTGCTGCCATGCCAGCTTGCGTTGCTGATGTTGCTGCATTTAACAAAATGCCTTTGTGTGGTTGGGTACTTATGGTTTTTGCTCTTTCAACCCCTGTTCCTCTTTTCTGCGTGGTCGCGGTAAGTTTTACCGCTGGTTATGCCTACTGCGCAAAGGCTGGACCTACGAGTATGTTCTTCTCTGTTCCATCGCACTTCTATTTCACCTAGCACGAATACCAGTTTTGCTTCACCCACTCTTTTGGCTCTACTTCTGGCTGGGCCTGGCTTCAAAGAAGCAGCTCCTGAGCATACAAGCGCCTTCTTTTCCTTTTGCACTCTGCTATTGTGCCTTTCTTTGCAAAACCCTAGGTCTCCCCCGGGCCGTGGTGGTCCCTCCAGAGGAGGTGGTGCCGCCGCCCCTAAGGAGCTCACCATGTTTGTGGCAGGCCTGGCACCCACTGTGCGTGAGCAGGTAAGGGGCATCAGGGGAGGTGGGAGGAGGCATGGGTGGGTGAGTTGCAGGTTGCCCATGTTCTGGTGTACGATGAGAAAATGCAATAGGCAGGTGCAGAAGTGGTGAGCAATGGGCATTTTTAATGGGGGTGGTAAACCCTGAATGAGCAGTGTGTCTGGAGGTTGGGTACAGGGTTGGGGGTATGGACACATCTATTTCTCATTTTTGACAGAGGGGCAGGCATGATTTATCCACAAGGTAGCTCAAGCACGTGGATTGGCATGATTAAGGCATGGGCTGGAGGAGTGGCGGTAAAGAGCATGTCCAGGGGCAGGTGGTCAATGGTTGAGTCAGCTGGGCCTGCCCTGCATGTGTAATTTGAATTTGCATGGGCGGCTGGCTGGCAGGATCTACTCACTCTCGGTGTACTAACGCAGTCAAACAATCAAACGTACATCTAAAATGTGACAACCACCAGAAGGTGGCCAGCATGACGCGAAGCAGGTTCAACAATAACCAGCTGCAACCTGTGTCGTCGGTTGCCTTTGCAGTCCTTCAGGCGGGTTCTGCCACTGTTTCATAGCAGATTACTACGACGCTCCTTGGACCATACACGATCAGATCCACATCTCAATCATCGATCAACAGCTTTCTGGGCTTTTCCAGTGCTGTACCAGCTACTGGGTATGAGTATTGCAAATGCCTAAGGGTTTGCCCAAGCCATAGAAAAGAGCTCCAGAGCTCACCTTGGGTTTGTTGCGGCTAATCCCTGCGCACCAGCCTCGCATCCACCCCAGTGCTGAGCTGTTGTTTTACTGTCCTCCTTGTGCAGGAGATAGATGACATGTTCTCCCGCTACGGGCGTGTGACTGAGATCAGGATTGTGCGCGACCCCATCAATGGACGGTGCAAGGGCTTTGGGTTTGTGGCCATGGCAACGGATAACCAGGTCTCAGCGGTAAGTACAAAAGTTGCTGTAGTATGAGGATGCTTCGGACAATACAATAGAGAGAATAGGAGAAAGAACCAGCTATGCAAAAGGCATGTTTTCCAGCAGGTAATTATGGTTCCTGGTTCCTACGCTAAACATTGCATCTGGGGCTGCTGGGGATATCTAGCAGGAGTTGACTGTCATCGCATACTATGAAACGCCATAGCGAAAGGTCCCTACGGCCTGCACCACAAGCTGTCATAAAACACAAGGTGACATGGTAGACCGGATGAATCTGAAGGTTGTCGTGTAACTGCATACTGGTGGCACACGCTGAAAGATCTCACTCAGAGTGGCAGCCTCATAGTGCTGCTTCAAATGGGCTGTGCTTGGTGCAGAGACAGCAGTGCAAGTTCCTTTTTATGGGAGCTGCTATGTGGATTTTATGGTAGTCCTTTTACGACCTAATTGAAGTGTCTTGGCAGACCAAGGCTTTTGTGGCCCGCACAGCAATTATTGCCTCTTGTCTTTTGAAAGGTTTTAGGCTGCAGTGGTTTGAGGGTGTTGACAGATCGACCTTCTGAGAGCTCAGCAACTGGTTAGACGCTTGTGAAGAGTATGCTTTAGGCATTGTGATCGTCAATGCTTTGCAGCAGCTGACCCTGCTGCTGCTGTTGGTGGGTCTTTTACTAAAAAGACAATACCGCTGCTCGTGCTGCCTCCTTTGAATTCCTTTGCAGTGTGTGCGTGAGCTGCATGGGACCAGGGACCGGGGTGGGTACAAGATGGTGGTGGAGCGCGCAAAGACCAACAAGTTCTGAAGAGTGTGGAGCGCGTTTGAAGGTGCTGGGGATGTGGTGTCCGAGGAGAACTGAGGCGAGGATGACAGATGCCATGCTGAAGCAAGAGGGGCAGAAGAAAATTGAGGTCTGCATGTGGTGAAGTTCTAATCCTGCGTTGGGCATGCCTGTGGGATTGGGCAGCCAGTGTTGGCTGCCCATTGCAGGGTAGATGGCATGTAATCGAATCACCTGATCACAGCGAGGTGGCATGGGCAGAATGGTGAGCACCTTCGATGCATCAGCTGGGAGTCCGTGTTTTCCTGGGAAGATCCAAGGCACCGGTTCTTGTCTAAGGCTCATATGCGTGTACAATACAATTACATTGTATTGTATCTATTGTGTACGACTAGATGCTGCTGCAAACTGAATGCGGTTGCTTGTTGTGTGTGCTTACGCTTCTGGGACATGGCATATCATGGGGTAACTTTGGGAGCAAGTTACGAGGACCGTGACCTTCGGTCTTTTGTTTTGACGAGTGAACACATGATGGGGTGGTTCCTTTGAAAAGAATGGATATGATGAAGGCTTTTGGCCTGCACGGCAGAGGTAGCGGCCAGCACTGCGCTGCCATGCAAGGGTTTTGCACTAGTACAGCTTGGCTGTTTGAGTGACCGTGACCTATCAAATGCGCTCCGGTGGAAAGGAAGCCAACATGCTGCGCCTCCACTAGCGTGAGGAAAGATCAGCTGAGGTCACCGAGGCAATACGTTTGGCAGTACACTGCGTGCTCAACTTTGTCCCTTTCCGGGGCAGCAGGGAACAGTAGCTGCGCTCAGCACAAGGCAATATACAGCTGCAGCCAATTCGCCGCGTAGCACTGTGTCGGCTTCCAGATAGAGATTTCCATGGAGCCTCCGACTCTTCAGCCGAGCGACCAGGTCAGCCATTGACCTGCTTCACCCTCTCAATCAGAAGGCTCCGTGCGCGCATGCACATGATGGCTTGATGCTGTCCAGCATAAACTGAACTCCGTCTTCTCGAACTTCCCAAACTGGTCGACATTCGTACCAACCGTCCAGTTCCATCCCGGTATCATAGGCAGCGTCCGCAAGGGCAGCTAGTTCCACCCGCCCCCTTCGATTTCAGCACCTCAGTGATCCCATACGTACCAAGGTCTCTCCCAACTGATGCAATTTGTGAAAACAGCTTGGCAGCGCTCTGTTTATCTCGAGAGCGCCATCTCCTGCTCGTGCCGCTGCTGGTAGATTGGAAAGTGCAACCTCCAAAGACGTTGCCGAGCAGCATATGTCAGCATGCAGCCACAAGCATCATTGCTGCTTCTCCTAGTGGCAATATCATCCTTGCAAGCAGATGCTGTGCGTCATGCACCGGTCTTCTGCTCTGGCATGCCTGCCATAGAGTTCAACTATGCACCAAGGAACAAGGTGAGCTATCATAAACTCCCTCTGTATACTTAGCGTTAGTGTAATGATAACTAGCACTTAGCTGTTACTATATTGAATAGTTGGCTGTTAGTTGTATAGTCAGCTTGCAAGCTTTTCTCAGTGTGAGTTGGGGTGGCTGTGAAGCTGGCCTGTAGCAGCTGACGGCGACAGGCACAAGACTAGGTGGATTACATGTCGAGTCTGAATGCTTGCTTTAGATCCAAGGCATTGGCGTTGTTTTCATACGCAAATTGAAGCTATCAGATTAATCAGCCAAGTTGCAGCATCTGCCTAGGGCGCACTCATCACAAGCAAACAGCTAGTGCCGGAAGACCTCGCCAAGCCACTCACAGGCATACACTTGCTTGCTTACATGATTGGGTCCCACTGATGTGTCTTGCTCGCCTTTGATCCCGCATTGCATGGACCCACTCTGATGTACCTGCTATACATGTGTAACCATTATCTTTTGAGGACGCCACACCTTATATGTTTTGTTGTTGTTACCTTTTGGTTGAGCCACTTGGTAATCACAGTCACAATCACAACCCCTAGCCCCTGTAGGGGAGCGAGGAATACAATCAGATACCGCCCAGGTGAGAAAAGTAGGTAAATGGTGCAATCCCACCCCAAGGCCACCTGTGTTAAAGGCCTTGCAATCAGCCAAGCATCATTACCCCTGACAGATTAGAGATACAGCTTGCCCGTGGTTCCTTCTGTGCAGACTGTTGCATTGATTTTGGATAAAGACGCATGGGCAGTTCATGCTGCCCCTAGTTGTGTTATCCCCCCCCCCCCCCCCATTATACCTCCAACTTGCCCCTGGTTTAACTTGCCGCTGGTGTCTCCACAGACTATTGCATTGACCTTTGACGATGGCCCAGACCTACAAGGCGCCACATCAGCTGTTCTTGACGTCTTAGCCTCCGAAGGCGTCACAGCAACATTCTTCATAAACACCAAAAGGCCTTCAGTAGATATTCGTAGCAGCCAAGAAGCACAGCAACTCATCCGCAGGATTGTGGGGGAGGGTCACACCCTAGGATCACACACTGCATCACATGCTCGGGGGGCGCCACCTGATCAGGGTTTAGCGGCGTTTGATGATCAACGCATACAGCAGGAGCTGGAGGAAGCTGAAGAGGTGGCCAGAGATGTTCTTGGGCCTTCTGCTAAACCACTAACCGTGAGTATGTAAATCAATGATGTCTGACAATCTGATTGCCTCTTGTTGTCTTAGCTCTCGAAACTGTCGGCCTTTCTCTCAACACACTGTAACAAACTGCTTGGAGTCGTGTGGCGGGTGCTGCACAGTTCGAGGTCAATGCAGTGATCTTTCTCATATCCGATAATCCATGGCCAATCGCAGAACGCATTGCGGCCATCGAGGGTGGATTTTGGGACTCGAATCCCCTGCCAGGGTTTATTAGCAGCATGTACCACTGTTACAGAGTACTGCTGTGCAGTCTGTCTGTTCATTCATTTCATTCTGGACGTGGCCCACTTGGTACATCTTAGTTTTTTTTAGTTTAAACTTAGTTTTATTTTAGTTTAAATTTTTAAGTTCTAAGTTTTAGTTCAAACTTAGTTTACTACCCACCAAGTTGGCACTCACTTGCATCTTAGCTTTCTCTATATCACTCCATCACTGCAAAGATTTCCTGTGAACATGCAGTACTGGCAGAACTTAGAACCTCAACATCACTACAGCTGTCACCAGCAGGTGGTTTAAATATAATTTACTTAGGGTTTGCATCTAACTACAACCGTCCTGGGGCACACTTCGCCAGACTAAGGGAGCGGGGGGGGGGGGGGGGGCTTACCCCCCTCCTGCTCTGTGTTTGCCTTCTAAGCAGTGAGCCTGAACTGTTATTGGCTGCAAGGTCCTTGCGTGGACAGCCAGCAGCCCTTTTGCCCGGCGATCCATGGCTGTACACATATCTATTTCTGCCGTTCTGTTTTGAGCCCTTGGTGCCGATGGAATGGGTCCATTGCTCATGGGATTATGCAGCCCGTCAGTTGCAGGTCACGTTATGGACACCACCAGTCCCCCTTGCTGCTGCCATTGGCCTCCATACCCTGGCCCTTATCTAATGTAAAGCCTCATACACGGCAAATAATTTATGTGGGCTTAATCTCTGAGAATTTGTTGCTGTCCCCCTTCCGCAGTTATTTCGCGCACCCTTTGGTGCCCCTTTCCTCTCAGGCCAAAAAGCCGCCAATCAAATCCGCCGTGTTGGCAACATCGTCAAACGCCATGCAGTGCACGTAGGGTGGACATGCGATGGCAAAGATTGGGGCATATCCAAACCTGCGGACCTCATTGCTGCCTATAAGGAATGCATTGATGCTGGGCTAACTGGCCCGGTGTTAATGCACACCTTTGGTTCTGGAGCCGGTATTGGGTCCCAACCGGAGGCGCTGAGGACAGTGATTAATATGTATAAAGCAGCAGGATATGGGTTTGTCCTAGTGGAGGACTATGTCAAGGTCAGTTGGGATGTGGGAGCGGTTTGGCAGACTCTTAACTTGTTAGAATTTCATGATATGCCATAGACAAAGGGCCACGGGCCCTGTACGTCAAGCGAGGTTGGCATAGATGCAATGCTTTTGGTTATGCAGCCATAAGTAATCGATGAGATGGTAAAAGTATGCGTGAACATAATCTATATGGATAGGAGAGGCCTGATGATCTGATCTGAGCAGCGACAGGAGACAATTTGGGCCGACCCCTTCGGCTCTTCTTTGGTCAAAACCTGGTCCTGCCATAGAGTGGATGCACAAGTGTGGTTTATTATTATGCCTTTCATGATCAGTGCCATCAAGTAGAAGTGCAAGGATGCAGAAGTGGTGTTGAAGACTCAACAAGAGAAACAATAAACAAACAAACATTCAATGTGTGGCAACCGCATGCAAGAGATCTGATAGGTTAGACCAACCAAACACGTTAATACGTTCGTGGAACAGGTGCTAATAAGCATGCAAATTGCATTTGAAACTTTTGTTTGTTTGTTCACGTATGGTATCAATTACGTTACTATGCTAAACGGAATGAGCGATGAGCACCAGAATTGAGTGATCAGCAGTTGTTAGAGTGCCCGGACCTTCCACTCACCCTGCACTTCGTTTCAAACAAAGTCCTGCCTCACATGTAAGGCCTTCCGCTAATTTTTCAACTACTCTGAGGGAAAAGTTGGTTTGGCTGAATCACTCGGAGTGAATTTCATTGCTTTTGACTCATGTTGGTGGCCCTCTTTTGATGCAGGCAAAGTATGGAAGGTCATCCCAAGAAGTCGTTGAAGTATGCCGGGGCTAGCTCACAGTAGCAGGCATATTTGCTATGAATCTCAGTATATGCGCTGTCGACGAGCTCATCCGAGAGCATGCGAAAAGGCCGAGGGTACAAGTGAGCCTGAAGCACTTACTGAGCATGGCAGAAGGAACGTTTTTACAGCTTACATGCAATGTGAAAGGGCAGCATGATAGCAGGTCTAGTGAAGGTGCGAGCAGGTGTGAAGTAGAATCACTCCATGGTGTGAAGCTGACTCGACATCGTTCGCACTCCTCGAGAGATCTCTCGGCAATATACATGTCCAAACGTAGCGTGCAGCTGCAACACGTCTCCTCGACAGCAACATAAAACTGCGAGGAACAGTCCTCGCTTGATACACCTGTGCTGCCCCTATCTCTTTTTTCGAGCAAGGACCGAACCATGACACAGCGCGGTACTTCCAAAGGCCTTTTGGCCCTCCTCTGTATCACTGCATGTGTCGCAAGCGTAGCAGGTATGCTTCAAGATCCAGCTTGATCCGTGCTAATTGCCTGCTCCGTGAATGGTCTGGAGTCTAAACGAGCTGATCGTGCACTTGCAGGGCAATCAGGAGGCTGCACCAAAGGACAGCCATGCTACCGCTTCTTTGATCGCAAGCTCCAGGGTAAGTGCACCACAGACTGTGAATGTGACGGTGCAAAACGGTGCTCCGCGGCAGAACTTGCAAGGGGACAGCGCATACCATGCCTACGGCGTTACCAGTACATACGCAGCGTCGATGCCAACTCAGATGCAGCATCATCATAACATCGCATCCATCGTCCGTATAGTGCTGGTCTCTCGCGCAATGGGCGTCCCGACCCTTCATCCTCAGGCACTCCGGTCACCTCAGTGGGCAGCTTCACCGCGTATGAGCTGGCCCTGTTTGGTTGATCAGATGCCCCGTCATATCCTACGCCTCCCGGTATTCTCCAGAAGCGTCTGTATCGGACAGCGTCTGTTCAGTTGGAGGAATGTAAAATGGTTTTCAGAAATGGCCAGTATATGTAGGCTTCAACATGGATTGACTATTGCTACATGGTAAAGTAAGACGAACAATGCCAAACACATGATAAGCTAACTACGCCCCCTCCCCCTCCTTTGCCCCCCGTGCTCCTCGGATGTGGCCCTCCTCTAATGTGTTGTAATCCTACCATGTTCTACACTCTCCTTCCCCTTCCCTCCCTCTCCGGTCCCCTGCTTTCATTCCCCTCACCTTCCCCTTCCCCTGAGTTCCCTTATGCCGTGTCCCTCTTTTCCAACCTTGCAGGTAGCCCATGCACTGACAAATGCTATAGAATTGATGAGGGCAAGAACCCCCTGGGTTCCAACAAGTGTGATGATGCTTGTGACTGCGATGGGGCCAGGACATGTTCCTCGTTCGGATGGTGTCAGGGCACCTCTAGACCCGCAAAGACCACTTGCAAGGAAGCCACAAGTGAGTATCCTAGGTCCCAGTAATGTCATCTGTAAGGGCCGGGTTGAGATGTTAGTGGGTTTGTGGTTGCATTTACCATGCATGACTGTCCTATGTGAGGTGCTGTGCCACTTTTTGTACAGAGAAATCAGGTGACGTAATTGAAGCAGGGGAGAGTGTGATCTTCGAGTGTGGAAGCAGGTCTGTTGGTCATGCAGCGTTGGAGCGCAGAAATCCATGGAGTCTCAATTGCAAAGGACTTTGGCACCACCACCCCTACCCTAGACCATGTTCTTACATCTGGGCTTAGGAAGCATCTCGCAGTATACTTCACAGTATAGTTCACGAGTATAACCACTTGCATCAATATTGTGCAAAGCTACTGTGCATATTTCCTTCTGGGGGGCAACAGAGAGTTGGCGTTACGCAGTTTCATCCACTTTGTTAACCAGATCAGTGAATGTGTAGTAAGTATTAAGTAAGTAGCGGGTAAATGTCTGGATAGATGATACCACTGTCAAGACTGTCAGCCTGGAGGCCATCAGCATCGATTGAGAAGGAGTTTGCTTTAGCAGACGGTGGTTGAGCCGTGCTACTACTCGCAGACTCGATCAACCCTAACTCTTGTACCTTACAGATTACTAATCTGAGGTGGTGCGGGAATTGCACTCCCGGCTTTGAAGTTTCAAGATCGCATCATACACGCAATAGAAATGAATGAGGTGATGGGTTCATACAGTGAAGTCGCATCTGTGCGTGGCTTGCCAATTGATAGCTAACGATCGCAGCTAGTGGTACAGGTGCTAGGGGTTGCATGTATGGGCACCTACCCTGGCTCAGCATCTAAGAATGGGATGAGCTGGTCTGTTTAGCACCACACTACTGATAAAGAGTGCAAGCATCTTCTGTTGACATCCTTCTGACAACTCGGGATTTAGTAATGCACACCCTGATTACCCCTTACTATACATGATCACGCATTGCATGAGAAGGCTGTCATATCTGGCAGGGTACTAGGCAGTAAGAAAGTGTGAAGAGTCACGGAGAGGGGATAGGTGAGGGGTATGGCCGGGGGGCGGTAAAGGATGAAAAGCTGTGGATGGAAACGGTATGCCAAAGCTTTGAAAGAGATTGGAAGACCCTATGAAAATGCTGTGAAAACAAAAGCTGTTAGTGAAGCTGACGTGCTGTGATGGATCCTTCCTGCGTTTGACGGCTGTTACAGCTGTTGCTAAGAGTAGAATTATGCTGCTGTGCTGATTGGTGCAGGAAGCCCCCCACCTGCAAAGCCCATGGACCCTTGTGATGGCATCATCGTCGCCGTCCAGGCCAGCCGCGTTGGCCAGTCAAACGACTGGCGCAAAATCTACGCAGGCGTCATCACTATCTCTAACAATGGGGGCTCGACTCTCCAGCTGCCGAACCGCCCCCTGGCAGTTACTCTTTCCCAGTCCTCTGGTAAACTGGTGCTGCAAGCGACATCCGAAAGCTGCGGCGGCATTAGCTTGACACCGAAAGACTTTGCACAATGCTCTTACTATATTGTTGGGCCGAAAATGACCAGTGTTGATGGTGGCCCAGAGACCTCTATCTTTAATACGGTGCAGGCAACGGTGGAAGTTTTTAAAGGGGTTAAATGCAGCAGTTATATAACCAACTTTGGATTTTAATACGAGCAGGCAATGGCAGATAGAGCCTTCTATGCGGGTCCAATGCGCCAGTCCTTTCATTTTTCATATGGAGGGCCCTGGCAGTGCTAGTTGTGGCCAAAAGCA
The DNA here is from genome assembly GCA_963556185.1 of Pseudopediastrum boryanum. NCBI lineage: Eukaryota > Viridiplantae > Chlorophyta > Chlorophyceae > Sphaeropleales > Hydrodictyaceae > Pseudopediastrum > Pseudopediastrum boryanum. The sequence continues at coordinate 882,664 of OY744496.1, forward strand.
TGAGATATTGCACAGCAGGGTTTGAGGAATTGGGTTTATGGTTTAGGGCTTAAGGTTTCTAAAGGAACCAAGAGCACCTAAGGGAACTAAGAGCACCTACACAGTACGGCAGTGCGGCTTCCGTACGCAACATGGCACCATAGATGCATTGTTTGTGACCAATCATCTCTGATCAGGAAATGTATGCACCAGAAGCAGTGTTTGTACACAGTTTGTACACATGCATCTGACATGGTCAGACGGATGGACACTTGGCATTCATGGGCCCTTTCTAGCAGCGCTAAAAGAGAGCATGGACAATGTCTAGATTTGTGTCTGTGGATGGTTGTGTAGGTGACAGATTCAGGACTTACCGAGGCACAAATAAAGCAATGCAGCGAGCTCAGCCCCCTGCTTCTTGGCCTCCTTATAGAGCAATTACATGAACTCATTGCGATGAGGCTGGAGCAGGACCTTTCATCGGTGGTAACCTGTGTGTCCCAGCTAGGTCATGCATGTATGCTGATGATGCACATGATTCACATGAAGCTCTTAGCTTTGAATGACCCCAAGGCACTGCAACCGCTATTGGATGTGTTGCGCATGTTTTGTCGTCTGTTTGATGTGGAAATAAATTGAAGCTGCACAAGACATGCATAGTCATTTTCCGACCATCTTGTACACGGCTTGCAAAGGGACTCAAATGGTATTACAATGCGCAGGAGGTTCATGTTAGTGACAGTTATGTTGATTTGGGAGCTCTTCACCATGCCACCAAAGGCATCAAGCCAGCATGTTACCCTCTGGTATCCTCTAGCAGTAAGGCCATGCATGAGTACACTGCCGTGCTGTCACAATGTAGACGACACCATACCATCCAGCCTGATTTTAAACTCAGGCTTTTTGATTTCTTGGTAGAGCCAGTTTGTCTAATGGATGGCAAGTTGTGGGCCCCAAGATATTTTTTGGCAAGTTGAAAAACCCGCTCAGCCTTCCATCTGAAAAGGTCCATATCAACTATTTGCGTATCATGGCAGGGGTGGGGATTGGGGCAAATACTAAGTTCATGCTCCGCATGACAGAATTTGGCTGTTATCCTATCATGTGGCATTGAGTAGCTCTGGCTACAAGGTTCTGGATTCCTGCTATCAAGATAGGGCCCCAAAAACTGGTCTAGCTACAGAGCATGAAGGGCAGATATTGAGCTTCTGCTGACAGGGTGTAAGAAGTGTTGGTCATACTACCTGCTTCAAAGTCTTGCAATCACTGGCATGGGTGTTGTGCAAGCCAGCGACTGGTCTCCTTCATGGGACTGGCAATGTCACAAAGGACAGCAGTATGGCTTTGAACATTCTAGAGAAAGTTGTACGTGAGAGTATGAAGCAGATGTCTGATAAATGTTGGGAGAATGTTGACCTTGGTTGTGAGCACCCTCAAGACCCAACCTGTCCACGGAATCGTAAATTCCATAATTCCTATGCTGCATGGGCAAGAGGGCTTCATGACGATGCCCCTACATACTTGAAGTCTCAAACCCTGTCTTTTTGCATGGTACATTTCATTGCAAAGATGCGGTTAGGGTGGCACTGCTTGGCCATCCAAACAGGAAGGTACACTGGAATAGTAAGGGATGACAGGGTCTGTTGGTTATGCCAAGCACTTGGTAACAGGGATGATACTACAGGGTCCATTCCAGTTGAAGGTCTTGTGCATGTTGGACTGTATATATGGTGCTCCACCCTGTCCGAGACAATTTCCCCCTCTTCTATCTTCAAACCCACCTCCTTTCCAGGGCCACTTAAGGATGGTTATGTTAAGATAAGTTCTCAATCATAGTAATCATGTGCAAGTTGTGAGGTGCATTTCAGCTGTGCAGAAAAGATGGGAAGGTTGTTTACAATTGCTTGACGATGGTAGAGAGGGTGAGATTATGCCCAAAGGTGATCATTTTGTTACAACCCGTATGGAGGATAATGGGACATGATATAGATTGCCTATGGCTTATATATTTCGCTTCCAGGGCCTTGACTTTCCTTGTTGCATCACTCTACCCTGTTTTGATCACCTGTACCAACCTCCAGACTTATATGTTTTACTGGCACCTCTTAGGCTTAATGCGTATTGGGTTAAATGTCTGTGTTAGTTCTGGGGCCGGTGTCCTCTGTGATTCTCCACATCTGGGTGAGGGTATGAATGGCATACATTGTATGCGAAGATCTGGTATGCATGCTGTTGCGTTGCTGTTTTTTGCTGGGTGGAACCAAAAAAAGTTCTTGTAACCCAAAACAATTATTAATTTCTGTGTGTGCACTTTTTCCAGGGCCAGTATTCTGCATCATCGCATCTGCTTGGACATGCATGATTGTGGAGTTCAGAGGAGTGAATGATGTTCAAGTTTTCCTGGCTGGCTGTTATTAGTGGCTTTGCCAAATTCAAGAGTAATGACTTCGATAAGTAGTGATCCAGCCGGCAGCTTCTAAGGCCGGTGGCGCACTAATAAAATGTAAGAAAGTTGCAGAATCGTTTGGGATCTATCCGGGATGGACTCCCGGTTTAGCAAGGCAGCATGCCGCAAGAGCATGCGGAAAGGCCGAGCGTACAAGTGAGCCTGAAGCACTTACTGAGCACGGCAGAAGGAACGCTTTTACAGCTTACATGCAGCGTGAAAGGGCGGCATGATAGCAGGTCTAGTGAAGGTGCGAGCAGGTGTGAAGTTGAATCACTCCATGCAGTATGAAGCTGACTCGACATCGTTCGCACTTTTTCGGGAGATCTCTTGCAATTCACATGCCCAAGCGTAGCGTGCTGCTGCAACACGTGTGCTCAAAGGCAACACAAAACTACGAGGGACATTCTCCGCTTGATACACCTGTGCTGCCCCTATCTTTGTATTCAAGCAAGGAACGAACCATGACACAGCGCGCTAGTTCCAAAGGGCTTTTGGCCATCCTCTGTATCACTGCATCTCTCGCAAGCGTGGCAGGTATGCTTCACGATCCAACCTGATACATGCTAAGTGCCTGCTCCGCGGATGGTCTGGAGTCTAAACGAGCTGATCGTGCACTTGCAGGGCAAGCAGGAGGCTGCACCAAAGGACAGCCATGCTATCGCTTTTCTGAGCAAGCAAGCCATCGCAAGCTCCAGGGTAAGTGCACCACAAACTGTGAATGTGACGGTGCAAAGCGGTGCTCCGCGGCAGAACTGTAGGAGCGGCAGATGCAAGGGGACAGCCCATACCATGCCTACGGCGTTTGCAGTACATACGCAGCCTCGATGCCAACGCAGATGCAGCACCATAGTTTCATCGCATTCATCGTGCTTGTATAATGCTGGTCTCTCGCGCAATGGGCGTCCCTACACTTCGACCTCAGGCACTCCCGGTTGACGGACACGGTCACCTGCCTCAGTGGGCAGCTTCACCACGTATGAGCTGGCCCTGTTAGGTTGATCAGATGCCCCGTCATGTTCCACGCCTGCCTGAAGTATTCATAAACAGCCTTTGTAGCTGACAACATCTGTCCAGTTGGGGGATATGTGGAACGGTTTTCAGTGGCTACCGCCATAAGGGCCACTGGCAGTATATGCACGCTTCAACATTCATTGACTATTGCTACTGCATTGAAATGATAAAGGAAGAACAATGCCAAACACATGATAAGCTAACTACGCCCCCTCCTCCTCCTCATCCGCTCCCCCGTGCTTCTTGGATGTGCCTGGATATGGCCCTCTTCATTCTATTGTGATGTTTCAATCTAGTACCATGTGCCACACCCTCCTTCCCCTCCCCTCCCTCTCCCTTCCCCTCGACTTCACTCCCCTCCCCTTCCCCTGCGTTCCCTTATGCCGTGTCCCTCTTTTCCAACCTTGCAGGTAGCCCATGCACTGACAAATGCTATAGAATTGATGAGGGCAAGAACCCCCTGGGTTCCAACAAGTGTGATGATGCTTGTGACTGCGATGGGGCCAGGACATGTTCCTCGTTCGGATGGTGTCAGGGCACCTCTAGACCCGCAAAAACCACCTGCAAGGAAGCCACAAGTGAGTACCATAGGTCCCAGTAATATGTCATTTGTTAGGGCCGGTTCACTGAGGTGTTGGGTTTGTAGTTGCATTTCCCATGCATGACTGTCCTATGTGAGGTGCTGTGCCACTTCTTGCACTGAGAAATCAGGTGACGTAATGGAAGCTTGGGAGAGTGCGATCTTCAAATGCGGAAGCTGGTCTGTTGGTCATGTAGCGTTGGAGTGCAGAAATCCATGGAGTCTCAATTGCAAAGGACTTTGGCACCACCATCCCCACCCTAGACCAAGTCCTTGCGGCATCTGGCTCGAAGCATCTCACAGTATAGTGCACAGTATAGTTCAAGAGTATAACCACTTGCATCAACATTGTGCATAGCTACTGTGCATATTTCCTTCGTGGGGGCAACAGGGCGTCGGGGTGACACAGTTTCATCCGCTTTTGGCCCGATTTGAACGCGTAATGCGGAATAGCGGGTAAATGTCTGGATGATACCACTGTTCAGACAGTCAGCCTAGAGGCCATCAGCATAGATTGAGAAGGATTCGGTCATAGCAGACGGTGGTAGAGCCTTAGTAGAGCCGTGCTACTCAGATGCGATCAATCCAAACTCGTACCTTGCAGATCAGGCGGGTGAGGGAATAGCACCTAGTCCGGCTGTGAAGTCTACAAGATTGCATACACGCCACATAAGTGAAGTTGATGGGATCATACGGTGAAGTTGCATCTGTGGCTTGCTGGTTGAGGATCAACTATTGCAGCTTTTTTGTGGGGGGGGAGTAGGGGAGGCAGCACCACCACCAGAACAGCGGCATCGCCCAGGACCGTTGCCATCCAGGGCTGGCGTTGCAGCGGGCCTGTCGCCGCAGCAAACTATCGCAGCTAGTGGTGCTGGGGGTTGTGTGTTTGGCATGTATGGCACCTACCCTGGCCTCAGCAGTCTAAGAATAGAATGAGGTAGTCTGTTTAGCACCACACTACTGATAGACAGTGCATGCACCTTCTGCCGACATCCTTCTCACAACTCAGGCCTTAGAAATGCACACAGTGCTTACCCCTTACTATACATGATCATGAGAAGGCTGTCATATCTTGGGAGGGTAGTAGGCACTAAGTAAGCACTAAGAATAGGAGGGTTCACGGAGAGAAGAAGAGTGAGGGATGAAAAGCTGTGGAGACGCTATGCCAAAGCTGTGAAAAAGATCAGAAGACCCTATAAAAAGGCTAACAAGAAGCTGAGAAAACAAAAGCTGTTAGGGAAACTCACCGACGTGCTCTGCTGGATCCTTCCTTATGACGGCTGTCACAGCTGTTGCTAAGACTGGAATGATGATGCTGTCCTGATTGGTGCAGGGAGCCCTCCACCTGCAAAGCCCATGGACCCTTGTGATGGCATCGTCATCGCCGTCGAGGCTGGCCGCGGTGGCCAGACAAACGACTGGCGCAAAGCCTACGAAGGCCGCATCAAAATCACCAACAATCGCGGGTCGCCTCTCCAGCTGCCGAAAGGCTCAGTGGCAGTCACTCTTGCCCAGTCCTCTGGTACGCTTTTGCTGCAAGCTCCAGTCGAAGGCTGCGGCGGCAGTGGTGGTTTCATTACTAGCGTGAAACCGAACGACTTCGTCGGATGCTATTACTGGATTGTTGGGCCAAAAATGACTAGTGTTGATGGGGGCCCAGAGACCTCTATCCTCAACACGGTGAAGGCAACGGTGGAGGTTTCTAAAGGGGTTCAATGCAGCAGTCCTGTAGCCAAATTTTGACTTTAATACGAGCAGGCAATGGAGAACCCTTCTACAGGGTTAAATACGGCAGTTCTCCCATTTTTGTGGAGGGTCCTAGCAGTGCCCCTTTTGGCTGAAAGCATGAGATACTGCACAGCGGGGTTCACGGCGGGGGTGAGCCTCGTATTGAGGAATTGGAACTTATTAGATAGAGCACCTACGCAGTGCGGCTTCTGTAGGCAACATGGCACCATAGAGGCATTGTTTGTGACCAATCATCTCATATCCGCAAATGTATACACCAGAAGCAGTGTTTGTACACTTGCCGGCTATGTCAATTTCAAATAGTGAGGCATTTGACATGTCCAGACGGATGGATGGCATGGCAGTGACGGAGCCTTGATCAACTTGGCAGTGATGGGCCCTTCTTTGCAGCACTAAAGAAGAGCATGCGGACAATGTCTATATATATGTGTGTGTGTGTGAATGGCGGTGTAAGTGACAGATTCAGGATTTACCGAGGCACAGGTAAAGCAGGGTAGTGAGCTCAGCCCCCTGCTTTTTGGCCTCTTTATAGATCAACTATGACATGAACTTATTGTGCTGAGGCTGCCAGGACCAGGACCTTTCATCGGTGACATGCGTGTCCCAGCTAGGTCATGTATGCTGATTGATGATGTGAAGCTTTTAGCTGTGAATGACCCCAAGGCACTGCAACCGCTGTTAGATGTGTTACACATGTTCTGTCGTTTGTTTGACATGGAAATAAGTTGAAGTTGCACAAGACATGCATAGTCATTTCCGCCGACCATCTTGTACACGGCTTGCAAAGGAACTCAAATTGATGGTATTGCAATGGGCAGGAGGTTCATGTTAGTGACTGTTATGTTGATTTGGGAGCTCTTCACCACGCCACCAATGATATCAAGCAAGCACGTGATGCTCTGGCATCCTCTCTGCAGTAAGGCCCTGCATGCACTGCTGTCACAATGCAGATAACACCATATCGTCCAGCCTGATTTCAAACTCAGGTTTTTTTGACATTTTGATAGAGCCAGTGCTGTCTTATGGATGCTCGGCCAAAATTGGGGCCCCGGAATACATCTTGGCAAGTTGAGAGACCCGCTCAGCCTTCCACCTGAAAAGGTCCATATCAACTTTTTGCATATCATGGCAGGGGTGGGGAATGGAGCAAATAAGGTCATGCTCATGAGGGAAAGTTTGGCAGTTACCCTATCATGTGGCATTGGGTAGCTCTGGCTATCAAGTGTTAGAGATTCGTGCTGTGAAGATGCCAGGACCCCAAAAACTGGTCTTGACAAAGCCTTAAGAGCACGCAGGGTGAAGAAGTGTTGGTAATATTACCTGCTTCAGGGTCTCACAATCATGGGTTTTGTGCAAGCGAGCGACTGCGGGTCTCCTCGTGGGCCTGGCAATGTCACAGTGGACAGCATTATATATGGCTTTGAAGATTCACGAAGAACCATTAAGCCCAATACGCATGTTGTCATGGTTTGATTTCTGGCTGGAACACTTTTCGTAGATATGACGACGATCATTGTATATCATGAGCTATGTCTGGATTCACGGTTATGTGTTGGTGTTTTTGGGCTATGAGCCTTCATTGGCTCCCATATGCATGGGATGCCGTTTTAGTTGGTAATCTGGTCTTCTGGTGACCATTAAAACAAGCTTCTATTCTGCTGCGGCGTTCTTTTTGGCAGCAATGGGGGCAGGTGGTGTTCTTACTACTGCTTCTGAGTTCTACAAAATCAAGATAGTGGCTGTTGGTTGCACCGGTGACGGACCTTGCGGGAATGCAGTAAGGGTCCTTTGCTGCCATCATTTGCGCATCCATACCGGACGTTGGCATCAGCCCGTCTTTGCCCAATTTCAACGCACGTGTTTACGCTGTCGTTGCACAGATCTTGATGATGAGGTGCATTGTCTGTTTTTGTATGAGCACCCTAGTAACAATTCTGAGGCTATCATCTACAGAATTATTTTTGGCGGCTGTGGTACTCCCCAAGCCCGCGCTGTCTTCTTCGAGGTATGCTGCCACTTGTGGACACTGTCTGCCACTGGCCGTGGTACTTATGTGGTGGATTTGCCAGACATCTTGCTTGAACCGGAAGCCGGTCATTAAGAATTTGGATATGTTTTATTTGGCTAGAGTCCGATCATGCTGCGGGTGATTTGTCTGATGATGAACTGGTTGAGGTTCCCTTGATGAATACACGGTTGAGTGCATACTCCTCTCAGTTGGTGGTCTGGAATTTATTGTGCTTGGATTCATCCAATGGTGCGGTTCGGTATGTAGTGAGCCCATCGTGCCCAACAAAAAACCCTGTGGGAAAAAACAAACACTACAGACAGCATGAAAAAGGGTCTAGCAGCAGTTTGCACGTAATGCAGCTGCATGGGCTAAGAACCGCTGCCTGGTTGAGGGCCGTGTTGCTCGCAATCAGTTGCACGTTGGGGATTAGGCTTGGAAATCATTGATAATGCTCCTACCCTGGAAGAATGTGCCAAGGGGCCCTTCCGCATTGTGGGTTTTCAGAAGGATGGAGCTATTGCTGTGCTGCGCACTGGTGCGACTGAGTTCAAGCCTGCGCGTGAGTTCAGACACTCGCCATATCAGCAAGCTAGCACGGTACTCTGATAAGTGGTCCGTCTGAATCTGTGCTTTTTTGCCGCTGTGATTGCATTTGCATGTGGTTCCAGACTGTCAGCTGGTGGCAACTTATGCTTACTACATATGTAGTGAGCCCATCGTGCCCAGGCTGTGGGGCATGGCCAGCAGGGTCACTGCGGTTGCGGAGCCCCGTTCGCCGTTAGTAATCTGCAGTTGTGTTCCATTGGGCTTCTGTGCCCCTGCATTCTGGCATATTAGCCCTGACTGAGCCTTGGCACGTTGGTGAGGTGCGTAGGCTTTTCGATTTGCTAGTAAGAGTTGCCACTTGCTGACGTGACTGTTTAGCAGCCTTGTGTGTGTGTGAGTGTTTTCACATTGCAGCCGCCTTGTGCTGCTAGACCCTTTTTGCTGTCTGTAGTGTTTGTTTCTACTGGACAGCGCTCCTGTGTCTCTTGCCGTTGTGGTCCAGCCGTGTAGCTGAACACCATTGCTGAACAGCCATGTGGTTGCATGTGATTGCATGGGTATATACAGCATTTGCATGTGTACATGTTTTGCTTTGTACCTGCATGTGACAATAAATTACTCAGTGCCCTCTCAGTGTGGGTCCTGTTCGTTGCTCTTAGATGTTCTAGTGTGCTTCTGGGTTGCACACCTGCTTGCCTGTATTTTGCTCTCACTCATATGTGTGTGGCATCTATGCCTCTGTCTCCTTTGGAGGGGGGAGGGCCCGGTGCATACACTTCTCCTAAACTACAAGCCAGAGTCCTAGATGCATTCTGGTATGTGTTCTGGGATATTATGTGCGTGTGGTCAAGTCGTGCTACAGTAGGCACGCACTCAAACAAATGTACAACTTATGCTTACTACAGGTAGTTTCGACGACCAGTAGCACTCCGGCCGCCTATTGCGGTTGACCCACCTTTAGTAATGTTCAGTTTGTTGGTTGGTTGCACGGGTGACCTTGCGCCGCAATTCGGAATGCAGTAGTAGGGCCCTTTGCTGCACCATCGGGGATACAGTTCGTTCGGATGGGCGGGCAGGTCAAGTTCACGGTCATACATATGACATTCGAATGATACAGATCTCGCAAGGACATTAGTGCGAACACCTTCCCATGAACCCTAACTGCCAACCCTACAGTACAGCTCCAGCTCAGAAATGCACTACCTAGAGAGAGAGAGCTACCCACGGAGACCGGGATGCACTACAGTACCCCTTCTGAGCCGTGCAGGCTAATGCCCTATCTTTGATCCCCAAGAATCCCAATCTATAGCCGTTTTGAGGCACCGGACCTGCATCCATATGTGACAAGTGAGACGCTTCAGGAGTTAGGTCTGGTTGAGTACAAGGTTGATACCTATTCGTCTGATTGCTAGGTTTTGCAGCGTGCCGTGCTGGTATGTAGCTGCTGCTACAAGTACAGCTGATGACAAGCTGAGTAGCGACTGTATTTGCGGAAGCGTGTTACACAGTACCGTCCTGAAGCCGGTTCCAGGTTCCGGTTCCAGGGCAAAATGTGCTCAGTTCCGCGGTTCCAGCGATGCCAAACATGTCAGTTCCTGGTTCCAGCCCTGGGCCACCCTCTGGCCAACATGTCACATGCTGGTTCCAGCAAGTTTATTACAAAGTGTAGAGTGCTCAACTGAGTGCAAGAATAGCATTTTTCATTGTACAATTGGTTGTAATAAGTACAAATCATCGCTGGCTTCTGGGGCTTCGCCCCAGACCCCACCAGGGGGGCTGTTCCTCCCCCCTGGACCCCCGCCTCCTGCTTGGGTCCATGCTGCGCATCGACATGGCATGGTCTCCCCCAGAAAAGTTTGGTTCCAGAGGCCTTGTTCAAGTCTAGTTCTGGTTCCAGAGGAGGTTGTGGAACCGGCTTCAGGACGTTAACACAGGTCACAGGATGCGTGCTTCTTGCTGAAGGCAAGCTGCTTAGACGAGACAAGCTGCCAATTTGCTGCTTAATGAAACACTTAAGGATACCACTGGTAATATGTATGCCTGGATACAGCTGAATATGGCTGAATTGCAAGAACAGAGATAGGCGGCGCCAAGCAGGGATGCTCAGGCAAAAGCAAACTTACGGAACAGGGATTCTTTTACAATTTGAACAACACACAACACTTCACAAGCACCACAGGGACTTACGGTCACGATTTGAGGGCCTGGGGTTGGACAGGCGAGTGAACCAGTTTTCACTGGGCACAAGTTGCTAAAAAAGAGAGGTGTCCAACCCCTTTTATAGTATTCCTGAATCCTGAAAAATGCCCAAAAATCCTAGTCAGCTAGGCGTAGCTTCGTGCCCAAGCGTCCTAGTCAGATACCTGTAATTTCCCTTTCAACTGCTCATAGCTTCCAAATCGGACCAAACAGGCTTTCACCCGACCTTCCGGGCCCAAGGCCAACTACCGGCAGCTTCTTAAGTGGGCAAAAAGCCCCAGCAAGCTGCCAAACACTTATGCTAGGATGGCACTGCTTGGCCATCCACACAGGAAGATACAATGGAATAGCAAGGGATGACAGGGTGTGTCGGTTGTGTCAAACGCTTGGCTATAGGGATGATACTACAGGGTCAGCTCCAGTTGAAGATCTTGTCCACTTCATGTTGGATTGTAGGGTGCTTCACACTGTCCGGGACAATTTCCCCCTCTTCTTCAAGCCCACCTCCTTACCAGGGCAATCCAAGGATAGTCATGTTAAGTTTATTCTCAATCATAGTGATCATGTGCAAGTTGTGAGGTGCATTTCAGCACTGAAGAAAAGGCGGGAAAGTTGTTTACAACTACTTGACGATGGTAGAGAGGGTGAAATCATGCCTGAAGGTTATCTTCCCTTTGATTACAACCTATGGCGGATTATGGGACATGATTTAGATTAATTACCTATGACTTTCATGTTACTGGACACCTCTTAGGCATGGCTATGTACTGTTAATAGTCTGTGATAGTTCTGGAATTGCTGCTGCTCTGTGATTCTCCACATCTGGGTGAGAGTATTTTTGGCATTAAGTTGTATACAAAATTCTGGTATATATGCTGTTGCGTTGCTGTTTGTTTGCTGGATGTACCCCAAAAAATCAAAAACCCAAAAAAAATTAAAAAATAAAAATTGTGTGTGCACTTTTCCAGGGCCAGTATTCTGCATCATTGTATCTGCTTGGACATGCATGATCATGGAGTTCCAACTGGTGGATGGTGTTCAGTTTTTCTTGGTTCTATCTGTGTTAGTGGCTTTGCCACCCCTGTGGTGAACTGTGGCACCGCACGCGTGCCGATGGGTTTGCCAATGTAAGATTCACACACACATGCATCAACATAATGCATAACCAGATGCAGTATGAACATAGCAAACACTCAACTGATGGGTTTGCATGTGTTTAAAAGGACCAAGGCCCAAGTCTAGGCCTATGGCTTCAGTTTAGGATAGTGGACATGCTCATTCTGCCTATGGTAAATCACACAACTGCTGCTTCAGTCCTGCTATGTCCACTCAGCTGCACGGGCACTACTTAGACCGGTGCAGCTGCTACCCCGCCGCCAAACTGCTGCTGGTCCCCAGCAGCACAAAAGAAACTAATATCATGTGCATGTATCTCTTAAGCGCGAGTCTTCGCATGAAGCACCCTTGCAAAAATTCAGCCCTGCCTAGCTCACACCGGTACATCGCGCTTCATCACACACACATTCATTAACAGCTAAAAGCACCTTCAATCTATACAATGGACATCATGTGCCCAGGGTTCTCCAGCATCTGTAACCTCTCCCACATGTCCTGGCATTCAATCACCCTTAAGAGATAGGCCCTTGTACCAAGAGCCAAGTTTCCAAGTTGCAAAGTTTGTTTATGAATGCATGGAATTTCGGAGGTCGGAGGAATGTGAGGACTATAATCCTTACTTTGATTTGTCATTATTCGGGGATGAATGGCAAGGTCGTATTTTCGATACCTTTTCTTCTGGACCAAGAGGTGATATTGCTGAGACATTCACTTCTGATGGACCAGGTTCCAGTATTTCTGCCCATGGAGCCTAGGTTGGCTCCGTACGGGCGCCCCCTTTGAGGGGCCATGATGTAATCGTAATCGTAATCTTGTAGCTTGAACAGCTGGTTGCTTACTTGGGAGGGTGGACTAATAGTTGGTTAGCGTCAGGCCCTTTGCAAAGAATGACCTGCTGGCCTGAAGCAGAATATCCTCCAGGGTGTGCGGTGAAACTCCCAATGCCCATGTGTAAAGCTGCACCAGTGAGGTCATCGTTAAACCAGGAGTTGCAGGGGTACTAATGGAGAGGCCACCGGTTCCAGTCTGGGGCTATTTGCTGCATGCAGCCGCCTGAGCCTGGTGACTTGACAAGGAAACTCGTTATATGGATGCATTTAATGCAGCATGTCCGGTGTTTTTTTCGCTGCGACATACTAATACTGTACATGTAAGCTTGGAGTATGGTGTCTATAATGGGTGGGGTCCAAAAAAATTGAAGGGTAGCCAGGCAACTGCCAGCTGGCTACAGCTTTTTTCATCGATCTTTCTTGATAGCAGCAATTTCTACGTCCCTGCTGGGAGCGCATATGAGCTGTTCTTCAAATGTGCCCAACTTCTTTGGATGGGGCACCCGGGTGCGGGTCGGCTGAAGCTTCGCCCATTATCGTCGCCATCAGTAACTGACGGTCGTTGGTTCACTCTTTTGCTGCCGACGTCATCTCTTGCCATTTAGTTACAGTCCCCGTGGCCACCGCAAGTGTTCACCCGTTCGTGCCAAGGTTCTTTTGACCTTCACATTTGTCTGGCCTTTTTGTTCCCTGCGTTCAGCAGTCTGTGGTTTTGCCACTGTCCTTTTTAAGCAGCAGTAGGCTGCGCCTCTTCCCCCGTTGAGGAGTGGTGGATGTCCTCATCCACATGTTCGAAATGAGTGTTCCCTGCGTTCAGCAGTGGTTTTGCCACTGTCCTTTTTAAGCAGCAGTAGGCTGCGCCTCTTCCCTCGTTGAGGAGTGGTGGATGTCCTCATCCACATGTTCGAAATGAGTGTTCCCTGCGTTCAGCAGTGGTTTTGCCACTGTCCTTTTTAAGCAGCAGTAGGCTGCGCCTCTTCCCTCGTTGAGGAGTGGTGGATGTCCTCATCCACATGTTCGAAATGAGTATTCTCTATATTTCCGCAACATCCGAGGTTTGTTAATTGCTCTGATATCCCCCTTGTCAGTTTCTCATAAACAGAGGGTGAAACAATCCACGCTGGCTTGCCAAGTAAAATCTCTTTCAGGTGTTCTGAAGATTATCAGCCAGGAGCATCTCCGTGTGTTCCTGCCCTTGACTCGTGGAAGTCCTCATAACTCTGCGGTAAGTCCTGCTTCTTGATACCGATTCCAGAAAGTCCTTCTATAGGCAGGCCCATTATATAGTATGGTTGACTTTAAGGGTGGTGCTTGATCCTGCTGCCTCCCCGCCACCCATGTGTGATGGAAGTGGAGCAGGTTTTGGGTTTTAGTGGTGGTGTTTGTTTCCCCTTGGTGTGCACGCCGTTGCATCTAGCCTCAGCTTGTGTGTGGCAAATCCACCATCGGTTGTGTGGCTTCGTGATTGTGATCAGGAGCCTTGTGTTTGTGGCCTAGGTTTGTTTGGCCATTGGCATTGCTGGTCTTGCGTTTTGATTGATTGATTGATTGGTTGACTTTAGAGGCGTTGCCGGGTCCTTCATTAGGGAGTAGTGATCTGACTGAGCTGGCCAGTGAGATTCCCTCCATGCGATCAGGGCGGGGGAGCTAGGAGGGCACAGAAGCGTGGAGAAGGGTAGGGCAGGCGAGGCCACCCCTTCTGGGAGGACATGGTGTAGGAATTGAAAAGTGAGGTGGATGGGATGGAGGTGGTGAGATGAAGAGCCAGGACATATTGGTCGTGTTCAGGAGGCGGGTGCCCTCACTGTTGTAAGCCTACTTCCTTAACTGTACGCCGCTCATGGTGGAGCGAGCGTAGATGTAACAATGTAACAACCCTCCATGCGGTTTCCTTCTAGTACAGACAATGGGTTCTTTTGTAGGACCTGCTGCGGGCACATTTTAGTGCGCTGTATTGCATACGAGTCTGGGCAAACCTCAACCCATTCAGAACCATCACTCATGATCTTTACGTGTAGGCCGGGCATGGCTCTCCTAGGGACTACAGCCAATGCTGGTGAGGAGTTGGGACCCATAGATGCTTCAAAACCTAATCGCCCCATAACGTTGACAGTCTCATAGCAATCAACCCGGTCAAAAATACAAGGCGGGACCCCGTATCGGTCTTGGTACTCCCTAACGAACTCTTTTGAAAATTCCAGTTTTCCAGGGCCTTGCTGGTATAGGACTAGCGCATCCACTTCTAAATCAAAGTTGGCGGGTTAAATTGTAGTGGGTGCAGGTATTTCTGGCCTTGTTTGTCCCAGGCCTGCTAATGCTGTTCCCCCTGGCAAAGTACATGTTGTCAAGGGCTGAACTGGTGCAGTATTGTCTGCATCTTGAGCAATTAGGAGCTTATACTGCTCCAATTCCAAATCTTGTTGTATGCTTGGCTTGGGTAATGCTGGAGGTATAAAGGTGGGAAAAGGCTGGTTGACTGTCAGCTGTTGTAGGTCGTATAGATGGTTGATCAGGCGAGCCACTTTTTGAGCAAGGATGTGTTTGGGGAGAGTGCCATCAACTTTGTAGACAAAACCATCATACCCATCCAGAGCATATTTGTACAGCGTCTCGATTTTTGTCAGATAAGGAAGCTCGATGCCAGCTTCACAATCAATGCCTCTGTTCATAATCCGTTGGAAACACACCTCGGCGGGCGTGTCCACATAAATAATGGCATCAGGTAGGAATGACCTTAATCTTCGCTGCCTGTATGCATCCTCATATAATTCACCCTCCAAAGTAGGATGCAAATTAGCTGCTGGTGTGAAAACTGAAAGAGTACTCCATGGTCCTCTCTCCATAATAAGGGCATTGCTGCTTTCTGACTCTTGCGCAGACTCCACTATGTAGATGCAGGCATTTTCTTGATTGGAGCTGGTATAGGGTTTGTCAGCATCCCTGCTTGAAGAGTCCATCATGAAAATATCAGATGTAGGGTTCTGTGCATTCATCTCTTTTCTTGCCCAGGATTGCTGCTGCCATCTGCTGCTGCTGTGGTTGCAGTTGGTGTAGTCTGAAGTGCTTCCCGCTTGCCTTGCTTTGGCTCTTCATTGCTGGGCTGCAGTGAAGCTGAATCCTGTTTGAGATGGGCTAGCGTTTGATCTGTCTCTTCTTGCCTTGCATCCAACTCTCTCAGGTTTGTGTCCCCTTGGAAGTGTGTGGGGGAAATGACTTCCACCACTGAGCCACCCTGCTGGGATAATGGCTCCATTGTGTTGATGTATTCCATGCTGTAAGTAGCTGCTGATGAGGCATTCAGGAGTCTGGTTTCACGCCTCATCTGTGCCAGATTAAGCTGGAGACGCTCCAATTGCCGTGAAAGTTCTTCAATTTCATCAGCTGGAGCCCTTGCCGCAGGGAGTGGGGATGGGGGTGCATCAACTCCAATTGCAGCTGGTCTGGAATGATAATCAGACTGAGGCCTGTCATATGGCCTATACTCTTGGTGAAAGTTTCTGTTACTGTGGTATGGCCCAGCATTAGGCCTGGGCCCTTGGCCATAAGGTCTGTAGCCCTGTGTTTGACCATATTTATTGTTCTGGTTGTTGTTTGCTGCATCATACCCTCCATCAGCATAAGATCTTGCATTAAAGCCATGGTCTCCATTCCTACGGTTGAAGGTTTGCTGTTCCCTTCTGTGTGGTGGTATGTAAGAGGCTGTTGCATTGGGCTGAGCACCAGCAGCGCTGTTTGACCTTTTCTGATGTAGGTTACAGTATCTGCGACCATCTTCATCATTATAATTCTCCCAACGCTTCGCAGTGTTGATGATGTCAGCAAGGGTGTGCATGTTGTTATGTTGTCTCCTGACTTCGAAACGCAAGCTCCTCTGTAATCCAGCTACAAACTGGTATCGCAATGCGTCATCATTGCGTCATCTTCCTGCGTGCCTGACAAGTGCATATCTCTTCTGAACCGGTCCGCGTAGGAATCGACGGACTCGTATTCATCTTGGTCACAGTTTGAGAGCCTTGTGAGTGCTGCTTGTTGTGGTTCGGCAAAGCGAGACAGGAACTCATCGAGAAACTGTTGCCATGTGATGTTGTTGGGAACACTGCTCATCCAGTGATATGCAGGTCCTATTAGGCGTGTTCGAGCTACCCTGATGCGGTCAGCCTCAGACCAGCTCCACATGGTTGCATATTGATCAAGGATTTCAAGCCATTGTCGTGGTTCACGCTTGTCGGTCCGGTCACCGCTAAACTCGGGTACCGCGTTGATTTCAGCTGGAAGTGGCCTTCTGAGGGCGCCCTGCTGTCCAGCAACGTTGTCAAAGGCTATTGAGTTGTTAAGAGCGTCCATGCCGCATGTATGCGGGTGTATTTGAGTTGCGGAATGTGTTTGTGCCTCGCGGAGAGCAGATGCAAACCGGGCCAACTGCGACTCGTCGGAAACTTCGCCTTACAACAAGATAGGGGCCGAAACCAAGGTTTTGCAGCGTGCCGTGCTGGTATGAAGCTGCTGCTACAAGTACAGCTGATGACAAGCTGAGTAGCGACTGTATTTGCGGAAGCGTGTTACACAGGTCACAGGATGCGTGCTTCTTGCTGAAGGCAAGCTGCTTAGACGAGACAAGCTGCCAATTTGCTGCTTAATGAAACACTTAAGGATACCACTGGTAATATGTATGCCTGGATACAGCTGAATATGGCTGAATTGCAAGAACAGAGATAGGCGGCGCCAAGCAGGGATGCTCAGGCAAAAGCAAACTTACGGAACAGGGATTCTTTTACAATTTGAACAACACACAACACTTCACAAGCACCACAGGGACTTACGGTCACGATTTGAGGGCCTGGGGTTGGACAGGCGAGTGAACCAGTTTTCACTGGGCACAAGTTGCTAAAAAAGAGAGGTGTCCAACCCCTTTTATAGTATTCCTGAATCCTGAAAAATGCCCAAAAATCCTAGTCAGCTAGGCGTAGCTTCGTGCCCAAGCGTCCTAGTCAGATACCTGTAATTTCCCTTTCAACTGCTCATAGCTTCCAAATCGGACCAAACAGGCTTTCACCCGACCTTCCGGGCCCAAGGCCAACTACCGGCAGCTTCTTAAGTGGGCAAAAAGCCCCAGCAAGCTGCCAAACACTTATGCATCAACATAATGCATAACCAGATGCAGTATGAACATAGCAAACACTCAACTGATGGGTTTGCATGTGGTTAAAAGGACCAAGGCCCAAGTCTAGGCCTATGGCTTCAATTTAGGATAGTGGACATGCTCATTCTGCCTATGGTAAATCACACAACTGCTGCTTCAGTCCTGCTATGTCCACTCAGCTGCACGGGCACTACTTAGACCGGTGCATGATTACGATGAGTTAGCTGCCCATGGAGCCTAGTTTGGCTCCGTTACGGGCGCCCCCGGTGTGGGGCCAACTTGTAATCTGTAATCTGTAATCCAATCCAGGGCAGCCTTATCAGTCAGGGAACAAGACGACCAGTAAGTCCCTGATAAGAAACCGTACCAGGAGTTCAGGACACGAACATGTTCCCATCATTTGAAATCAACAAGAAGGAAAAACCCCATGAGCCAACACGAGTCTCGAGGGGTTTCCAAACCAAACTCACTAAGAGTCCACTTCAAGATCCTCTTCAACAATCTACCGCCCCCACAGATAGAAGCAGCATTAGTAGTGCCGCAACGGGCGGAAATCTGATGATAACTGCCTTTCAGCCATGTCCAGGTACGGATCAATGCCCGTTTGATTGATAAGGCTGCCCCTGGGATGGGGTTCCTTGGCATACCTCATGCAGAGCAAACCCAACCCAGGGCAGTCTTATCAATCAAACTTCCACTCCCGCAACAAGAAACTAACGCCACAGGTACAGCACTCAACCCACATAACAAACAAAAACCTTTACTCATCAACCTTCAATTCAAAAACTCATGCAGCAACGTGACTATTGACCAGCCGGCAACCGGGTGTTGCACTACTAATTACCAATTACCAAATGGCCCCATCAGAGCGGGGCGCCGGTGGGGGCAGCGCCACCCACAAGGAGCCAACTTAGGCTCCAACGGCGTACTCAAACTCCTGTCCAAAACTCACACAATGGCTGCCACCAGCCCACCCTAGATCCAATGATGTGTATGATGCCCATGGAGCCTAGTTTGGCTCCGTTACGGGCGCCCCCTTTGTGGGGCCACTTTGTAATCTGTAATCTGTAGATCCCTTGCTAGCCAATGTATGTCAGGCCAGCCCATTTTGACTTGCCATGTGCTGACCAGTTGACCCAGTCAACAGCAAGCCAAGCAATTTTATGCCTTGCTCAGGGCCACTACAAAGACCAGCCGGCAGCTCCCTTTTGCAAGACATCTGAACCAGCCACCAAAGTCTGCAGTGGCTGAATCACTGCAAACCATCTTTTCACAGCTAGCTCTCTTGATGTCGCATTGTCTCCGCTCTCGTCGCCTTGGCTCACAGTATTTTTCTCTCAACACACACTAACAAACTGGTTGGAGCCATGTGACGAGTGCTGCACGGCCCGAAAGCTGTGCAGTGATCTGTCTCATCTAAACTACCTCTTCACCGAGTTCTGCTTTGAAGCAGCTCTCTGCTCAGCATCTGAATACACAGCTCCAATCTTCAACAGCGTCGAATTCAAATCTTTCAAAACCTTCACATCTGCTGGTGGTAATTCCTCCGCCTTCTTCCTGCTGCTCAGGCGGCCGCTGCTACTGCCGCTACCCCCAAACAACCCCCCAATCCCAGCTAACAAACCCCCAAACGGCCCTCCTCCACCACCTGCTGCTGCCGCTGCTGCCGATTTTCCCCTGCCATTGCTGCTGCTGCTGCTACTGCTACTGCTCCGCTGCTCCTGCTCAACTAAGTCGTAGCAGAATTGAAACGCTGATCGGAACTCCGAAGGACCTGCGCGAACTGGTGCGGCGAAATGTGCTGGAATGACCTTGTCGAACCGCCATTCGCAGACGCGATCGACCCAGTCTGTGACTGTACGGGGGATCTTATCGTAGACTAGGGTTCTGACGACCGGGCCAACGATGATCTTATTGCTGATAGCTCGGAAGGACTCATCTGGTGTTAGCAAATCTGCAGGAATCCAGCAACAGATTCGGGTGTTAGCAACTCTGTAGCAGAGCAGGAAAAGAAAGGGAGAAAATTGTGCAAAATGTGAAGCTTCCGACACCTAAAAAGACTGGTTGGGAGTCATGCTCGGGTGCTGCATGGCCCGCACAGCCTTGCAGTGATCTCTCTTGATAAACAAATGAAGCTTCCGGACGTGTCTATACTATGTTTATCTATGTGCAATTCAAACGTTCTTATCTACCACAACAAAAACAAAAGAAAACAAGAGAAAACGAAGAACCAAAAGAAGCACACAATTTTCTAGCACTGCTGCTTCACCATGCTTATAGGTGGTCACCCTAGCAGCTTTAATGCTGAACCCTAGCATGTAGGACACATATCTGTCTTCTCGCTAGCATATTTGGCTGTGCTATATAGAGATCGTCAGAACGCCTGCATAACTAATTCCAACATACCTCCTTTTGGGGGACACTATAGAGCCCAGCCCTTCCATCCTGCCATGCTACCGTATCAACTGCCCTTTTCCACACTCAACCTCTCTACACATCAATATTGCATCCCCCGCCCTCAACCTTCTGCTAACCTCTGCACATCGTAGTCAGACCACAACACGATCAATCGATCCACACACGAGAGACACATCATCGCCCTCCCAGATACCGGAGAAATTGGATGAGCCCAAGCAGGTAGGGCCATATCCATCCCCTCCTCCTAAAACGCCCCTCCCCCCTCCCCTAAACCCTAACCCTCATCCCTAGTATTAAACCCTACTTGATGGAAAAAATGGAGGACCAGCAGAGACATGCAGCCTTGCTGACCTCATTCCTTCCTCCTTCCTGCACCCTAAATCTTCTCCCTCGTCCTACACCCTAAACTAGCTGATGGATATAGTACAGCACCAGCAGTAAAATGCGCTGCCACCCCCTCCTCCTGGCCTCCCTACCTCCTCCCAACCCTATAACCCTATTCCCTCCCTCCTAAACCCTAACCCGGCCCCCCTGCTTCCTAAACCCTACCCGAACCTACCTGATGGATTAAAATACAGCACCAGCAGTAACATGCGCTGCCACCCCCTCCTCCGGGCCTCCCTGCTGTCCTGCGCGGGGCCGTCCCCAAAACGCTAACCGTCCTTCCTCTTCATGAACCCTAACCGAGCTGATTAAAAAAAGCACCAGCAGAGACATGCGCCCCCCTCCCTCCATTAACCCTATTACTATTACATCTCATGATATGTTATAGCAATAACCCTAACCAATTAACCCTAACCAATCTCTTTCCTCCCTAAACCCTAAACCTTCATCTTACTAAACCCTAACCTACCTGAGGGGTTGAAATACAACACCAGCAGTGACATGCGCTGCCAGCCCCTCCTCCGGGCCTCCCTGCTGTCCTCTACGGGTCCATCTCTAGCAATGGCCCGGATCTCCTCTTTGCTCCGACCACCAGCCAGGTAACGCGCCAGGAAGCCGTCCTTTGCTAACTCAAGCAAACTCTGCATTGAATTCAATCACAACAAAGAGCAAGGCCAGCAGTTAGATGGTTTAGGGGGCCAGCAATTGGGGTTCAGGGTTTAGGATTTAGCGTACTACACCATTTGGCTACAGAACGCGCTAAGAAGCATTCTTTTGCTGACTGCAACAAACACTGAATGCATCACAACAAACAGCATGCGGGACAGCAGTTAGAGAAGATATGGTTTAGGGTTTAGCTTTTTAACCAGTTTAGCCAGGTAACATGCTAAGAAACTCCAGCAACATCTGAACACAGTGCAACAAACCCCTCCCCTCCCGTCAGCTTCATCAAGCCTCCCCCCCCCCCGGTGGAGGAGCAGCACTACAAGAAGGCCATGCTGTTTGTGGATAACTCAGGGGCTGATGTCATACTGGTGAGCAAGGGGAGGGGGGGAGGGGACGGGGGGGGGGGGCGTGGGAAGCGGAGGGGGGCGCGGGAAGGGAAGGGGGCGGCATGAAGGGGGGGAGGGGCCTCCCTCACATCAAGCGGAATAATGGGAATGACCTCAGGCGGATCATCAGGCACAAACACCACTGCATCAGTCACCAATTATGACTGGCTTGCCTTAGGGTTTAGGGTTTAACCTAGTCCCTAAACCCTAGAAAGCCATCTCCACAAGCCCCACTGCACTGCTCCCACGTAGTGGGGCGGCAACAGCAGCTTCTGCACAATTTTGCCTACACGTTGAACCCTAATTCCCTTCAACCTCTAAAACCCTAAATCCTGACCCCCCCCCAAAAAAACCCTCATCTTGACCGGAGTGACCTCAGGCGGATCATGGAGCCCATCCCCTGCTAAACCCCCTCATTATCCCCTTCCCCCCAAAACCCCTCCCCACCCCGCCAAGAAAAACCCAACCCCCCTAGACCCCCCCCCACCCCCCCTTAAACCCCCCCACCACCCCTAGACCCCCTGACCTTAACAGGAATGACCTCAGGCGGATCATCAGCCACAAACACCACTGCATCAGTCACCATCAACGACCGGCTTGCTTTATGATAGAAAGCCATCTCCGTAAGCCGTACTGCACTGCTCACACCTACTGGTGGTGGCAGCAGCAGCTTCTGCTCTATCTCATCTGCCCAGGGTGCATCGGGATCTTCGTCTAGGAGGTGACCCGCTGGAAAGATGCCGAAGAACTGGGGCGGGAGGTTTAGGGGGTAGGACCATTGGTAGGGAGTGGTGTACACCTGGGGGGGGGGAAGGGAGGCGGCAGGGTTAACAGGGTTTAAGATGGACCCCATTGAGAAAATGGGGATATTTAAGGAGGTAAGTTTAGGGCGTAGGACCATTGGTAGGGAGTGGTGTAAACCTGCGTGTGTGTGTGGGGGGGGGGGGGGGCGACATAGTTAGCAGGGTTTGATATAAACCTACTGGTAAATGAAGTAGAACCGAGGGGAAAGGTTTAGGGTTTAAGACCCTTGGTACGGGGTGGTGTACACCTCTGGGGGGGGGGGGAGGGGAGGGCGGACATAGTTACCCCAGGAGCAGCAGCACTTTTTGTCCCTATCCATATCTGCTGTTTACCTTGTCCTCGTACAAAGATCTTGGCAGTACAATGTACCATAAAGATCTTGGCAGTACAATTCCAACTCCCACAACCACCCGACACATTCCAACGCGATCACCAGTGGCAGCCCGGAGGGAGTGCATCCAGATAATCAGTACATACCAACATGGCATTTATTCCCCTTAGGTCCAGGCCCAAAAACAGTTGCATGCGTGCAGGAACACCCCGGTTACACCCTAAACCCCATACCCCTCTTTAAACAAGCCCCTTACCCAGCGGGCCCTGCCCACCCCTCCTTTGCACCCAAGCTTTATAAATCCCCAACCCACTCCCCCCCCCCCCATCCCCGTCCCCACCCTCACCCCAACCATTTCCCCCACCTTTGCCTTGGGGAACCTAACCTTCTCAAAGCCCCACCCGCCGCCACCACCCCCGCCTACAATGCCCCCCCCTCCCCCCCCCCCTCCCTCACCTTTGCCTTAGGGAACTTCCTACTAAAAGGTCCTACAAACACCTTATGCTCATACGCATATGTAGGCAGTACAATGTACTCCACAGGTGCATCTAACTCCCGTAACATCCTGATGCATTGATCAGTGGGAGCCACAGGGGCATGCACGCAAACACAGTCCTTTTCCCCCACCCCACCCCCTCCCTGCAGGCTACTGTTCACCCCAACCAACACCCTCCCTTAAGCCCCTCCCCTCCCATCCTGGCCACCCCTCACATCCCACCAAACCCTCCTCTGCACTGCCGTTCTCTCAGCTTCAACTTCCACCCCCTTCCCCACTCCCACACCCCACCCCACCCCGTCCCCACCCTCGCCCACCCCATTTTGGTATGCTGATAAATGCAAATTGCAGAGTTCCACCACTGCTTTTGAGTTGTACTTATGTAGTGTTAGAGGATTGGCCAGCTGGCAACTTGAAGGAGCGGCGTTCAGCTCCGATGAATCCGTCTCGCTATCGGCTATGTAATTATGGTTTAGCTCTTGTGTTTACTCGTTCTTTCCAAACCCCCCTCACCTTTGCCTTAGGGAACTTCCTGCTGAAAGGTCCTACAAACACCTTATGCTCATAAGCATATGTCGGCAGTACAATGTACTCCACAGGCGCATCTAACTCCCGTAACAATCTGATGCATTCATCAGTGGGGGCCACAGGGGCATGAACCCAGAGACCTCCGCTCTTGAGCTTGATCACTGTCATGCGGACGGGGGTGTAGACATCGAAGAAATCTAGAGCTTGCGTCTGTTCAAAAGTCCAGATTTGGCCCTTGACTACCTGCAAAGAATTAAGTTAATCAATCAATCAAAACGCAAGACCAGCAATGCCAATGGCCAAACAAACCTAGGCCACAAACACAAGGCTCCTGATCACAATCACGAAGCCACACAACCGATGGTGGATTTGCCACACACAAGCTGAGGCTAGATGCAACGGCGTGCACACCAAGGGGAAACAAACACCACCACTAAAACCCAAAACCTGCTCCACTTCCATCACACATGGGTGGCGGGGAGGCAGCAGGATCCAGCACCACCCTAGTAGGGGCTGGAGGTGGCTCCCACCACCTAGGTACTGGTGAACCACCATCCTCCCAGCCACTGAAAGGCACCACATAGCGCTCCACATGCTTATCAATAGCTTGCTTAGTGCGCCTTCTACACCTCACTAACCGTTGGCTTTCCCAAGGGTGCGTAAGATCCCACAACCTCTTCCTCCAAGCACTCTTAATCTGACATGAAGCCTCCCAGCTCCCCTCATCTTGACCAAGCACCTTCAGATCTGCACACACGCATTTCTCCCAGGTATGGCGAGGCCTACCCACTGGCCTCGTCATGTCACCATGTAATGAAGAGAACAACGCAATATGCGGCAACCTGCCCTCCTCCATGCGGCCCACATGCCCCAGCCACCTCAGCCTATTTGCTGTGATGTATGCTGACAAGGTGGCTACCCCACATGATTTCCTGATATGCTCATTGGTGTGCCGATCTGACAGCCTGACCCCCAGGATGCTCCTAAGGCAGCTAGAGTGCACCCGCTCAAGCTTTTGCGATTGCACTTTGGTCAGGGACCAACACTCACTCCCGAACAGCAGAATTGGCAACACATATGCCTTGTAACACTTCACCTTCGTAGCCAATGACAGATGCTTGGTACCCCACATCTTTTCAAACTGCTTAAACCTCCCCACAGCCTTACCCCTCCTGATATTCAACTCCACATCCAACCTGCCATCAGTCACAAGCACACTTCCCAAGTACTTGAACTGTGACACCTCTTTTACCACACCCTCACTGATAACCACCTCTGGTCCTTGCTGCACTGGCACATCCCCCTCCTTCCAATCCTAGTTAAGTTGAATGAATAATTTATTTACTGGCACTGATTTTTTGATAGGAAGGATTCTTAGGCTTGCGTCTGTTTAAATGTCGACATTCGGCCCTCCATTATTTGCAAAGTGGGACAGATGTCAATGCATATCAGAGGAGCCTCAAGCTTTTTACTCAAGAGTGGCGACTTGCTGCACTATGCCAAGGCCAGAGGGCACATACTATAGTATATCATAAAATGTCAAATAGGGGCTGACATAGAGGTGTTAATGGTGTGAGTCCCCCGCTGCCGTCGGGGTGCAAGCAGTCCTTCTAGCATATTGTTGGTGTGAACAGGAACATGCTGTAGACAATTAGAAGCTGAAGAATCATAACTGTCTCTGCTCTCTGCTGCTGCTGCTGCTGCTGCTACTACTACTAGTACTGTTACTGCTGCTGCTGCTGCTGGTCGTGCTGCTGCTTCTACTACTGCCGACCTTCTTCTGCTGCTGCTGGTGCAGCCGCTGCTGCTCCTTCTACTACTGCTGACGATCTTCTGCTGCTGCTGCTGATCTTCTGCTGCTGCTGCTGCAACCACACAACTGGAGCCTAAACTGATGCTACAGCAACGATATTGCATCTGCTGCTGCTCCTGGCAATGCTGGTTACATGATGTTCCATGGTACATGCTTCTCCTTGAAGAGGACAACATGCACATGCAAAAGAAGGCAACATGGACAACGAGCAGAGAGCCGCAGAACCTCATATCCTATTGTTCCAGTCAACTCGAGACCGCGCCTGCCAGTCAACTCGAGACCGCGCCTGCATTGTTAGGGGGAATCTTGATTCCTCATGCAACCACGATACCAGGAGCAGCCCAGTAATTACCTCGGAATGCGATCCAATCCGATAATCACTGAAACAGCTGTCAATGGGCCCAAGTTGTGGTATGATAGGAAATCCAAGGTTTGCATTTGGTTTGCTTGTCACCTCGCTAAAAAGTTGCAGCTGTATTGCACTGCAGGTAAATACTGGGCCCCTGGCTCACCTCGTTTCGGACAGTCTTTTTTGTAATAGATTAAACACCCCTGCCCCCCACACCCCTGCCCTCTCTGTCCCCTGCCCACTGCCCCCTGCCTCACCTCATTTCGGACGGTGCGGCGTTCGAAGAAGGGACCAAGGGGGAAGGGAAACCCCGTGAAATTGAAGTAGAAGCGGCTGCCATTGCTCTGCTTAGAGGCCGACTGAGGGGAAGGTTGCGAGCGCGTTCCTCTGGCTGTGCGGCTGCTGACAGTCTGCGTTCCCTGCCGCTGCTTGATGGTCCTCTTGACCGTCCCTTTGGCTGTCTTTGGGGGCGCGCTTGCACAGAATACTGCTGGATAGGCGTGTCGCTTGTGCAGGGGGATGGGAAGCTTTGCTCCAGCGGGATTTCCCAGGAGCAGGGCCATCAGCTTAACCCCTCAATTCACCAGCCAATACACACTATGAGCTCTCCAACAATGTGCTAGTTGCTGTTGCGCAGCCGGTACTAAGCTCTCCCGAAGTCGCTACCTGATTTGCCCCCAATCCTACATGGCCCCTTGGCGTCGGGAATGGATACGGCTTAAACAAGGAGTGCAGGCCACGACTGTGAGGACCCGCTCATGCGGCAAGGCATGCCCCTGCTTGCTGGGCATGCGGAACGCATGTCGACGTGCACTGCGGTCAGTGGGTGGCACTTGACGTCACCCGCTCTGCGCTCATTGCACGACCACGAGTGCTTCTAGTAGGACCCCCCTTCCCTCCCAAAAGTCCCAATGCATCATGATTATGTAATAGCATGTCCATACCGAAGCAGAGAAAGGTCCTGGCAATGCAGTTACTGCCATTATTTGCCGTTCTATTGTCAGGACATCGAGCAGTAGTGACACCGGTGCCGACGAGTGCCGGCAGGTGCCGACCGCGAGGCGTCCTGTGGCCTATAGGGCACCCCATGCTGCGCTGAGGGCGTCTATGTGAGCGCCTCCATCAGTACCACAAGCTGAGCACCGTTCAGAGGGGCAGCGGTTGCGGAAAGAGCGGCCGCTGCGATGGACACTCGCTTCCGACCGGGTTTCCCGAAATAACTTTTGCAAGCAAGCATCTCTGTGCCTGGCGTGTTTGTTATGTGTTTCCTGACAGCACTGCAGGACAGGCGTTTGGATTTCGGCTGTGTGTAAGACAACCACCTGCGGGTGACCACGGGACGGACTGGCCGAAATAGCTCTGACCAGCAAGCAAGGCTTTGCCTAGCTTTCTGCAGGCGTATCTTTTATGTCTATCTCGACAGCACTGCAGAACGCTCTTTTGGATTTCGGCTCTGTGTAAGACAACTGCCTGCGGATGACCATTGGGCGCCCGGACTGGGCTAAACAACTCTTAGCATTTTTGCAGCAAGTACTGCCTGCCCTAGGATTATGCAAACATGTACTTCATCGATTTCATGACAGCAATGCCAGACACGCATCAGGCTTTACCCTGTCTTCGCGACAATTGCCTGCAGAGGACCAGCAGTCAGGGGCGGGCGATCTGGGGGAATCTGGGGGGAAGACGTGACTGGCATGCATCTGATTAAAATAAAAAACAATGGCGTTAAGAACGGAGCTACAATTGGTTTGGTTGAATATATGCTGCCCAGGATCCATTCAATCGACAAGGTGACCTCAGCAACAATTTCAGCAACCGCATCACAACTCCCCAACGATCCACATGTTCTTGTGCAACTGAAGCCCAGTACTGTAGTATGTGCAAAGAATCTCCAAATAGACACCGCCACAACAACTCACTCCAGAGGGACATCCATCCCAAGCAGTATGCCTGAGGCAGTGCCAAGGTGCGAAGGTACACAAGGAGTAGACATGCATATGAACGACAATGAGTGATACAGAAGGCAATGAGTGCTTAATCACCCAAATAGGGGGACCCTGCCCCTGGTAGCTCTCACAAACAAACTTGAAGTTCTAAGTCTGGCTGCACACACTGAGGCAGCTAGTTAAAACTAAGCATTGATGGCCCCGTTGTAACTGTACCTGAGAACACAGCAGCAGCAACAATTGCAGCGAGCTGCTGAAGATCCACCCAATGTGTGCAGCAGCATTCCTGGATAAAGGCACGTACTGCCTAATTACAATATGTAAGATCTCATGTATGGTCATCAAGTCTGCTTCTTCATAAGTTTCCCATGGAGGGCTCAAGCCCCTTGGACCCATGCCACATTGGGATGGGAGAGGTGTTCTACTTCCCCCTCCGTCCCTCCTGACTCACAGAGATCATCATAAAGATCGATCAAGCCGCCCACACGCACCCTCTCAGATCCTCAGTAATTAGCCACAGAGAAGATCCAAGTGTTTGAAGATCCTTACTAAGAGGACCAAGTCCATGCAGAGTCAAGACAACAGTATACATTACATCAGATGTCTGCAATCCCGCAAGAACTAACAACAGCGTAAGAGAGGAGCGTGACAGTACTCAAAGAGGGGCCATGCATTCTCACATAACCCATTCAACTCAATGGACAGCAGCAGCATAAACTGCTACAAATATGCGTTTGACAGAGATCTCTGCACAGCCCTCCCACTGTGCCGCACCCGCCACATACTGCCACACCTATAACTGAACATGAAGCGCACATGCACAAGGAGAACTTCAATGCACACCAGTCGAACCACACCCGCTTGCGCTTGACATTCAATATTGAGGAGACCCAGTGATGAAGAAGGTGCAAGTTCGGTTAATGAACTGCACATCAATGAATGGTGATGCATATGCACTGTGCTCAATAGGCAATGCTTAGTGCCTGAAATCAGATGCAAGTTGATAGAGACAGTGATCGGAGAGAGGCCGCCTCAATTACACGAATGTCATGTATGTAATAGAGAAGCTATTGCCCAATGGGTGGGGAGAGAGGGGCGCTGGTGCAGCAGGCTGGCAGCCACTAGTGACATGCGGGTGACACCGGGGTGATATACATGTCACCCGGCACTGGACACACACTAGTGTGAATCAACAAGCATGCTTACACTGGTTATGCTACAAACAGTAGTAGCAATGTGTGTCACTTGGCAGTCAAGAACCAACCCTACATGGATGCATTCCAACATGTTTAACGTGCAAGCAAATTTTGCTGAACTGACAACACATGGGCACATAAAGGCCACAGAATTCGCAGAAAATCAGACGTCAGTCAACTGTCAAATGCAACGGCACTTCAAAGACCCACATCTACTGATCAAATCTGGACCGCACAGGTCTGCAAAACGACCCGTGCCCTGCCCACCTGCTGGCACGTTAGGATTTACTAGGACTGCACCGGAGAGTCAGCAGGACACCTGTCCTTCAGCCCGTCACTTACCCAGTCCCTGGTTTACATAGCTCATTACTCACCCAACCAGTCACTTACCCGACCCATAACTTGCCCACCCATCACTTACACACCCCATTACTCAGCCAATCCTTCACTTACACGTCCCATTACTAACCCAACCCGTCACTTGTAACGCACCCCATCACTCACCAACCCTGGGAGAAACAAAGTGACTGATGAGCAGGTGTGTCATATGTCATGATGATATGATTGAACAGTACACCCGTGACGACAACAACGAGACAGTGAAAAAAAAGATCTATACCAAGCTTATATGTATGTGCACCAATGGAGGGGACGCATATCCTTCACTGCAGTCCCTGATCTTGCGGAATGAACTTTGTAAAAGGAGGGGCAATTTCCAGGCCAGGATGGCTAGCCGGCTAGCTTCATTCTAAAATTGAGACAAACCACAAGTTAAACCACAAGCGACCAGCGACCAGCGACCAGCGACTGCAACTGGGCCCAACATGAATTGCCATTTCTCCACTGCTTGCTCCGATGCTTGCTCCGATGCTTGCTGCAATGATTGTTCCAATGATTGCTCCAATGATTGCTTCAATGATTGCTGCACCCTTAACACCCAAAAGTTGTCAGCCCAAACAGAACCAACTGCAGCTTGATACCACCACCCAAGCCCTAGAACAACCCAAAATCCTTGATCATCACAACCACTTAAAACCCCAGAACCCTAAATGCTGCTGCCTCCACACCCTTTGCCCATGCCAATAGAGTTGCACCGATCTTCCTGACACCCAAACCCCAACTGAACTACCTCAGCGCTTCTTGACCAAGGGTAGCAATGGGAATTCAATTCCATGGGCACATGGCGGCATGTCATATAAGCAGGCGGGGGAGAGTGATGTGACACAGAGGCAGGCAAACTCCAATTGTCGGAGGAAGTTGTTGGCACACCCAAACCCAAATAACACAAACAAACAAAATAACTGTATCACTGTATCACTGTAAGCATCTACAAAGTGGCTATGCACACAGGGAACATCTAGCTGTGCGTCATAGATTGATGAGTGTCCATCCTGTAGGCACTCCATACATGGATGCATAAGCATTAAATGCCGCCTCAATAACATGTACTCAGTCGTTAACATGTCAACATGCCTTTCTGGCACCCGGCCCCACCCTGTTGATACCTACTTCTCCTGTAGCTTGGTGTTCAGGGTTCAGGGTTTACCCTCAACCCAAAACCCTAATACATCAGAACTGTTGTCATCAATCCCATACATCATACAATCATTCCTCAGCCACACGGTTTAGCAACAGCAGAGGGATCATATGGAATATATGTGCCAATGAGAGTCAATATGTTGTGCTGAATCACCGACACACAGGATGCACCCCAAAATAATGAGTGACACGCATGTAACCCTAGCTGACAATAGACATGACAAATAGCTTTTTCAGCACCATATCATAAACTCAAGTTCGGTGCTCCCAAAGTGAATTATTTCACAAAGCCCTTTGGGACCGGGAGCGAGCATGCAAAGACTCACCATGCATGCATTTTTCCCTCAGGCTTTATCTAAGTCACTTTAAATAAAATGACTAGGATGAGTGTGAATACAGCAGGAGGTCACACCAGCGCCGAAGGTCATTCACAGCGGGCTCTCAGTCCTATGAAATAATGTTGGAAATCGTCACATATGGCATATTGGTCCATTCCTGTACAAAGACCATGTGTGATTCACATTCAAAAACTCCCATCCAGGAAAGTGCTTGCTGCCTTCCTTGTCCACACCTTCCCCTGCTTTAACTGCCTGTGCCCAACCTAGGAAAAGCTGTCCCAGCAGCCAATTTGCAAAATCGTGTCTCACCACTCTTCCCCCTCCTGCGGACTCTGCCACTATTTGCAAGCACCAGCGGCCTTCCCGGATTGGTGTACCTCACTGCAGTATGCCGAGTCTCAGGGTCAAATGGAAAGGCATTTTCATTATCCATGCAGCACCCATACAAATCTCGCTGGGTGTGCAAGCTTCATATGGATCCCCAAGCAAAGATTTGGATGAGCTGAGGGGCTCATACAATTCCTGGAGATAGCAACACTGGCATGCAGACTGCACACTGCAGTGGTAGAACTCCATAAATGGCTCCGTTCTCCCTGAGCGGCTGCTTCAGTTGCACCTTTTCCCAGCTTTCCAGTCCATCCCAAATGCCACATGAGCCCATGTTGAATAAAACGTGAGGTGCTCCGCTCTGCTGGCGACCAGATGTAACCTGGTAAGTCTGGAGGTCCACAATCTAACCTCTTGCTGATAACCTCCTCCATCGCAAATAGTGTCGCATTTGTGATTTGAAGCCGCAGTCACCCCCGCAAGCGAGTGCCCCAAATGGGAAGTTCCAGTGATATGGCTTTATACCAGACCCAGCTCTTCAAAAGTCTGGTAGGGCTGGAGGTCTCCATTCTTACCTCTCGCTTGTAATCTCCTCATCACAGATGTAACATGCATGTTTTTGGGTACCAATACCACATCCAGAACCGCAAGTCCAAGCTACCGCAGCAAAGGACAGGACACCAAGATAGGCCCAGTCCTTTACACGATGCACTTGTTACGGCCGGGAGAGACCGTACCGCCATTTGAGACGCAGGGTAAGCAAGGGGAGCGGTAGCCAGGGCTGTAGTCATCGTCTTTGCAGCGCTCACAGATAGGGCCAGTTTCGACTGTGTAACTGATGAAACCAAAACCAAACTGGCACACTGCGAGGCATAAGGTAGGGAAGAAGGGGCGATCAGGCCGTGTATAGCGCTGTCATATGTGTGGGTTTTGAAGAGATGGGTTTAAAGCTGGGAATAATTCAGAAAAGCCATTTGGCGCTGTTAGTCAAAGACGATAGGAGCATAACTGAGCTAGCTGTAGAGCCTGGGTACTTACAAGTGCAAGTGCATTTTGAGAAAGAATGTATGTGTTTAAGGTACCACAGGCAGTGTTTTCTTGCTCTGCAAGCCCTCTTGTCTGCTTCCAGGCCCATTGCACAAACCATTCGACTGAGCTTAGTATACTAACTTTTACAATGGCTACGAGAGAGGATGCCAGTACAATACGGTCCAAGAGAGACAATCAACTAACATTAATGCAAGGTGTGGCTGCACGGAGTTTAGACCATTCTTCTACTCAACAGCCAGTGAGACTGCCATGATATCAATTGCCTGTCACAGTAACCCTCTACTGTGTGGCTAGATGCATTCATTCTATACATTTGTTTTCCCAGTCCCTTTCTCCCCAGCCCTCCGCCCAACCCTGTCCTCTCCCCCCGCCCGCCCTCCCCTTCCGCCCTACTACTCACCACATTCGTCAGGGTTCGTGGGGTCGCCCATCCAGCCAACTTCCGTACAAGTGCTACACCTCGTCCGATCCGCACTCGACACCTGCCTTTGCGGACACATCAAACACCGGTCGGTCCCGTCGTGCGGTGTCGGCCGGTAGAAGCCGTCCTTACATAGCACGCATTCCCCGCTTCTCTCGTCCTTCTCGTAGCCCGCTTTGCAACCATCGCACTCGACCGTGCCATTGATATGCGCGACGGTCTGGTGATACGACGGCAAGCATTCCGTGCAGAGTTTGCCGTCGGCCGACCAGGCGTTGTGCGGACAGCGGACGCAGGCGCTCTTGTCCGGCAGTTGCAGTTTGCCGTCCTTGCAAAACTCACACTGGGAGAGGAAGTTGCCTGCAGCAGTTAGCAGCAATGGCAAGACCAAAGGTTAGTGGAACGGATCAAGATCACTTTGGATCGCAAAGTGCCGGCTGTTCGATTCAAATGTGGCGGGTGCTGTACACACAGTTCGACGGCTGTGCAGTGATCTATCTCATGTAAGGGCAGGTACGTCTGCAGGTAGAACTATGCATGACATTATCACATTTACACCTGCAGACCACAGAGATTTAGGCTGTATATCTGAGGACAGTTGTTACGTGACGGCACGAAATCTGAGTGGGCTAACACCAAATAATATAAGAAAAGACCATGCATTTCATCAAATGTAGGGTTCCCCACCCCGGCACTTACCATTAGGCGCCACCCCTCTGTCACATGGCTTACACACTCCAGTCACCTTATCCTTGTAGGTCCCACCCATGCATGCGTTGCACTCTAACGGGGCACCCAAAAGGGTTGACCGAGCATTAGGTGGCCGGCACTGATTACACTGGGTGGCTTGATTTGAAGCCATCTGTCCAGAAGGACAGGTCCTGCATCAAAACCAAATCAAAGGGCTGGTTATAGGGATATGATTTAGGTTCTAGGGTTTAGGGCTGCTAGCATTAACATAGCCTGCATCTGCTGGATGCTCAGCAAGACATGGCCTGCATCAAAACCAAAACAATGGGCTGGTTCATGGAGAATGGGGTAGTGTCTAGGGTTTGGGGTTTAGGCATGATAACCTTAACACAGCCCGCATCTGCTTGATCTTCAGCAAGACACATGCTGCGTAGTAACCAAAACGGTGGGCCGATTCATAAAAAATGATGTGAGGGAGTCTTCTGGAGGGCAGGGTTGTGCCTTCTAAAGGTTGCCTACAGGTAAGCTACAGGGACAATGTGGGCAAGAAAAACAGGGTTATGTCATGCAGTGCTGATAATACTATGGACAAAAGCAGGATGCAGCAAAGAAAAAGTATTGCAACGATTGACTGGCCTAAACCCTAAAACCCCTGTGACCGCTGTGAGTCACTGTACGGGCCATGGAATGGTGCTCCTTGAAGAGCCTTAGTTGATGTGTATGGTGCTTGAACACATCCTGAACCCATGTAAAAACGAGGGACGGCAACAACATGAAACTCAAACTCCTGAAACCAGAGGGACTAAACCTGGCCTAAACCCTAAAACCCTAACCTTCCAAACCCTAAACAACCCTGACCCCTTAAACCCTAAGGCAGAAGGGCTCACCTGCACTTTGTTTCCTGCCCTGGGTCTGGTAGGTATGCTGCGTCACCAGACACACTACAGCTCTCACAAGTGATTATCCCAGTACCAATATCCACTGAAGCAAGCCTGAACCCTGCTTTACACCCTGCAGAACAACAGAGGAATGCGGAGTGCTTTAGGCTTGGGGGTTTAGGATTTGGAGTTAAGTTGTATAGGGGGGCTTGGGGGTATAGGAGGGAAGTGAGCCAGCAGCAGCAGAAACTAGTACAAACAAATCCAAAACATCATCCAACTGCTGTTTTGGGTGCAGTTTGAGGTGTGGGGCCCCTGGTTGTTTAGCTATGGCATCTCACAAGTTCAAATTGCACGAGTAATAAGCAGCTAGGTGCTGATAGCAGCCTGCAATAAACATTTGTTAAGAGAGACCACTGCACAGCCCTCCGGGCCATGCAGCACCCAAGCATAACGCCAACCAGTTTGTTAGGGGTGTGGGGTGGTGAGTAAGTGAGAGTAGGCGAGAGCTGTATTGACGCGCGACTGAGCCAAGCAGACTGTAAGCGGAACATGATACATATCTTACATTGCTAATTCAGAAAGCGCTGCCAATTTGAGTAAATGCGTTGTGACTGGCCAACATCCCCTTCCCTGCCTTCCCCCTGACCTGAACGAATTCGAATGCAGGCTAACGCTGCATACGCTGAACTATACAGTAAACATTTGTGAGGAGTTGTTGTAAACTCGGAGCTGTAAAGGAGTGCTGGCCGTTGGTTTCTTCCTAAAGCAGGTACCAACACCTTGTTATTACTACATTTCATGATATGCCAGAGCAAAAAACAAGTGCCCTAGGTCTCCCTATAGTTATAACATTTTAAGATAAGGTATGCCATCAGCACTTTACTAGGATTTCTGATGACCCTTGCATATGAACAATGGATGCCAGACCCTGCTATTCTCATCCGCACTCTCCCCTGCTTTTATTACCTCTACCAACCTCCAGGAACACGGATCCCTTGCAGGTAGGCACTTTAATGCAAACAAAGGGACCAACAAAAATTCAAGGTGTGGCTGCACACGAGGCAGCTAGGTTGTGAACAATTAAAGCAACTGCCACTCCCACAAACACATTCAAGTTCATCTCTAGCGCTTTGGATGGCACAGACAAAAAACGCAATCCAGACCATTATTAAACCCCCTCACGCCTGCTTTTTTTGGTTGTATCGCTTCAATATGCTGTGATTCCTTTTTTTGCCCACCCCCACTCACAGCAGCTTCTATCATCCATTCTCATTGGGAGGCAGATGGACACGCAGCCAATTTCCACCATCCCTGCTTTTCCTCCCCAGTATCCTTTTGTCCTTTTGTTTATTTTTTTATTTTATTTATTTTTTATTTATTTTTTATTTTTTTTAGCTTGTGAATCATTCTAGTGTGCTTTCTGTCGTTTTTGGCCCCCACTTACAGCAGGTGCTATCATCCACTCTCATAGAGAAGGCAGGTGGACACACCAGACATGCATCCTGCCGCTTGCTGACAATCTGAGTCAAAGGGCAGCTCTTACAAGGGACCCCCTGAGTGCTGTACGTGCCTTCAGGACATCGCATGCAACCGCTACCATATGGTTGGTATCCAGCCTTGCATACTGCAGTGCAAAAGGACAAAGTTGAATCATATAACGATTTTCTTATTTTAGTTAGACAATTCATTATCCACACAAGTTTCGGCAAGTATGAGCAAATATAAGTATTTAAATAGTTTTGAAAATAGAAAACTATAAAAAAACATTTCAAACCCTGCGTAGATACATACAGACAGCCCACAAAGGCCCATGTCAGCAGGGGCACAATGGGAGAGATTGAACACAGATGGCAGAAAAATGTTTTGCAAGCACCTTCAGGACATATCATGTAACCTCCAGCGTAGGATTGGAACCCAGCCTTACAGAAAACCCACCGAGGCAGGCCACAGTAGCAGGGGCATAATAGGAGATATAATAAACCCTAAACACTTAACCAGCCCTAAAGGTTAAACACTAAGCCCTAAGCACTAAACCCTAACCACTTACTGCAGCCAGTTTGGTCCTTGCTGACGATGCTTTCCTCAGGGCAGATAACACAGCTCAGGTCAGCTGAGGGTTTAGCTGTGTAGCTATCTGGATCACATCTGATACATGCCACTTGACCAGGCTCCGTCCCCGGGGCAGGGTCTGCTGTGGAATTGATGGACATGTAGGACCCAGCGGGACAGACTGCAGCAAGCAAAGCAGGCAAAGCATGACATCAACCAATAAATAAAACAACCAGTCACTCAATCAATCACTCAATCATTTGATTGGTCAACTTAACTGCAAGATTAGCAAAAACAGGGCAGAGTGTTTTCCTATGGTGGGGATACCGCAAGGAGGTTGTGGGGTGGAAGACCTGAGAATTAATCTGTCGTACCAGAATGTGGCCAACTTTTCCAACTGGCCAATAATCCTCAGACAACATGCAAGCAAAAACTAAAAAGACTGCTGCGGAGTGCTACAAAATCCGCAGAAGGGTACCAGAACAACATCCCCTGGAAGCAGAAAGAACAACAAGGAGTGGTGCACTTGATTGGTCACAGCCACACCCCTCCTCATCCCTCCTAACCCCCTCCCCCCTACCCCACCCCCACCCCACCCCAGCACTTGTGTCTGAGCCAAATTGTTCAGGCCGCTGGCATAAGTAGCGCATTTTGTAGATCCTGCATATCTAACACCCCATCCCTCCCTCACCCTTAACACACCCCACTCCACTTCTTGCTCACCCGCACCCCACTCACAGCATTAAGTTGGAGCCACATTGGCCAGACCGCTGACACACTTGGTAAATCACACAAGCCCTCATATTCCTCCATCCATCCCTAACACACCTACCTCCACTCCAAATCCACCCCTACCGACACACCATCCCCACCCCAATTAAGCATTACTGCCTGTGTTATCGCCTTGGTCGGTTGCACAATTGGCACAGCATACCCTGAAGCCCCACCCCTTTCTCGCCCCTAACACACCCCCACCACCTCCCTACTTACAGCATGGTGTCTGAGCCGCATTGGCCGGGCCGGTGGCACAATTCTGGACACCCTCAGCACCCCTGTAGTATGCCAGACAGTGTGTGCTGCATGCGGTGCATGTTCGGCTGTGGCACTCCTGCCTAAGCCTCAAGTGCCTAGGGTTTAGCCTTGGTGCAACTGGCATTGAGCCAGTCTACTTGGCAGTTATGTTTGGGAGATCCAGAGAGATCTACAGTGTTCGGTGTTGATTTACTGCTAAAAGTTTTGGCTTACTACACCCCCCCTCCCCCATCACTCTTAACACACCCCACTCCACTCCCATCCCATCCCACCCCACGCTCATCCCCATGCAAATCCCAGCCCCAACCCCACCCATTTTTTGCATGGTGGTACAGTGGCGAATCCTGCATATCCACATAACCCCCCCCCTCCCCCTGCCCCGGAACACTCACAGCATTGGGTCAGAGCCTCATTGGTCAGTCCGCTGGCACAAATGGCACATTTGGTTGATCCTGCATACACGCTCACACTCCCAGCTGGGCACGGCTGACAGACACCATCAACAAAACGGGTGCCAGGCAAACACGCTGCACAGAAGGGGGAGTGGGCACGAAGTTAACTTTTTAGTAAGAACGCCTACAACAACAGGATATTTGCAGCGTTTTTTTAATAGAGTCTTTTATGTGGCCTAAGTGGTTCACCTGTATGAGGGGTATCCATAAATTTGGCCGGCATGGGGTTGTGTGGCTTCTGTTCATAAGCAAGGGCCGTGTGCTGCATGGTCCTGAGTGACCCTTTGGCATAGCTGGTTTTGCGTATTGATTGATTGATGATAGATTGAGCTCGGTGGGTGTGAGTGAAGTTCTATACCTGCCTGTATAGTTACTTAAAGTTACTCGACCAATAGATTACAAATTATGACCACGACGCCAGGCCTAAAACCCTTAATAACCCTAAGACCTGAAATCAGAGATACTGAACATCGTTCTTCACACGAGCCCATGCATTAGGGACGCAGCGTGCATTGGAGCGTCTGCACCAAACGAGGAGAAATCTGGACTGTGGGGTTCAGGGCCTATCTCTGCACTTTTCAGGGTCCAGAGCTTTCGGCTGCTCGTTTTTCCCCGCAGCCGAAGTTGTCGTCTTTATGGGACGTGGAAAAACTCCTCAATGGTACCAATGTCACAAATTCGTACTTACAACATCCAGCGCCTTTGCAGGGAAGGTAATCGAGCGGCTATGGTTGAGTGCTTAGAAAGGATGAGCTGCAAATAGGTGGTCGACATATAACAAAAATGGTATAGAATGATACTAAATAAATACTAATAAATACTTACAGCATGCCACGCCTTCACATGGATGGAGGTAGGTTAGGGGGTTGGGTGCTCAGAAAGGTTGAGCTCGAAATAGGTGGTCTACACACATCAAATGGTATGGAATGGTACTAAATCATACTAAACAGTACTTACAGCATGCCACGCCTTCACATGGAGGTAGGTTGGGGGGTTGGGTGATCGGAGGGGGTGGGCTAGAAACAGGCGGACTTGCAATAGGCGGGCTGGAGAGAGGAGGGCTGCTGATAGGGGGGCTAGGAGATACGCCTGACATTGATAAGCATTGGTCCACAGTATTGTCTTCTGGGCTGGTTGTGCCATTTCCACAGGGTTCACAGTTGCTGATAAGACCTGATGGGGTTCTGCTGGATACCTTAAACCCTGCACCACATGCTGCACAAGGGGAGGACAGAAAGAGAGATAAGAAGCTAAAACAAATGATTGCCAGGGCATTCAGAAAATTGCAATATGGACATTACCCACTCGTGGTAAGAAGAACGGAGCCAATGCATTGAGCATGTACAGTGGCTTATGTGGATACTGTGGCCCTAAAACACTTTAAGTTTTGACTTGTGCTTGATCCCAAGTAGGGTTTACGGTTTAGTACACCTAACCCTAAACCCAAAAGGCTTCTAATTTTGGCTTGTGCCTGGTCCAAAGTGCCTCACAGGGTTCAGAAACCCATGATCAAGTCAAATCTCGCTCTGGAGCAACCTTCGATTCTTTTATTCATCTACCATGCCTGGCCTCTTGTCGACGGTGCACTACTTGTGAGCAAAGGAGGAGCCCTGCCCCAGACGGCCGGCTGACCTCAAGTTTACCCAGCTGTTCATCCTGTGCATGTAGTTGCATGGACGAGCAACCTAGGAGAGAAAGGATTGGCTGTAGCAGCATTTTCCGCAGGCTGCGAAATCAACGTTATGTGGACTCATGCAGCCTGAAGAAGTTTGCAATGTGTTTGGACTAAGGTGGTGTCAAGCAAAATTGCTTGTAGAGAGAGAGAGAACTACGTAGAGAAGGGGGGGAATCCCTTCTTGCATATGTTAAGGGAGTGGACCCTTACCTAACATAGATAGGCCCACTACCATTCGGAGCCCAGAACACATAAGTGGGAGTGGCTTGTATGCACGGCATGCTGTTCAATTTGACCCAAATACCAAAGGGACTCCCAGGCTGCCGTGTAACTGTACCAGAACAGTGCTTGTGCTTACCACAGAATGTCCCGTTCCCCGCAGCTTTGCTGTTCCCTTCACACCGAACACAAGCACCAGATGTAATGCTGACACTCCCACTAACAAAGCCCGTAGGACAAGCCTCACACTCCACTTGGCCATCTGCCAGCGAGGCCTTCAGTTGAGTGCCTGCGGGGCAAGCTGTCACCAGAGGGAAAAGAGGCACTATTGTCACTTGGGTGTGTGAGTGACTCTAGTGACGAAGGTAGTTGATGCCGGGTGACTGAAGGTAACATTGTGATGCCTTGTAAAATGGAGAACTTTTGGCAGCCATGATTTTGCTTGCGGTGGGTTTGTTAATCAGGAAACAATAGAAACAAACCAATATAAAAGGTGTGGCGAACGTATACGTGGCAAAGTGGCAAAAAGCAGCAGCAACAGCAAGGGAGTATGCAGCAGCTAATCCACCGCTGGCTGGAAACCCTCTGCAAACATAACCATTTTGAAACGTGTGGTCAATATGCAAAACAAACATCCTGCAATCAAAAATCACACAGACCAGCTATGCCAATGGCCAAGAAACCTTCCAGCTGTGTCCCCATGCACAGCCAAAACATACATCTGAAACCCTAAAACCCT
Organism: Pseudopediastrum boryanum; assembly: GCA_963556185.1. Taxonomy (NCBI): domain Eukaryota; kingdom Viridiplantae; phylum Chlorophyta; class Chlorophyceae; order Sphaeropleales; family Hydrodictyaceae; genus Pseudopediastrum; species Pseudopediastrum boryanum. The sequence continues at coordinate 923,003 of OY744496.1, forward strand.
AAACCATAAAGCCTACAAACCCTAAACCCTTGTGTTTTGAACTCACCGCATTGCCTCTTAGAGGGTGTGCTGACTCCTGATCTGCAGGCCTGGCAGGTGGTATTGACACTAGGGCTTGGGTTGATGCTGTTCTCGGGGCAAATGGCACAATCCGGACGACCAGTAGTAGGGTCTGAACTCTTCCTAAACCGTCCTGCGTTACACACTGCAGGAAAGTGGAAGCAAGGGGCCAGCAGGGTTCAGGCCTGAATACTGAAAAATGTCAAAGAGAAGGTTGTCTTTCTAGAACAAACACTACAGAACAGTCCGTGTTCATAGAAACAAAAAGGTGAACTTGCAGACGGTGTGTGTGACGGTGTTCAGCACATCTTATACACAAGGACTTACATTATGCCGTTGTACAGCTTTATCGCGGTAGTACTCAGTCTGTACCCATTCACCACTCACTGCCCCGCCTGCCCGCCTGTCCCGCTTGCCCGCCGCACCCGCCCCGCCCCGCTCACCCCACCCCGCCCGCCCCACTCGTCCACCCCAACCCCCCTCCACTACTCACTGCCCCGCCTGCCCCGCTCGCCCACCCCACCCGATCCACCCGACCCCGCCCGCCCCACTCGTCCACCCCAACCCGCCCCAGCCGCTAGCCACCCACTAGGGTAGCATGCCTGGCTGTCACAGGACAGACGCAGGTTCAACTCCTTGTCACGTCACACTTGTTAAAAATCGTAACTTTACAACCCGCCCCACCCACTACTCACTGCCTCGCCTGCCCGCCCCCGCCCCCCCCCCCCCCGCCCCTTCAGTATCTACTTACAGCATCCAGTCCTCGCAGGGTCTGCTGTAGTGCCTTGAGGGCAGGCAGTACATGCCGTAGCCCTGCTGATCTTGTGGTTAAAGGTATTAAAGGAGCAGTTGCCACATTCCACTTGTCCGTCATCCAACAGAGCCGTAGCAAACTTCCCAGCAGGGCAAGCTGCAGTAGCAAGTCAAACTCATTCAATGAGCATACAAGGACACCAGGAGGGGATCTTCTTTCTGTGCTTGAAGAAGAGTAGAATACTAAATAACACGTTCCAAGTCAATTTGACAAATAAATCAATATGCGCCCACAGTTATAGTGCTTTTACTTTCAGCTAATAAGTTTAGCACATGTGTGGGAGAGGGAGGAAGCGGAGGTGGGGGCATGAGAGGTCATGCAAGACATTGTGGCAGCTCTTACCGCAGTTGCCTGCCCTTCCTCTACAGAATTGTAGCAGAATTTTAACAGGGCAAGCTGCAGTAGTACTACTAGTCTATTTCCATACAAGAACAATTCATATGAGGCCTGACAATGATCTCTACTGGTGTCATGTACTGCAGCATGCTGCCAGCAGTACACTTTTCAAAGCAGTACATCCCCACAAGGCACTACAGTGCTCAAAGCGGTACATCTCATAACCCTGCACTCACCACATTGTGTTCTATCAGCAGTAGAGAAGCCACTCCTACATGGTGTGCACGATGGGGCTACATTGGGGCTCCGGGCATAGCTGGTCAATCCACATCGTAAGCACCTCACTGTTCCAGAAGCTGTGACGTTCCCTACAGCGGAATTCCCTGCTCTGCACTCTGTTTTGACACAACAATGCATGGCACAAAGTACAGCAGGACAAGAGCAGCAGCATGGGGTGAAAACTGACCAAAATATGCTGAACTGTCATCCTGTCTGTTGTTGATTTTTTTTTGTTACAGGGCGCTAAACCCTTAACCCTGGTGTGCATTATCTGTGGTTGTAGCGGTTAACACCTGCACAGCTACAGCTCAGTTTGCAGTTTGGTGGCTTATTCTGTGTGGGTATAAAGGGTATATTGGAAGTTGCAGCATGGATTTGCCTACCGGTATCAGTCTTTGCACCTGGTGAAGGCCGAAAAGGCCGAAACCAGTAGTGTGGCTGGTTGCGTGTAAATACCCATGCGTTGAAGCATCCGTGCGTGCGTGACGATTACATCAGCCCTAGGCGAACAGCAGGGCATCACAACTATATCAAAAAGTACAGCAGCACAAGGGCAGCAACAAAACCCAGAAGGGAGCTTGTTTAAAAGCTTGAGTGCAATGGGAAGGTGTCACGTACACACAATACAAATACGGATTCCTCAATGGAACTGCCAAGGTTACACCTTGGACAGTATATACCTTGGATCCACGGGTGCCTATCAGGCCGTACCAAGTAACCTTGGACGAGACATTCCTGTGGCTACCAAGTAGACACGACAAATGACTGGTGGCTTCACCCTGGGTCGAGACCGGCGGTGCCCAGGGGCAGACCTATAAAAGGATCTGTTGCCTTGAAGGAAGTCATCTAATTACGTGCTACTTTTCCCTACACGTTACAAGTGGTTTCCGAGCCAAGCGCTCTTTACAACACGCTTCCGCCATATTCATGCAAATTTTTTCGCAGCCATGCAAGGCGGCGCATCGGCAGATGCCAGCAGTTCCGGCTTCGCAGCTGGACAGCAACTCAGCTTACAGGCGCATATGCCTATGTCAAACCTTACTCCACGGCAGAGAATCGATCTGCTGCAGTCTCTTAATCAGCAGATCAGCACCCTTAACCAGTACTCTGCCATGCATGAGCAGAAGCTGCACGATGTTAACTTAGCACAGCAGCTAGCTCGCCAGCGCCTCAATACTACACATGGCGCCAAGACTCCTCCTGTCTGGGACCCTAAGAAGATGTCCTTCCCAGACTTCAACACCTCCTTCATGATACACATGCACAACCTCAGCGTGCCCAAGATGTTCTGGGGCATGCGCCTCCTATCCTTCCTACCCGACTCAGCCAAGCAAGCCTACAACAAGGAGAACCCTATCGAGGACCTTACTCCACAGAGCTGCTTGTATGCTGATGTCGTCCACTTCTGCAGACAGCACCAAGTGGCCTATGGGCTCTCAGATGCGGAGATACGCAACTACCTCGTGCAGCGGTGCCGTCACTACAACATCGATACCAAGACCTGCCAGCCTATGGCTGACTATCTGGCGGACTTTGAGTGCCATATCAACAAATGCTCAGTGCCCCCAGACGAGCTGACCCAGGTCTGGTTATGCGAGAAGGGCTTACATCCTGCGGTAAAGCCGTTCGTCCGTATCGACCCGGAGACCCGCAAGCCCTTCACCACCTACGCCCGCTTACGTGCTACACTGGTCACCCTCAACGACAGCATCCCCGCGGCTATTGCTGACTGGGAAAGCTGCGGGATCACCAATGGCAACGACAAGCGCGGCCGGCCACAGGCTGACCCTGCCGGGCCATCTACCTCAGCAGCAGCAGCAGCCCCTTCCGGGTCCAACCGGCAGCCAAATGGCAATGGCAAACGCTTCAAGCCTCAGTGGACTCAGAAGATGGTGGATCGCCAGGCCAACGGCCGCTGTGCTTTCTGCAATGAGGTATGGAGTGATCAACATAGGTGCCAGAAGAACAGGCAGGTGAGTGCTATTGAGCAGCAGCCAAAAAACAGCGAGCTCTTAGCACTTGCTGATATGATCCTGACCGGTACCAATGAACAGCAGAACACTCCTAACTCTGCTCCAGCAGTAGAAGCAGCTGCCACACATGATGCCATTTCTTCTGGTAGATCTCCTAAGGGCAACAGCCAGACTAAAGCAGTATTAGCATCAATAGCAGCAAAAGCTCCTGCTAGCCAGGTCACAGAGCCTGAGCCTACCCTTGATGAGCTCATAGAAGCTTATGTAGCCTTTGATGAGCTGCGCTTATTTGAGCGTGAGCAGCAGGCACGGTTTGTACAGGCTTGCTTTAACAGAGCTAGTCTTGCTAGTATGCAAACACGTAGCAAGCGCCAACGTACGGCTACAGGTGCAGCCACAGTAGAGATCCAGGCAGAGGCCAAAGACCCTGACCACTACAAGGACTCTGAGCTAGCACAAGAGGACAGACGTATACTGCCCTCAGAATTTGGCAAGCTACAAGATAGCTTAGGCGTCACATTTACGTTAGATGCCTGTGCCAATCCAGATGGCAGCAATGCCCTGTGTACCAACTACTGTTCTAGGGGAAACTCATTCCTAGAAAAAGATTTAGCCAACGAAGTAGTATGGCTGAATCCACCCTTTGCAAGCATGAAAGATTACTTTGACCACTTCCAAGAACAGAAACGGCTTCATCCTGAGCTGCAAGGCTGTATCTTAGTTCCCAAATGGAGAACAACCGCAGACCACCAGCTGTTCAAACAAATGCAACTGGTCACTACATACGCAAAGGGACACTACCTTTTTGATGCTCCTAATAGGCCCACCAACACACGCCGCCCGCCTGGTAAACGCAGCAAACTTGGCGGAATACCATGGCCAGTACAAATATGGTACTGCCCACCAACACCAACAACTAATATTGAGCAACCCACCAAGTTGCCTATGGCTTACAAATGCCAAGTGAATGGTGCTAAGGCAGTAACTTTGCTGGACACAGGAGCAAAAGGGAGAGCATTTATCAGTAAGAGGTTTTGTGACTTATTTAAAGTTGCTCCTCAAATATTACCTGACAATACACCAACCACAGTTGAGTTGGCTGATGGTACTGAAGTAGACGCTTTTGGTACTGTCACAGTCAGTTTACATTTACAAGGTCTTCGTGAGAAAAAGCTGAAGTGTGTAGTATGTGATCTAACACCTCACTTTGACCTGATCCTTGGCTCAGACTATTTAGTTGAGCACAAAGCAGTCCTGCAATTAGCAGAGGCTACCTGTACATTATTTACTAAGTCTGGCCAGAAGCTAGTGATCAAAGGAGTACCTCCTGTTAGCACTAGTGACCCATCAGCCGAGACAACTGCTACTAGCACACAAAATACTGATGTAGCTGGCAGTAGTGAGACAGCACAGGAAAAGCCTTTGCTTACATCTTTACTGCTGTCCCACAAGCAACTCAAACGAGTGATGCGAAAGCCCAACACTAGAGCTTTCTTAGCTTACGTAAAGGAATGTCCTGAAGACAAACAGCAAGCAACTAATACATTTGTCCAGGAACTACTCGAAGAGTACAGTGACATCTTCTCAAATGAAATACCGGCGTATCCAACAAAACCCAGAGATGTTACACTTACTATTCCACTTGAACCGGGTGCAAAGCCTCCAAATAGGCCGCTTTATCGATACTCTCCAACTGAGTATGAGGCCATGAAGGCTTACGTCACATACTTGCTTAACAAAAAGTTAATCAACCCCAATTCAAGTCCCTTTGGGGCACCAATGATCTTTGTGCCAAAGCCAGACGGTACGCTTCGGATGTGTATCGATTACAGGGCACTTAACAAGATCACAATATGTAATCAGACCCCACTACCGCGAATTGACGACCTCCTAGACAAGCTTGGAGGCGCAACTTGCTACACCTCACTAGATCTGGTTGGAGGATATTACCAAATCCCCATAAGCCAGGAGGACATACATAAGACCGCAGTGAAAACTCCGCTAGGTCTTTTTGAATTCAGAGTACTCCCGCAAGGTTTAACAAACTCTCCAGCCGTTTTCCAGGCCACAATGAACTCAGTGTTCAAAGATGCCATTGGGAAATATGTACTGGTGTACTTGGATGACATCCTAATCTTCAGCAAAACGCCTGAGGAACATATAATACACCTGCAAAAGGTTTTACAGACATTAAGGGAAAATGAGTTCTATCTCAAACCCACAAAATGTGAGTTTTTCAAGCCTGAACTAAAATACCTTGGTCACATTGTCTCAGCTGCTGGTATTAAGCCAGACCCCAAGAAAATGGAGATTGTAGAGACATGGCCAACACCCAAGGATGCACATCAATTGCGCACTTTCCTTGGACTTGCTAACTATTTCAGGAAATTCATTCAGGGCTACAGCAAGGTAACAGTTTCACTTACAGCGCTGCTGAAAAACAAAGCAGTATACACGTGGACAACTGATTGCCAAATAGCTTTTGATGCTCTAAAGCATGCCCTGATTACAGCCCCTGTATTGAAAGCGCCTGATTTTACAAAGGACGCTAAAGGGGAATGGCTCCACAAATTCACAGTAATTGTGGATGCATCAGAATCCAACATGGCTGTTGGAGCAGTATTAATGCAAGGGGACCATGTGATTGCTTACGATAGCAAAAAGTGTACCCCTGCTGCGCAAAATTACACAGTCACTGAGCTTGAGATGTTGGCTGTAGTAAGAGCTTTGGATATCTGGAGATGCTATCTCCATGGACCAAAGTTCACGTTGGTCACAGACCATCACCCAAACACCTTCTTTCTATCCCAAAAGGATATTCATAACAAACAACATGCTCGATGGGCTGATGAAATAGCTATGTATAGGTTTGAGTTTGAGTACAGGCCAGGCCGAATAAATGTGGCAGATCCACTAAGCAGAGCCCCACACGCCTCGCTCAACCTCTTACTCAATACACTGCTCACAGGCCATGGGTACCAGGAAACTGGGGCCTCGGCTCATCGGACACAGACCGCACCCATGTCAGAACCTGTGCATGAAATGCTGTCGTTTGCTGAAGATCTGAGTAGGGCTTACCAACAGGACCCGAGGTTTCAAAACCCAGAGTTCACTAAGGATTTCCACCAGGAACAAGAACTTTGGTGGAGAGAAGCACAAATCGTTGTGCCACAAAACCCTGATATAATCAAAACTATCATTGAAGATAGTCATTCAGCACCATACGGTGGGCATTACGGTGTTAACAAAACTGTGAAGGCAATACAAAGATATTTCTGGTGGCCTAACATGAACAAGGATGTACACAGTCATGTGACAGCTTGTGGCCCTTGCCAACGCAACAAATCAATGCCTACTAAGCCAAAAGGTCCTTTGCAAAGCTTACCTCCTCCAAAAGAACCATGGGAGAGTGTGGGTATGGACTTTATCGTGGAGCTACCACGCACAAAGAATGGCCACAATGCTATTCTCACTTTTGTGGACAGGCTGACCAAAATGACTCACCTTGTCCCCACTACTACTAACTGCGATGCTGTAGAAACAGCAAAGCTCTTTATGGACCATGTGTTCAAACACCATGGTCTGCCACGTGCTTTTGTCACAGACAGAGGTACACAATTTACATCTGGATTTTTCAAAGAACTCTGCAGACTTTGGAAAATTCAACAATGCTTTAGTACTGCCTATCATCCTAGGTCTAACGGGCAGACTGAGCGCATGAACAGGATTGTAGAAGATATGATCCGTCACTATGTGTCTCCCACTCATGATGATTGGGATGAGCACTTAACTCAAATTGAGTTTGCGATAAACAACGCACACCATGAAGGGCTGAAAAACACCCCTTTTTACATGAATTACAGGAGAAATCCATTAACTCCTCTTACAGCACAACTGCCAGTAGCTAGTTCTGCCAGCAGTGCGGGCAAGATCCCGAAGGTATACCAGCTGACAAGGAATCAAACAATATTCCTTACAAGGGCACGACGGTGTCTACAGTCTGCACAAGACAGACAAAAATATTACTTTGACAAAAATGTCTCTCCTGTCTCTTTTCAGATTGGCCAGGAGGTGCTATTAAGCACACGGAATATCAACCTGAAACATCCAGGTTCTAACAAACTGTTGCCAAGATGGATAGGTCCATTCCCAATTGAGCAGCAGATTGGGACGGTTGCATTTAAACTGCAACTACCTGATACAATGAAGCGCATACATCCTGTGTTTCATGCTTCTTTGCTTACTAACTATGTGCCAGGAGGGGAATTAAAACCTCTACCGCCAATCCTTATGGATGACGGCTCCCTCGAATACGAGGTAGAGAAAATACTGGACAGTCGCGTTACCAAGAAAGGTAAACGCCATACAACTGAGTACTACATTAAATGGCTTGGTTATGATCACTCTTACGATACATGGGAACCAGCTGCAAACTGGCACTGCCCCCAATTACTAAAGGAGTTCCTGCACAGCAGAGAAATCCCACATCCATACGGGCTGCCTCCAAAAACACCCCTACTAAACGCAAGAGCCATAAGGCCAAGCGTACTATACGTGACTGAGGACAGTCACAAACCAGAGGGGGAGGTATGTCACGTACACACAATACAAATACGGATTCCTCAATGGAACTGCCAAGGTTACACCTTGGACAGTATATACCTTGGATCCACGGGTGCCTATCAGGCCGTACCAAGTAACCTTGGACGAGACATTCCTGTGGCTACCAAGTAGACACGACAAATGACTGGTGGCTTCACCCTGGGTCGAGACCGGCGGTGCCCAGGGGCAGACCTATAAAAGGATCTGTTGCCTTGAAGGAAGTCATCTAATTACGTGCTACTTTTCCCTACACGTTACAGAAGGAATGTTCTTGGAGCAGTCCTTGCTAACAAAGATACATAATAATCTGGGATATGCCATGTCAAATGCTCAACGCCTTGCCACGTGTCTTCCTTTTCTCTAGCACGGTCTTTCGACCAATCAGCTTAATCAACAGCTTAAGCCCCCCCCCCATCCGCTGTGACCTTCTGTAGATGTTTCTGAGCCACTTCTACACCCTAATTTTCCTCCCCCTGACCTTTCTGCGTCCTCCTTCCAACCCCACCATAATCCCCCCTCGTACAGATTCTAGCCCTTTCCCCTCACCTTCATGCCCCTCCCCTGCCGCTCTCTTTGCCCTCCCCTCTGCCCTTCCCTCCCCCCCCCCTCCCCTTGCCCCCCCCCCCTACCCCTCCTTTATCCGCCTCTCCACCTCTCCCCTGCCCCTCCCCTTGCCTGCCCCTCCCCTGCCCCTCCGTCCCCTGCCGCTCCCCTACCCCCTCTCCTGCTCTCCCTTACCCCCTCTCCTACCCCTCCCCTACCCGCCTTTTCCGAAGAACGGCAAACATGTGCAAATGTCTGGGGCGCGACATAATCTCCTCAAAAAACTTCGGGCCAATAAGCCATACCCTAGACAGGCAAAGACCAGGTCCGTATTCAATGGCCCCTTTCAGGGGCCATAATGTAATCGTAATCTGAACCCATCACTACAGCCTGCTATACCGACCGAACCAACCTTCGAAACCAGTGTCACCCCTAAAATCAACAGTCACGGGTTGTCACCCGCACTTACGGCATGTAACTTGTCCTGGTGCTGGGACCGGTAGTGACTGCCCAGCGCACAGGCGGCACTGTGGTGCATTGAAGCGATCCCCCGAAACCATCTTTCCCGTGCAGGGGAGGCACCGGGTGTTACCCACCCGCCTGTAACCCGGGTTACACACTGTGACACAGCAACAGCAAACGTGCAGTCAGCGCATGCCATGCTGCCAAAATGAAAGGAGATATTACAAGGGGAGCAGGTGCAATCCAGCAATCAATGAAATACACATCAATATAATAATACATGTATATTAATATTATTATTAATAATAATATATAATCCATCAATGTCTCAATGCATCATGCAGTGGGCAAGTCCTTGATTAGCCCACTCTCAGGTTGGCTGTTGTGTGTTTGGTCTGTTCTACTGAGGAGCACTCTGCAGTTGCCACATCGCAATTGGAGTCTTTGTTTATCTATAAGGATGGATAACCGACTAAACAAACAAGAATTGTGAGGTGGCTGCACACAGGCAGCTACGAGGTGTAAACGACCAAACACACCGGGGGAAGCTCCGATTCTCGGGTAGGTGGGACGGTGGATAGGTGGGGCATAGGCGGGTTCAGAGGTGAAGCCCACAGCACCCACGGGCCCGAGGATCCATGAAGGAAAAGCATACATTGCTGTTGCTCTGGCTGCTGCTCCTGCTGCTGCTGCTCCTTGTCCTCCTGCTGCTGCTTCCCCTGCTGCTGCTCCTCGTGCTCCTGCTGCTTTTGCAGCTGCTTCCCCTGCTGCTGCTCCTACTGCTAATGTTCCCGTTGTGGTGATTTTCTCATTGCTGCTGCTGCTGCTGCTCCTCGTGCTCCTGCTGCTTTTGCTGCTGCTTCCCCTGCTGCTGCTGCTGCTGCTGCTGCTCCTCGTGCTCCTGCTGCTTTTGCTGCTGCTTCCCCTGCTGCTGCTCCTACTGCTAATGTTCCCGTTGCTGCTGCTGCTGCTCCTCGTGCTCCTGCTGGCATTGCTGCTGCTGATGTTCCTACTGCTCCTGCTCGTGCTGTTGATGTTCCCATTGCTACTGCCCCCGCTGCTGAGGTTCCTACCCAGTGCTGCTGCTCCCACTGCTGCTGCTCCTACTGATTCTGCTGCTGCTCCTCGCGCTCCTGCTCCTGCTGCTGATGTTCTGGCTGCTGCTGCTGCTGCTGCTCCTCCTGCTGCTCTTACTGCTGCTGCACCTGCTGCTGATCTTCTCTTTGCTGTTCCTGTTACTGCTGCTGCTCCGTCTCCTGCTGCTCCTTCTCCTGCTGCTGCTTCCCCTTCTGTTGCTTCCCCTTGCAATGATTGGTGTTCTCAACTCCTCCTGCTGCTGCAGTTGCAATCCCTTCCCAACGATCCGATCGGGTGCCCCAAATCAGCTTCAACAACTTTCTGGTAGCCCCAAAACCCTTTGCCCCTCCTTACCAAAGTTGTTTTTGGACCCACTGCGGCACTCGCCCGCTGGCAGAGTTGGGCAGGGGTTACACCTGAGTGACTGGGGGAGGAAAGAGAAAGTGCCATCTGGACACTGCTGGCAAAGTGCTGCAGAACCTGAACCATCGATGAACCCTCCGGAGCCACACACTGCAAAAATATAGCACACAGGTACTCCGTGAATATGAGGTCTAGGCCGTCCAATGCCTACATCTACCATGCAAGAAGATAACTTAGGGAAGGATTACTGTTGGAGCATGAACGTAAGAAACCCGCCTGGGGCTGGGCTCCGTCACGGCTCACAAGTAGTGCACTGTCGACAAGAGGCCAGGCAGGGAAAATGCATATGTGCTGCAGTTGCCGAGCATCTGCTGGAGGGCCCTTTTCGGGCTGCAAAAGGGACTCCTGAGACAAATTATATCGCCATGGGCCAATGGTCGAATGTGGTTGAAAGCAACGCTGCAATTAGGGCGTGGGCTGAATGATCTGCCACGCGTGCTGCCACGGCCTCCTGCTGCTATTTGACAACTTACAGCAGTAGGACCGCTGTGGATCCGTCTGATTCGTCGTCAGGCTAAATCCAGCGTTACAGGCTTCACATGTAAGCGTGTCTGCTGTAGTTTCCAGGCAGGATACGCAACCAACCAGCGCGCTGCAATCTGGCCTACTCTGGGCGAGGAGCCGAGATCCTTCCGCTAACTTAGGGGGGTCTTGCAGAAGCGAGACCACGAGCAACAGCAGCGCTATATATAGTTGCATACTCTTCAACTATAGATGGGAGGTATCTGCAATCTACTGAACATGATCCTATTCCTTCCGCTACACTTGTCAATACGAGGACTCATGACCCTGAATTTGGACGGCTAAGCCATATATCACACAAATCATTAAGACGGCCGATTCTTCACGCAGCCTGTGGCTAGCGGTATCAGAAAGAGCGTGGTATGTTTTTGCAGATAGGAGCGTAACATAGCACAACATAGCAATGTGAACCTCCAATGAAGGGCATAGCCAAGCCAGTATCTTGTCTTATGTAATAATGACACGTTCAACGATGCCCAACGCTGAGCAGCAACGCGCGAGGGAGGCTAGGAGACCTTCGAGGCACTGGGAGGTTCAAAGGTTTTAGGTCGACACACTTTAGTAATCGCCACAGCGATCAGTGCGAAGTCCTCGGCGAAGTTCTTCCGAACCGTCATCGGTCTCTGCCATCGTTTCCACTCGACCTTTTATCGTGAACTTCCGCATCGGGGGCTCATGGACACATATATTACACGCCATAAACCGGGTGAAAGCGGTGCGGCAGATTGCATGTCTGGACTAACCGCCATGGATCGTCACGCGTCACCTGAGTAGTCCACCAAGATGGCTGAATAGACATGGACTCCTGATTGAGATAAAAGAGAACATTGTTGCCCTCAGCTTGGGCCCCTGAAGGGACCTTATGCCCAGGATATCTATCTTCAAGTAACTGTGTATCCCAAGATGACATGCAGTGAGCGCCGCGGAGTCAAGAGTGGTTCTGCATGCTGAACAAACAACAATTGCGCCAAACAGCAGCAGCGCTCATCTTAAATACATCAGCAGTACAAGGTACCGTCACGCCGGCTTAGTCACGGCTTAGTCAGATCATTTCAGTCCCACCGTTCCTTGAAATACTTGACTGCCAGGTCAATCCCAGCACAGTCTGCGCAAACCAAGAAATAAGATAGTCCTGGAGATAACAACCAAGAAAGGGTGGCTGCACACACTGGGCTCAAACAATAAAGACTCACTTGGCGGTCCCCAGGGCCTTGCGGTGCATGAATTTTGTTGATCAGCTTCCCCCAGTATTAGAGAAAGAGACAGAACTACGCAGAGATGGGGGGACATTATTAGATACTGTTAGAGAAGACAACAATACTTTCAAGGAACAGAGGACTCACCAAGCGGACCACCCATGAACTTCATCATACATGGCTGACATTTGACCCCTCCTGACCTCAGGGCTCATCTGCTGAGTCTTGCTGTGTTGGTTCTTGTCGTCGTCGTCGTCGTCGCCGTCGTCGTCGCAGCATGTATTTTGTTTTAACCTTTTTGCATCCCAGCAGCCATACGGAATCCCAGAAAATTGACCTCCGCCCTCAGAAGTCCCCTCCCCCCCACCCCTGTCTCCTCCAAACTCAAACTAGTCCTCACCAAGCGCACATGCCCCTGCAACCGTGCATCTGCACTCATAACTACGATCGCAATCACCGACGGCCCCACACACCAAAGGGGGCGCTCGCAAGGAGCCAACATAGGCTCCATCTGGCAGAGAGACTTGAATTCAACCAGACAGCAGTAGGTGACTCATTAATGAATGCTCACAACCAGATTCCATTTCCTCCAAGCCCCTGCATCCCATACGACCCCTCCCCGCCACATTATATATGGCCTCGCTGGCCTCAATCCAGCTGCCTCAGCTGCATCCGCCTGACCCTTGCACCATGATTTCAACTTTTCAAGGCCTAACCTTCAAGGCATAGTATCCTGCAAGTGTTAGCACTTCTTGGTTCCCAAGCACATGATATGTAGCCGGGGACAGGAGCCAAAACCTTAAAGTGTGCACGGATACCAAACAAAGCAATATGCTTCTGCATAATCTGAGATAGATGAAGTTTGATATGCTTAATGCAAGGCTCTCTTCTGTGGCGATGCCTTATTGCTCAGCCAGCCCACAGCACTGCAACTGACGAATATAATATTCCCAACAGCATCTCCCAAAGCCCCGAAATCCGTAAGCATGCCTTGCTTCCATGCACTGAAGTCAAACCAGAAGAAAGGCAGGATTGCAGCTCCCCAGATCGCATAAGCCCTACGATCCATTTTGCTTGTAAGGAGGAGGATGCCACACATGACAGCTTGAGCGCCGAAGCACTGCATGAGAAGCTTTAGGACGGGTTCTTTCTCAGCTGTCGCGGCTGGAAGGGCTTTAGGGTTTATGCTGAGCTTGAGGACGAGCTCGGGCGCGAGCATGCAGGCGACTCCCATAAGAGCCCATACGCTGCCCATGATACGCTGGGGCAAGGCCTTTGGAGGTGCCTGGTCTTTCGGCATCTTAGTTGTGGGGATGTTAACACTGCAACAGCAGCGCAAGCAGGTCCAGAACTCTAGTTGGCTGAAGTCAAGCTTCGCAGAACGGTTGTTCCTGCTCCTGCCTCCCAAGCTCGACGTGAATGGGCCTCTTGTTTAACCTTGGAACCAGTATGCTGGGCGATAAACCTAGTAAATGATCGGGATCCCGGTTGATCGTCCTTCCTGGAGAGGGCAGCTTCAGCTCACGTTAGCTCACGTTAGGTCCGCATTGAGCATCAGTAGGCTCTGGCAATACATGCACAGGATCTGCTCGACGCTGGCCACCACCTCGCTTCTTTAGTCAGCTCGGAATCAGATATGTCTTTGTTATGCAACGTTAATGAACCTGTGCCATTGCTGAGCTTGGAAGTATCACCGGGGTGAGCGTGAACTCCTCGGAGCAAGTTACTCTTTGACTCCTTCTGGCACTGTTTGCTCACCAAACGCTCTTCTACAGCAGAAGCGTCACATTGATACTATACGCCAACAACTGTATCTCGGAGCTCACGACAAGAGTATGTCATTCCTCCATAAGGCTACCAGTTCAGGTCGATCCACCATCTGGTCAGGTGCAGATAGACCCCATTTTTCCAGTAAAGTCCCGGAAGCTCCGTCTGCATGTGAGGTCCATCACCAACCCTTGTTGCAATGCTGGTAACAGCACATCACTGCAACAAAGACCCCACAAGGTCCCTTGGAAAAAGCAACCAACAACAATACCGGTACAATACAATACAACTTGGGAACTGGAACCCCTCCCAGCACTACTCCTAGCCAGCAGGCCAACTTCGAGGCCCATGCAAGGCAACAAGCCCACGGCGAAATTTGCTCCTCTGGGGTGTCGAGAAAATGCAATGGTAGTGCGGGTGGCACCTAGACAGTACGCTGAATAGTACCAACCGAGCGCCTCTTATCCTTTTCCTATTCTGCTAGCTTCCACCCATTGCTATCTCTGCCTGTGTGTTTGTCAACCTCTCCACTGTGTAGGGCACCGGTGTCACCAGCACCTTGGCATCAGGCAGTACAGGCGGTACATTGGGCAGAGGCTGGCAGTACACATACAGCCGGTCCTTCTCTATGGGCACCCTGCAGTCAGGAACAGACGCAACCACAAAAGCTTTAGTCTTAGCACAAACAGGATCACTGTGGCATTCATGACGCTTTGATCCAGCAAAACATGAGGATTCAATTCAGGGGTTTGGCGCGTCCCGCTAAACCCGGCGCACACTTCACAACATACCTAGTAAAATGTGAAGTGTGGTTGCACATGAGGCAGCTAAGTCACAACGAGCAAACACACCGGGCACTGTCCAACTATGAGCCTTACTGCTCTGGCTGATATCTTTTATCAAATGCCATAGCCCTAAAAGATGCCATAGGCAACCCCACACCTCAAGGTGCCACAAAAACGACGAGCTGGAAAACAGGTACGATTCTGCCCTGTACAACATGATAACGTATGTCTATGCAGTCTCACCTCTCTCTGTCTCAATTCCTCAGGTTCGCCACACATACTCACAAACTGGTTTTGGAGTTATGCCCAAGGCACTGCATGGAGCTAAAGCTGTGCGGTGATCAATCTCCTAGAAGCACATGCCCAAGCATGAGGTCCAGCATTCAGGACAATTCCCCTCCCCCATACGGGGGTGCATGCCTTCCCTTCTGATTTTTTTTCCAAGTAGCTATTTTGCACACCATTTCAGATTCATCAAATCGGCAATGAGAAGCCGTGTCCTCCCTCCCTCCCTCACCTCTTCCTCTCCACCTCCCGCATCTCTTGTTCCAACACCCCCCTCCACCCCGCATCACCATCAGCAGCTGATTGACACACACCCAGCAACCTCTTGGCCTCCACACACCCCTTCTCTGCTGCCCCCGCCTGCATCTGAACCATATGTAACTCGGGTGCCATGGCTTTGTAAGCACGAGCTGTCGCTAGGCCACCACCGATCGCACAGTAACGCTTGAAGCGATCAGCTATGATCAGAAGGTCACCTGCAATCAGCAAAGATGTAGATATATGGTGTTCAAAATGTCTAGGATTCTAATGGCTGACATTGCTACAACTCAACGATAACAAGAATGAAATTGGAACACACTAATAGGACAGCAGGACCAGCCTGTAGGCCCCAACCGTACCCCCCCCCCCCCGAGATCCTCCAGGCACCCTGTCCACCCAGCCCCCAGCACCCCTGCAGAGCACCCCCCTCTCCTCCCTTCCCCCCTCCCTTATAGCCCCCCCCCCCTGATACCCCCCCTCCATTATAGCCCCCCCCCCTCCCTGATACCCCCCCTCCCTTATACCCTTTCCCCTATCGGAAATTAATCAGCATGTCCCCTGCAGCATCCCACATCTCACTTTTGCGACAAATCAACCCCACAGGATTGGGCCTCGCCCACTATTTGGCGATGTGTCCTGTGCAATCTGCTGACAACGAGGTATCATCCCACATCTCCCCTGGCCCCCTTACGCACAGCAGCCATCAGGCACTGTCGGTAAACTTTCGCACTTCTTCCGTGCCCCCCCCCCCCCCCCGCACACCTGGGGTTCTCCCCTTCCCACACCTGGGGTTCTCCCCTTCCCACACCACACCTGGGGTTCTCCCCTTCCCTGTCCTCTTTCTACTCCCAATAGGGTCACCCCCCCCTCCCTCCCCTACTTCCCTTACCACCCGCAATTTGGCCACCATACTTCCTGCTCCCCTCCCCTCCCCCCGGCTTCCCATTTCATTTCCAGCAATCCTTGCTCTCTCACACAGCCATCGTTTCATTCTAAAACACTGCGCCCCACCCCCTAAACCCCAGGCCCCGTGCTCATAGCCCCTGCGCCCTCGGCTCGCACCCCACTCTCACAGTAAACCCCTAACAAACTGGTTGGCGCCATGCTTGAGTGCTGCACGGCCCGGAGGGCTGTGCAGTGGTCTCTCTTAACACAGTAAACCGTGCTCCTCCCTGAACCCTAAACCCCACCTCCGCTGCCTATTCATCCCCACCCTCCAGCCTCTTAGAGCCATCCCACCTGCAGTACCTCTGACCACATTGGCTGCCTTACCCCTCAACGTTTGCAGCTGCTTCTCCATGCCTATGCCCTACATGTTCTGCAAGTTTTCTCCCACTAGCATGCCTCATTCACCCCCGCCCCCCGGGCCTCACCCCCTGCTTTACACGCCTTTTCACCCCCCCCTCCCCCTCTATGCCCCCAATCCCTGCCTTTGGAATCTCTTAGCACCTTCGCCGCCTTGTTCCGTGATTCTGCTGCCCCCACCCTCCCATCCAATACCCCTTCCCCCTACTATGCACGCCTCCCCTTTTCAACACTCACCTACCTCATATCTGCCTCATACCTAATTTTGCCTTGGCCCCAACCCCCTGATGCCTCACTTCATACTGTACATGCCCCTTCAAGTCCCGCTAAACCATACCCCCCCCCCCTATACCCACCTCCGGAATCTCTTAGCACCTTGGCCGCCTTGTCCCATATTTCTGCTGCTCCTCTATGCAATGCCCCCACCACTGCTGCGCTGCTGCCCCTCTCCTCAGACCTAAAAGCAGTCAGTGCTTGCGCCTCTGCTACACACACCAGGGACAGAGCTTCACACACTGGGGCGTGAAGTTCACACGGCCTGTGCCAGTGACGCAAGTGACACGAGTGACCAAAGTGAGACAGGTGACACATGGCAGTACAAGTTCCAAGTCATGCACATTCTTGTTGCATATGTATCCATTAAGCTGTACTTAAAGTTAACCATAACACATACAAGTGGGGTTCTTCCACGTCAAATAAAACTCTTGGTCAAACCCTAAACCCTAAACTACAAAGTCGTTTCATTTGACGTGGACTAACCCCTAGTCGTGACTAAGTGGGTGAGTGGACGCCAGGTGCTGGCCCTGGGTAGGTTTAAGGACGATGCGGTACTAGCACACATGGTGTGTTTCCCCCCTACCCAAAAGCATGCATCATAAGCCTCTCCTCCAAATTGCTATCCACCGTAGAACCTACAAACAGCCCAAAGACATCTAAGATCACCATACTCCTCCCATGTCTTCCGCCATTCGTTAATCTTGGTCACAGGGGGCTTCAACCTTTGTTTACAATTGCTTTGCTGCCCTATCTCTCTCTCCCTTCCTTGCTTGTTTGCTGCCCTCCCCACCTTGATCCCAAGACAAGCCAAGCCCCGTCCCTTCTTATTCCCCCACCCCACCACTTGCCATTGCCTCAGCCTCCATATCTTCCCTGTGATCTTCCCTGCAATTGCTGGGCCAAAAAATCCAAAAAGCAAATCCTAACTCCTCTCCCTCTCCCGACGCAACCTATCCCCAAGCCTCTGACAACCCCATCCCAGCGCCTCCCTCCCCACACAAACCCCCACCCCCTGCCTCACCTCTCCCCTCTCAAATGTTGCAGCAACAGCGGCAGCACTTCCTGTGCTAGGTAGGCGTATGAGGTCCACCTCCCCTCCCCACAGACCCCCCCTCTCCCCCCCCTCACCTCTCCCCTCTCAAATGTTGCAGCAGCGGCGGCAGGACCTCCTGTGCTAGGTGTGCATACACTCCCGCTGCTTGCCGTAGCCATGCCGCTGCTTCTGCTGTTGCTGCTGCGCGTTTGTCGCCCTCCAGTGGTTCCGGAGCCATGGGGTTTAAGCCTAAGAGGTCATCTAGGGTTTGGGAGGCTAGCTGCCGGAGGAGTGCGCCATAGAGGTAGGTGGCCTGGAGCACAACCACAGGACACAAACCGCACATCAAGGGCTATCTTAAGGTCTCAGGTTTAGGGTTTAGGGCTTAGGATCTGTACATTAAACCCACAGGTGTGTCCTCTGGGTTTCAGGCTTGGAAGAAGGGCGTGCGGTCCAGTCGGGCCTTAGACCTGAGGCAATCCTCTGCAATAAACCTTGCAGGTTTAAATGGTTTCAGTTAGTATATGACGTAGCCACAGCGGCAACACGCCAATCCCAAACAGAAGCAAAAGCCAGCTATGCCAAAAGGTCATTCAAAACCAAGCAGCACACGCCCCCTGATTAAGTACCAGTATGATAAAAGCACCTGCTTGCAAAGGTGAAATTCCGTTTCTCTTGATGCTGTAGTTCAAGTGGGGCATGTACTGGTATGATTTAGAAAGCCTACTTGCACAGCAGAAGATGGAAAGTATGTTGGAATTAAATATGCAGGCGTTCTGCTGTCCTCCATATGGCCAGCCAAATGACCAGACCCGGTTCCTGCACGGTGGCGCGTCGAGCTGCTAGGGTGACCATAGCTCAAAGACACCCACCTCCTTCCCTTCTTCACTTCAAAACACTCCAAAGGACAACTCCTTCGGTTCGCAATGCCTAGGCTAGGACGGTTCAATTTTTCCGAGGCGTCGGCCGTTGGCTACGTGGCGGGTAGCAGGGCACAATGAAGGTTGGTCCCTGCTTAGGTTGTAGGGTTTAAGCTTAGGGTTTAGGGTTAGGGTTTAGGGTAAGGGCCCACTTCCTTTAAATATGCAAGAAGGGATTCCCCCCCTTCTCTGCTTAGTTCTCTCTCTCTCTCTGGTCCCTGCTCAGGGTATTTAAAGCAGCTGGGGCCCAAACTAGCCCGTAGCCATGCTGTAAGATGTTACACTTGTGTTGTTGTTGAGCTGTTTTGACTCATGTCTGGAATATGGACGTTAAACATAAATATGTAATTCAGTGTACCATGGTCCTCCTACACACCATACTTACCCCCAGCACCGCAACAATCGCAACATCTCATGTGCTTCCAAATTATAATCATGTTACGTTTCATTACATGCCAAAGCAAAAAGTTGCCAGACGTCCCCCACCTCAAGCTGTTACGAAACACAGTGACGTGAAACCACTCACCATACCTTCCCCCTTTCTAGATCGCGCTGCACATCTCCTCCTTCCAGTAGGGTTTCTACCGTACTTTAGGGTTTAGGCAGTAACTTCTGGTTTAGGGTTTAGGGTTTAAGGTACTCACCATGGCTTGCTCCTTCTTCAACCCTTGTAGCCTGAATAGCCTGTTTGGTCTGCCTGACAGAGGGGAGCCCCATTCAAACTCAAGGTCTTCCCGCTCTCCCTCCTGCGCATAAACCACAGCAGAGGTTTGGACATTCACTCGATACTCGCATTCCTTGCATTTTCTGTCCTGCCGAGAACTTGGGCACGCTCAGTCACGTTATTGTAAGCAATTGTGGGATGCATGGGCGTAATTTCTGTATCCTGCCACACCCAATGGTTTAGGAGACCAAACAGCTAGGAGCGCAATGGCAAGAAAAGACCAAAACTCGCCTGCAACGTTAACGAGTGTGCGCCTTCATAGCAGACAAACAAACAAACAAAAGCTAAAGGTGTGGCTGCACCAAGGCTTAGATAGGTCTATCGGCTGCAGGAGATCGACATGTACTTCCTGCCGATTCGCCACATGTGATCCATCAGTACAGGACCTCACAGGAGGTCTGCTGCTAAGTCATGGGTCTTTCAAAGCTGACCGATACGCGATCCTCAAAGACCCCATAACATTATTTCCCCACCCTGCCTGGCCTCTTGTCGACGGTGCACTACTCGTGAGCAAAAGGAGGAGCCCGGCCCCAGACGATTTGCTGACTTTTGTGCGCCCACTGTGCCGGCCCGTTGGGGACCCGAAACCCCGGGGCTTGCAGGGCAGCACGGGTTTTGTTGTAGGGGTTGTCAGGTCGTTGTCCCAGGTATAGACCCCATAATGACTATAAAACTTGTATTTAACTAATTAAAATTATCTATAATCATATCAAAAAAAACAAAATAGGGTCAACTGAGCTGCAACAGTTTCTCACCTGGTCAATTAGGTAAGCCAGATTGGACAGGTAACGCTTGAACCTGCGCAGTGAGAAAACCGCAGCACCAGGGCTTAGTCGGTGTTGGTGGGATTCAAAAAGCCATTCCAACCCCTGAGCACTACATTTCTTCGTACGTTTCAGTATGAGCTTTCTGCCTTGGCTGAGCATCATGCAAGCAGCTGCTTAGCATCTGTGATTGCATTATATGAGATAGGTCACTGCACAGCATTGGGGCCGTGCAACACCCGCCACATGACTCCAACCAGTTTGTTAGTGTGTTTTGAGTGGAACCGATACTGAGAGCGAAGACGGCGAGAGCGGAGACAATCAGACATCAAGAGAGCTAGCGGAATTACATAACTAAGAGCAGTACAGACTGCATTATGCATGTTCTGAATTGCATGGTAAGCCCCGCACAGTGGCTGGGGAACCCCAGACAAAGAGCAAAGTGCTGGGCTCTGTGCTTCCTTTGGTTTAGGCGCTCTGCTTTCTGAACGCTAAACCATAAGCCATAAACCCTAAATGTGAAGCCCCAGGGGGTGGGGGTCTGGGGGCCCTCGGAGCAGGCCCATGTAGAAATGGGGGGGGGGGGGGCTAACCTAGGGCTAGAATGCTATGCATATGCATGTGCCCTGCCAGATATGCTCTTGCTATGTACATGCATCGCCCTGCCTGACTGCATGCAAAATGTTGCCCGTTCCAAATGCACCCCTTTAGCATAAGCAGCAGCCGATGTAAGCTCTTTTGACTACATTCCATGCGTGTGGTTGTAAGCCACTTACCATTGTATTTGATCTGGCGAGCATGACTGCTTTGCCTGCTCCCTTACGCAAGCAATGTTCCGCTGCCCCGTCATATCGCGAATGTGGTTCAGGGATACGATCTCCCCAGGCTTTACGACACCCTCAAATGTGCATGACCGCGTCTTTGTCTGCCACGGGTCCTGGAAGACTAGGAGAGGCCTAACTGGGGGAGGGGGTTTCGCTTCCACCTCTGGGTCGGCCATGGGCGCCTTTTTATACGCCGAAGCGCGCTCGATGCGAGCATATGTCAATATAAGATGCAAATGCACTCGCTCAGTGCCTTTTTAATTCTGAATTCCTACCGCACTTGCGCGTGAATATAGCGAGGGATCGCTTCCCCCTGCACCTTGGACAGACACAGTCTACAACCAGAGGGCATCCGCATCAATTGGGTACTCCTGGCATGCAGCCATTTACATGCACGTATGCCTCAGCAGAGTATGTCAAGGACCACATAGAGCAGACTGGCACCCGAGTGCGTCTCCAGTGAGACCGAGTGACATCGAAAAAGCAGTACCCTATCTTTTCGTTGAATGCCAGCACGCAGACAACTGCATACATCCATAGCCTGAGGGGAACCCACTAGGCTCGTATCACACCTTCCCTGCTCCTGCACTGGAGTCATGTGGTCGCATTGACGGCCCTGGCTACTGCCCCTGCTTCCCAGCAGTCTGCTAGCTTCTGCATGCCTCTTGCTGTCCCCTTTCAATGGAAGCTACACTAGTGAAGCCGTTGGTCACCCAATCAGAGAACCAAGGTCCTCACAAAGGCGCTTTGACGCCCAGGCAGTCGACCCCGCCGACCAACTTCTCGGGCAAATTCACAGCAATCGGCAGGCTCCTACACAAGCTCAAGGCCTGGGTCTGGAACTTCATTGAAGAATTGATCGAGGTACGGTGAATATCGCGCCTAATGTCCTTCGCGGCACACTTCATTACTCAGTAGCGCCAGTGGGGTACACTTTTGACGTTCACGAGAACTCTCTCGGTATCTATCAACTCCCCTCGGGGATTCAGCCATGATTTAACTAAACCCTCCCCTGCGGTGCATGCAGGAGTTCCAGCCCTGGTTGAAGTGGCTGATATTCGATGCCATTTTCACCCTAGTCCTAGGCGTCATAGTAAAGCGCATCACTGTCCTGCAGCCACTCTTCGAGGCAGTAGGCTGGCTATAGCATCATCCAGCAGCTAGCTCTTTTGCAAGCCCTTCAACTAGAGTGCTTGCAGCCGCAGTACTCTCAGCGGCAGGGGGAGGGGGGCAAGACCACAAGTACAAGCACCACTGTCACAACAGCAGTGGCAAAACCACCACCATCAGCAGCAGCATCACTTAGGGGTGACAACGCAAGTAGCAGCAGCAACCGCAGCGCTCTCAGCAGCAAGGGGGGGGGGCAAGACCACAAGTACAAGCACCACTGTCACAACAGCGGTGGCACCACCACCACCACCAGCAGCAGCACCATTTACGAGTCACAATACAAGTAGCAGCAGCAACCGCGGCGCTCTCAGCAGCAAGGGAGGGGGGAAAGCACAAGTACAAGCACCGCTCACAGTCACAGCACCAGCAGCAGCAGCACCACCACCACCACTATCAGCAGCACTTACGCGTGACAACACACGTAGCAGCAGCAACCGCAGCGCTCCCAGCAGCAGCAGCAGAACCTCAAGTACCACTCAAGATCACAGCACCAGCAGCAACACCACCACGGTTGTTAGCAGCAGCAGGCCCTGCATGTCCATTATAACATCCCATGTGCAACCTTCCTGTGAGGGGAGTACTGGGTGGGCAACACAGCAACCTCTGCTTCAGCAGCATCTAGATGATGATGATCGGGTTCTGATTGACCAATGGCAACAGCAGCAGAAGGTGTGGCAGCAGCAACTGCAGGAAGAGTGGCAGCAGCACCAAAACGAGGAGCAGCAGCAGAATGAGCAGCAGGAGGAGCAGGGGTTGAAGGACCATTACCAGCAGCAGCAGCAGTCCCAAAAAGACTGGCAGCAGCAGCAACTGCGGCAAGAGTGGCAACAGCAGCAATCAAAGCACCAGCAGCATCAAAGCGAGGAGCAGCAGCAGCAGGAGGAAGAGGAGCAGGAGCAGGGATTGCAGGACCACCACCACGACCAGCAGCAGCAGCAGGAAGTGGCATCCATGACGGCTGACCTGCAACGTCTGCTTTCAGGCCACATCAGTTTTACACAATTTGCACAGGCAGCTAAGGCTTTCCAGGTTTGGTGGCAACAGCAGACACGCCAGCAGAATGGACTGCAGCAGCAGCAACGACAGCAGGAGGAGGGGAAGCAGCAGCAGCCGGAGGAGAAACAGCAGCAGCAGCAGCATGAAAGAGATGAGGCACAGGTTCCAGGGAAGGGTGACTGCCATGCTAACTCCCAGCAACAGCAGCAGCAGCCTGTGTGGCAATTAGCCATGCAAACAGTGCCGATGACGGGCGAGGTGAGGCCACAGGGGGACCCAAGAATCTGTCATCATGCATACATGCTGCATACCATGCCAGAACACAAACCCGCTGCAGCCCATCATGCAGGAGGGATACCCAACATAATACCTATGCACAAACATTGAATGCGCAGTCACGACTGCTGTGTTGTTTGGAAACAAACATACTGTATGTACGGTTAGCGTGGAAAGGCACAGGAGGTGAGCTACGGGGCTCTTTGCTCCAGTCTGGAGTATCCTTGGGGCATTATGCAGTGATCAACACGTACTGTATGTACTGTGCAATCAGCAGCTTAGCGTCATGTGAAGTTTGTGTTTTGTTCTGCTTGCGTTCCCAGGTATTTCAGTACTTGACAATGCAGCAGCTGGTTATGGCTGGAGGGACACAGCAGCTTGAACGGCAGTACCACCAACAGCAGGAGGAACTGCAGCAGCATCAGGAGCAGCAACAGGAGCAGGGACAGCAGCAGCTATTAGCAAAGAGCCAAGCCCAGCAGCAGCTGGAGCAGCAGCAGGAGCAGCAGCAGGAACAGCAGGAGGAACAGCAGCAATTATTAGCAACAAGCGGAGCCGAGGAGCAGCAGCAGGAACAGCAGCCACTACTGGCAAAGAGCGGAGCCCAGCAGGAGCAGAAGCAGCAGGAGAAACAGGAGAAGCAGCAGCTGGAGCAGCAGCAGCCACTTTTATCAAAGAGCCAAGCCCAGCAGCAGCAGCAGCAGCAGAAGCAGTCGCAGCAGGCGAGTTGGCACAATGATTGGCAGCACCAGCAGCACGATGCTGAATTGCTTCACCTGGAGCAGCTGGAGCTGGGAGAGTGTGAGCATGATGTGGCAACCTACATGCCAGGGATGCCAGCAACAGTAACAGCAGCTAGTGCAGCATCTGTAACTCCTGCCGCTGGTGATGCTGCTGCTGCTGCCGGTGGTGGTGCTGGTGCTGCTGCTGCTGCTGGTGGTGGTGGTGCTATAGGTGCTGCTGTTGGGGATCGCTGTGGTGATGGTAATGGTTCGGGCAGTGCTTTCACAGCTGCTGCTGCTGCTGCTTGTGCTGGCAGGGATGGCGGGGGAGACCCTTTTGGTGCTGTGAGGAAAGCAGAGGCAGGGAAGTGTCTACAGGACCAGCAGCAGCAGCAGGAGCGGTACCACTTGTATGAGTACCATATTGCATACCATCCCTCCTACAGTGTACCTGTGTTGTATTTCAGAGGGAAGACTCTTGATGGTCAGGTGTTAGGGCTGGAACAGGTGATGGAGGACTTGCCGGGCCTGAAGGAGCAGCTGCAGGAATACAGTAACTGCCACCAGCAGCAGGAGCAGGAGGAGGAGGAGCTTGAGGAAGAAGGGCATGAGCAGCAGCCACAGCAGCAGCAGCAGCAGCAGGAGGTGAATGTAATGGGGCAGCAGCAGCAGCAGCAGCAGAACAGGCAGGGACATGATAAGGGGATACATATGCATATGGAACAGCTGCAGCAGCAGCAGGAGCGGGAGCATCAAGGCAGAGGGATGGCAAGGGGAACGCTTGGAAAACAGGAGGGAGAGGAGCAGGGGCAGCAGCAGCAGCATGAGGTGGAGCAAGAGATACAACAAGGCAGGCAGGAGGATTCAGATGGAGAAATTCCAGATATTAATGCTGTGGGATTGCCGCCGGTACAGGGGCTGCAGTTAGATAGTACGCCTGCCGCTGCTGCTGTTGGTGCTGCTGGTTCTTATGTGGGTGCCATTTTGTCAAACGGAAGAAGGAAAAGTGTTGTGGATTCGGGGCACTTTGGTCCTATAGGATCTCAAGCAGATTGGGTAGTGAGCTGGCAGCAGCATGTAGTGCCGAGGTTGGGGTTTTGGTGGCAGTTACACCCTTGCCAGACCGCTGAGCGGATGAAGCTGCTGATGCAACACCTAGGGATGCTAGCTCATCCGATGCTACAGCAGGGAAGGAGACTACCGGATGTTGAAGAGCAGCATATGGACATACAGCAGCAGCAGCAGCAGCAGCAGCAGCAGCAGCGGCGGTGGCACTGGCAGCAGGAGCAGCAGGAGTGGGATGCAGTAGCGGCAGCAAGGGGTGGCACGGCCATTATGCTTAAAGAGCAGCAGCTGTTACTGCGGTACATGGTGGGGTGGTTTAGCTGGGTTGGGCGTGTGGTAGGGGTGCCAATGCCGTGTTGATGGCGGTGTGAGCGCGTTATGTGTTTTATCGATATCTGTGGTGGATATATCACAACGGGCTTACGGGCCACACACCTAACAAACTGGTTGGCGTCATGCTTGGGTGCTGCATGGCCCGGAGGGCTGTACAGTGGTCTCTCTCAACAACGGGTTTACGGCTTATATGTAGTGCCGCAGGGCGACATCCACCGTTTGCAACTGTTGCTAGTCCTCAAAGCGCAAGTTTCTTTGCTGCTGAGCAGTGCTCTAAAAAAAAGCGGAACGACCAGCGATACTAGACGGCTGCCAAGATGTGCTATTGTATCTGCCCTACCTAACCCATTGCCCTACCGGTGTGAGTCAGCCTGGGGAGCACTGCTCACCGCCATCAATCGATCGTCACAGCGAAACCACTTTCAAGTTTCAGGACCCAAGGCCACGGAGTCAGATAGGCCCGCGGCTCCGCAAGACGGGCCCACTAGTCAATCCCGCAGCTTGCTTGTGTCGCCTACTCTAGCTTTTGCGGCACCGAATCAGTGCTCCCGGTGACATGTCTCAACATTAGTATTAGTGATTTGTTTTTGACTCCAATACCCTTTTTGTCAGTTCAAACAGGAAGGTTCATAGTACGAGAATAGGCGGACGGTAAAATGTTGATTACCAGCGTTGTTACGGGCAGCGTTGCCGGATGCGCCACTGTGGCGCAGGCCTGACACGGCCTCCGTACACGTGATCAGAATCGACTCCCTAGCCACTTCCCGGTAGACCGCACAACAGTAACTAGATATCCACTCTCGTCCAGTAAGAGGTAAAATTTTATAGCCCCTGCACGGGGACATCATGGGCACTTCATATGAAAGTCAAACTGCCGGCATCCAAGTAGCTTACAAGCTCTCATCTTCATTCAAACTAATAAGGCAGGATATGATACCACTCAGACATCCCAGATCAGCAGGTGCCCGTCTGTCGCATATCACATTCCAAGGTACTACTTGAAAGTCTGTTGTATGCTTGCTTAACCACAGCATTAGTCTTGATACGGCTAGAGAACAGCCGCCCAGAGCTACGAGGGAGCTCTACCAGTAACAACCAAACTGAACAAAGATGTGCTCCATATGCTGTTGCATGGCATTGACAGCCTATACAACACAACATCTGGCCCCACAACCACTCAGGCTAATATCCCAACATACTGAATCCATCCTGACAGCTGCCTTCAGCCAACTATTAAAGGACACAGAACCCTGGCTGCCCAAGATCTCCCCCTTCCCTCCAACAACTTGCAACAAGCAACTGAAAGAGTGATGTTGAAGCCGTAGCCAATATGAGTGTTTGAGATAGGTCACTGCACAGCCCTGAGATCGTGCAGCACCCTTCACATGACCCGACCTACCATTCGTAACCAAAGACACTACACGCAAACCCTAAGCACAACCTAACAGACTCAAAGGGAGCCTGCCTGCCCTGCATCTGCAACTCTCCACATACATATGACAATCTTTCAGTCAGCCAGAAAAGAAAATACCAGTAGGTCAAAGGGACCTCCATGCATTAGTTATACACCCAAACAACCACAGTCTGAGCGCCACAGAGGCATGCCCACGCATTAGAAAGCACATTGACTTATATGCTCTCCACTTAAGGTCTCCTCTACTGTATCATAGTTCTTTATCAGAAGCCCCCCACGCATGCAACCACCTCGTTACAAACACAACACATCGTCTTCCTGCCATGGACTAGGGCCATGAGCAAAAACGCGTGATTGCATCCTCATCGGAGCTACTTAGCTGTGATTACCACACAATCATTGTAACTGATTACTCACTCCCATGCAGATGGCATGGGATGTCATCATCTCACCATCTACCCCGGATCACATTGATACCCTTACCAAAGGTTATAAGACCCTAAAATTACTGATTAGGATTTCATTACCTCACCCGTCTCACGGCTGGCACCACCCGGTTACAAAGAGAATGCCTGCCCAGCAGCCAGAACCCTCGGGTCAAACTTCCCGTCAGCATCTGCAGCAGCAGCAACTAACTCATTGGGCATGTAAACCTTCACGCTGCGGTCAAAGCTATTACGGCAGAACATGGTGAACAAGGGATTGCCGCCACCTCTGCTGGCCTCACAGATGTCTGACTCGGTCAAAGGGCGTAACTTGTGCGCAAGGTCAAAGGCGTCCGAGTGACCCATGGGTGTGATTGTAGTGACTAAGGTGGCCACGCCGTTGACGTCCTGCAGGCACAACAGCAAATCACAGCAGAGAAGAGGTTTAGCACACCATGTTGGCCAAGGGAAAGCCGCATTGCCAAATACTGGTTAAGTCCAGCAACATCCAAGCCTAGCCTGCCCTATATGCACCTTCAGCACCAGAACTAACTTGCTGGGTTCTGCATTTTGAATTGCATAGCTTCCATTCACCTGGATTTGGCACCTGAACCTCAGCAATAGGAGGGTAGCTGCTTAATATGTGGCTAAAGTGCTACATGTGCAAGAGTGCAGAAGGAAGAATAGCTGCTGTTTACTACAGGTAGCCAGCAAAAGGATATACAGCTAGTGGCCCCGTATTCTACTTTGTCATGGATGACTAAAGCTTCATAGAGTACAGGTGATACAACCCACAACACAGAAAAGTTTGACGGACATGGCATAGTTTGACCCATTCCAGCAACCCCTCAGCAAACTTGAACTTACATTGCAAGCAAAGTCATGGTAGAAGCTCAGATGCGCCTCGTTGGATACATGCTGCACTCCCGCTGTCACCACATCCACCAGCTGCTGCTTAGCCATGTGCAGGTCAGCACAAGCAATGTAATCCCCCATGCTCGCTGACACCTGCACCTCCAGCGACTCCACATGAGCGTGCTCAGGCAAGAAGCATTTATTGAACGTCGTCTGCGGGATGTCCCATAGCGCGTTGTTGTGGTTGGGGTTGCACTTTGCCGTGATGTCTGACAGCGGGTGCACCTGCTTGAAGTAGCCGTCGTACGTCTCGGGGTCGTGGACTTGCGTGGCCGAGGCGTCTTTCGTGTAGGGGCCAGTCCAAGCGTGCTTCTGGTATGATTGGCCGCCGATTGTATATGTCAAGTGATCGGCGATCTCGTAAGCCATCCAGGGCTTTTCGAAGGATTTTGACCATTTAGGGAGGGTTTTAGGGGTGAAGAAAGTGCAGGAGAGATGTTCGTTGGAGGTTTTCATACCAAAACCAAAAGCTCTGTGAGATATGGCCTTGGTGTTGCCCACCCGGTAGCCCATCTTCTTGCCAAACTGGTTCCAGTTGTAGTCGTAGGCCGGATAACTGCAGGGCAGAGATTTGAGATTTGATTTCAAAGAAAAATATAATCACTCAGCGCACGATTCTGCCTGATATATTAAAGCTTGGGCACAGGCCACTGACTTCAAAAATAGAACGCCACTGCAGAAAAGGAACCCAGGCACAACTACAAATGAGTTATGAGTGCCGATTTGGATTGTCCCTGCTTGCCATGCCTCTACTGCTTGCTGAATGTCGAGCTCCTGCTCACAGCCCTGCGCACTTTTCCTGTTGCTGTTATGTGATGCACCAGAAGATACTGCGACTGCTCTTGCAGCCTGTATTTTTAATGGGAAGCTGCTACTGCCGCATGGTGGCCATATGGATTGCTGACGGCTGCGATCAGAATCTACAGGGTCCTTAGCATTCGTATCGTTGCTACACCAGTTATCGGGTGCTGTAAGTGTTAGTATTGCCAGAGCTGATCTGTTTGCTGCAATGCTTGGCAACCTGTTCATAAGCATTGCAATAGCTCTCATACCTGGTATCTGTGTTGCCGCATGTCTCCACTGCTCCGGTATCCTTGATGACAAGGACCTTTTTCACACCGCCGTTACTGCCGCGGCAAACTTTAAGACCGGTGATGATTTCTCCTGGCTGGCAGGCGACGGTTTGAACATCTGCATTGTCGTGGCCGACGTTGCAGAAGTCCTTGGGCTGCTCGTATAGATAGTTGAGGCTCAGGCCCAGGACGTAGCCGTTCTCGCGGGACACTGTGCAACTGACGGATGAGACGATGATGTCAGGATCGCAAACAGTTTTCCCGTATTTGCGATACCTTCTCATCAAGCTGTACTGGTCGAAAGCGTCATCTGCGGAAAGGTGCAGCAGACGTTAGCACCGAACGCACTAACTATGAGCTCCATTATATGGCCATCCTAGCAAATCATGGGCGATGTGTGCTTCGGTTCCCTGCGTAAATGCATCATGGTGCGGGCTGTGGAACATCAGCCGTGCCAGAACGAGCCGCACAGCATCCACAGGGACATACCCTTGCTTGCACTAATAGAAGATGGACGTCAGTTTGCAAAAAGGTCGACATGTGTTATGATGAGGGCCAGGCATGTGAGAGGTGCATCTTCCCGGATTCGGCTCCTTACCGATGGGTGAATACGCCATCACGCTAACGACCAGAAGACAGCTGAGCAATGCACCGCATAGCACCGATTTTATGGTGGCCATGTTGTCCCTGCTAATGAGGCACTGGGATGATGGATATTATACAAGGCGGATGAAGCCAAACCAGGAGGTGCGGGATGACGTCCAAGGCGAACAACACCTGGAGTCCGAATAAGAAGAAGGAGCGGGAACAACCCAACTTTCCTCACCGTGTACCCAGCCATTATACCTGTGGCAATGAGCTAACAGTTGGAGAATCGACGCACTGGAGGGCCTCGAGTCACTTCAGTCACTAGATGAGTTTTGAACCGAGCGGTGCTCCGTAGCCTGTTTTCACTCTTGGCTGCCGCAACTAGATGCAGTTTGAAAGGGCCTGGCACCGGGCTGGTCCTTGCCTGAGGTTGGCCGAGAATGAGCGTTGGTCGCACGGCCACGGTTTGGAGGCTCACCACCATCGTAGTTGGCCCTGCTCATCTGACAATACTTCCTGCGGTTTCGTATTTCGGGGAAAAGTGCAGGCTATTTAGTTGACCCCCAAACATTCCACGCCATGTCTCCTGAAGACCACGTCGCTAGCTGGGTCATGTTATCGTCACCAGGCACTCATCTGCACCCTCAGTTGCAGACTTGCAGTGATGTGCTGATGTCCGATTACCAGCCACAGCACCCTCCATTCGGACACTTAAGCGCGCTCGGGTGCTATATCTCCAGCGGCTAGGGAAACCTTACGACAGAACAGCGGCACCGCCATTAACCTTTCATTTCAGGCACCAAGATTATCAGCCCACTCACAAGCAAAGCTAAGGGAAGCCTCACCCAAATGGCTTTTGAAGCTCCCTGGGGGAGTCTCCAGCAGTAGTCCTCTTCCTGGCTCAACACCATCGATACCACCATACATGGCTGCATCAGCAGACTTGGCATACTCCCACATCAGAGAAGCGAGGCATGTTGCTGTGAATACGTATTCCGCATGCATTCAATACCCAGCCCCTGCATAGTGTACTCTGCCTGCCATTAGACCCCATGGCCCGCCTCCCACTTTGTCACCAAGCGTTGCTCCTAAAGCAAACAAA
The DNA here is from genome assembly GCA_963556185.1 of Pseudopediastrum boryanum. Lineage (NCBI taxonomy): Eukaryota > Viridiplantae > Chlorophyta > Chlorophyceae > Sphaeropleales > Hydrodictyaceae > Pseudopediastrum > Pseudopediastrum boryanum. The sequence goes on from OY744496.1 coordinate 954,313, forward strand.
CAAAAATTGAAGGTGCGGCAACCACAGAAGGGAAGCAATGCTGCCCCGCATGCAAGCAAATGAACCAGAAGAAGAACACATTGAGCAGATGCCATGCTTTCAAATCTATATCAGAACAGATGGTGAATTACATGCAGGAATCAATCATATTCCCTCGGAGCCCACCCGTAGTGACCTCGCTCTATTGTCGAGACAAACAAAGCAATGAACAAACCAAACAAACAAAAATTTAAGGTGCGGCAACCGCAAAGGGCTGCTAGGTCGAAACGACCAAACACACCATCGGATGGGTCCAAAAACAATGGATGCCACACCACCAATCAAGAGGAATACCCAAGCATATATCCAACTACCGAGACTGCCAAACAGTGCGCAGAAAACAAATCCGTCACCAGGAGGATCGAGATGGTTCCAAAGCAAATACAATGCAGAGCACCAACCAAGCAAGATGTCCGGTAAGTCCACCTCATCTGTACCACCCAAAATGTCCAGAGCACCATCCAAGGCTAATACCCAAGCATATATCCATCTAGACTTCAACCAGTTCCTCATCAGACGAACCACCAGAATGATCTGTCTCCGAATGATGCATTGAGCACATGCCATGGGCGCACAAGGACACAATGCAGACACGATACCAGGGCCTGCCCAATAGATCACAGATGTAGCAACTTCACCAGGCGGCCCAGCTCCCTATCCTACAGAGCAGTACTTAGTAATGTACAATCACCTGGGAAAAAACCAATTTTAACGTCCGGGTCCAAGAAAAGGACGTCCACTGACTGGAGCCCAAGACTACTGGCTGATGTGGAGGGAACCCCCTGTCACAGCAACCCCCTTCCAACTGAATCCTAAAACATTCTTCTGGGTTCAACCGAACACCATTTGTACAGGGGCAGCTCAGTTGAGGCCCCTCCACCCGCCAGTATTCACCATCACCCACCCCCCCTGGCCCGCCCCATTCGCCAGAAGGACACAACCGTCTGCCCAACATCTGTGCTAATGCATAGGACGCCAATTCTGCTTATGAGCAGCACCAATACATAAGCAGGGGTTTGCGATGAGGCACCAATGAACCTGAGAACCAGAAAGGGGGACTGACAGAGTCCACCCTCTGCCCTTTACATCTTCAGTTTCCATGGTTGCTGTTGTCCAGGTGCCAGTCCTCAGCCATTGAGAGACCAAGCTTCACAATGTCTGAGGATTGCCATCCAGTACCAGCACTGCTCCATTATCACTGTTCTTCATTTGCAGCCAGCTCTGTGAGAGAGCTCCAAACAACCTGCCCAGAGGTACTTGGGAATTCCCTCCACCATTGTCATGCAAGCAAAGTAATGCACATCGCCCAGCCAAGTACATTCGCTTGGCAGATGTATGCACCATGGCACACATGTCACTGCTATCTGACCTTCCCGCCTGCCCAACCGTGAACGCCATGGTGCTACACACATCACCTGCTATCAAGAATGCGCGTGACCCTCCCGCTTGCACAAACCACCGGGTGCATGTATGAGCATTGTCTTGTCAATCATTAGGCCCAGAAAGCGACAAAAAAAGAATCTTCCTTTATTGCCACCAAATCAAGCTGCCTATATCCAAAGGCTGTACACCAAGGTGTGTTAAGCAGCCCATATACTTTTTACAAAATGGCATTTAAACAGCTCCACATAAAGCCACGACTTACTCCAATTATAATCCCCCCAGCTGCGTCATTACAGAACAGATACTGACATACCTCCTGGCTGTTTAAATCAGTGATATCATCAGAGGCAGCCTTGTTGTACAGCAAAGGTGCGTTGAGCAACAAGACTGCTAGATCCGCAAACAAACAAACAAACAAACCGACGTGCAGGGCTGCTGAGAAGCGAGGAATGTGCCTATGGGGTTTTCTGGCATGGTCCTACTGAAATTTGCATTGTCATGTGGGCACAGGACAATGCAAATTTCAGTAGGACCATGCCAGAAAACCCCATGCATTACGCCAAAGGACCAACCTAGCACAGCTAAGATGTACAAAGAAGAAGATGACAGTGTCTTACTTCCTGTGCTGGACAAGCGCGCTCCAGCGAGGTGTGCCACCAAATGTATCCATGTAGGTAAGCATGTATCACCTCGCTCTGCTGTACACCAAGGTGTGTTGAGCAGCAGAGACAACACACCGCAAAAAACAGCAAGAACACATAAAAGCTCCCAGTACGTTATCAGCAACCCCGTCAGTACCATCAAAATCTTGCCCATGGAGAAGAGGCTCTACGTACACTGCATGTCCGTTGCCCCCTGGGCTCAATGGAAGTGCACATCAAAACATGCAGAGCACTCTGAACAGGGATTCGACGACCACCAACAATGAGACGGCAATTCTCACTTCAATACACTTGGGGAAAGATCAACTGCACAGGTCCTGCATTTTTCATTCACCTTGCACTAACAGATGGTAACACATGCCCAAAACTCAAGCCAACGACCATGCCTATACACCCAAGGTGTGTTAAGCAGGCATGGAACCAAAATTCAAAACCGCAGACATGGTGCATGCGGAAAACCCTGGACTACCCCCGCCCGATCATATGTGCGGTCAAACGTCAGGACGCGATGCTGCTACATGTTCGTAGACGCAAATCCATGCAGTAGACCAGAACCGCCAGAACCTAGAAAGAAAGCGCAGCTGAGATTGATGTACAAAGCAAAAGAGGACAATGTCTTATCTCCTTTAATGGACAAACACCCTCCATGCAGTGCCACCAAGCCACCAGGTGTGCATGTGGATGAGCGTTGTGTTAACATTGCTCGAGGTAGCAGCTATAGTTGGACACGTTTATCAGCCCCTTCTGCTGTACACCAAGGTGTGTTGAGCAGCAGAGACAGCGCCCCGCAAAACAGAGCAAGAGCACATAAGAACTCCCAGTACAAAATCAGCAACCCCGTCATTGCCATCATTCTCTCCCATGGGGAAGATACTCTACACATACTGCATTCCCTTCGTCTTCTTAGCTCATTAACAAAAGCGCACCAGAACATGCAGTGTGCTGCAAACAGGGATCCGTCGAGCACAAAGAAGTGGCAAGCCTCACTTTGGTACCATTTGGACAAAAGCCAAGCTCCACCTGTCCTGCCTTTTTCATCATGTTGCAAGAACTGATGTAACAAGTGCTCAAGACTGAAGCAGACGACCATGCCTGTACACCAAGGTGTGTTAAGCAGGCATGGATTCCTAATATCAGAATCGCAGGAAGTTGCATGCAACACAGGCTGACCAAACCCGCCCATTCCATACATGCAGTGGTGCGTTCGGGCGCGATGCGGGCTACATGCCAGCTCACAGCACCTGAGACCCCTTTGCACACTCAAATGGCAACCACTCGCCAATGTTCTTGTACCCAAGTACCCTCTGTGCCCTAGTGCCATTGGATTTCACCCTTCCCACATGCTGGCCCTGTCAGAAAGACAGATCACAGCCCATCTAATGGCGCAACCTGCTCGTCCTGAAGATACGTGTTCATCAACCTTGCCCCATTGGCCATGACGAGTACTGTGCCCAAATAACTGATGGTGTGACTGCTCATCAGCAGAATATATGAGCCATTTACTGATTGATCATCCTCACTGCATTACAAACTGGGTGCAACAACAAACAATGCCGAGATACCTGCATTCTTGCAACACATGGTACAGACTGGAGCACTTCCATCTTTTCAACAGAGAAACACACCAAAGTTTAGCCATGAGACCATAGCCTAGCAGCTCCTACATTTCTATAACCCTGTGGCTGTGTAGTTACTAGTGGTTGTGTTCATGGCCGCTATTTTATGGCCACTGCCTCACTGGAACAGACACCAGCTGTACACCATGGTGTGTTGAGCAGCCCGAAGCATATACCTTTACAACATGGCATCTTAAAAGCTCCACATTCAGCCACGACTTACTCCAATTGAAATCCCTTCGCCACGTCACCACCATCAATCACAGAGCAGATGCTGACAGAGCTCCTGTTCAATCAGTGATATTTTCAAAGTGCATCTTCTCCAGCAGCCTTGTTGTACAGCTAAGGTGTTTTGAGCAACAAGGCTGCAAAAATTCGCAAACAAACAAGCAAACCTGCAGAGCTGCCAACAAACGAGAAAGATGCCCACATCGCAGTGCAGCTTTCATTATAGAGATGCCAAGCAATTACATTACACCAAAACAACCTGATCCTAGAAAAACAGCGCATCCAAGACATACAAAAACAAAACAAACAATGCCTCACTTCCTCGAAAGCACGGTCCAAGCAGGCAGCGCCATCAAAGGTATGCATGTAGATTATGGTAGCATGCATCACCCCCCTCTGCTGTACACCAAGGTGTGTTGAGCAGCAGAAACAACGGGTGTTTTGAGCAGCAGGAGGCAGCAACCGCAAAAAACATACAGCCCTCCCAGTAAGGTTACCCGTAACCCCATCAGTGCGGTTTTCTCTTTCCCATAAAGAAATCAATCTACTCAGACCTCACGTCCTTTGTCTCCTTGGCTCATTACAAAAAGCATCACAACAGGCAGCGCCATGCCAGCGAGGATCTGACGAGCACAAAGAACCAAATGGCAAGTATTACGTTTTAACCCCTTCTGTTCAAAGACAAACTGCACATGTCCTGTAATTCTCACCGCCTTGTACAGACAGACAATAACCCATGCCCAAAACACAAACGAATGACCATGCCTGTACACCAAGGTGTGTTAAGCAGGTATGGATCCTAACAGCAACATCAGACAGACATGTTGCGTGCGAGGTAAGGGTGTGCCCAACTAACCACGCAGGATCAAGTATGCAGTGAATCAGTCCCACGCCACGCCCCTACATGCAAGCCCAAAGTGTCCACAACCCCTCTGCAGAGCCAGATACTGACCAGAAGCGACCAACATGCACCTGCGTGCTAGACCCCACCTTGCAGGTGTGCTTGATTCAGCATCCTCTCTGCCCTGATGCCATCGGGGTAGGCCCATAACACATGCTAGCCCTTCCAGAAGAAAATCGCAACCCATCTGATGGTGCAATCAACTCCTTCCCATGATACATGTTCACCAATCCTGTTCCAAGGCCCTTTACGAGTACAGCGCACCCAAACAACCCATGTTGCCAACTGCTTGTCAGCTCAGCAATACATGTCAACCACGCACTGGTCAGTAATTCCTACATACCATACTGTTGCAACATCGGATAACCCCGCCGAAAGACCTATACAAATGCAGCACATGGTCCAGACCATAGCCTAGCAGCTCGTACATGAACACAACCCTGTGCATGTGAGACTTTTAAGGTTGTGTTCATGGCTGCAAGTTAGTGGCCATTGCAGCACTGGGAAACCCACCAGCTGTACACCATGGTGTGTTGAGCAGCTGGGTTATGGCAGACCTGTGAGTTCCTTTGCAGCAAGCTTGCCTGCACCTCGCAACATTGGACAAAACAGCCATGCCAATAAATGCATTCTCCCGAGCCACTGCACACTGTTGTGTTGTTGGGTTCCCCAAATGTGATCGAAACATCAGACACTGCAAATGTCAAATCTCCTTCAAACTCAGGCCCTGTGCAAGGCTCTTGGACCTTTGACAGAAACACAGAAAGAACACCATGCATCCCTGCCACCGCACAGTGCACCCCAGCCACTTCTGGCAACAACAACCCCAGACATGTGCAGCTTCCCTGTTCTACATAACAGACGCCTGCTGCATGCCTGGCCCTGACCGGTTTTCCCGCCCTCCCCTGCAACTGGCCCCCAGAACATAGGCCCTGCTGCTGCACTAGCAATCTTAATCACCTGGTTTTAATGATCTCCAAGTCGTGCTTTGCCATCAGCCGCATCACCTCCCTGGTGTCCTCCACAGTGACATTCCGGCACCCCTCCAGCGTCACCCGTGTAACCCGAGGTGCCGCTGCTGCTGCTGCTACCCCAATCCGGCTGACCCCTCTGCACAGCGTCAGCTCCAGCTGCTTCAACCCCCTGCAGTGACTAGCTGCACAGCAGAGCCCAAGGTCTGTGATGCTGCCGCAGCTGACAAGGCTCAGGTGGGTTAAGTTAGGGGCGCAGCGCACGAGGCTGCAGAGGGTCGTGTCTGTGAAGTGATTCACGAGTGTGAGGTGAGTGAGTTTTGGCATGATCTGGCAGGCATCAAACTCTGGCTCAACCAGGCCATAGTAATGGCTCTCTAAGGTGAGCTGTGTGAGCTGCTGCTGGCCTGTGATTGCTGCCAAGAGGTCATGGCAGGGTTCAGAGGCGCGGTGGATGGCTAGGGAGAGGGAAGAGAGGTTGAGCTTTGGGATGGCGGAGGTGAAGGTGGGGATGTCCCGGTCTGCGAGTTGGAGGGAGAGGGTGGTGAGCTGGCTAGGCAGGAGGCATGCTGCTTTGGGGGTGAGGGCGAAGGTGCCTTGCAGCTTCAGGCTGGTCATAGGGGTGTGGCCTAAGACTGATGCCATAGGCTGATCCAGGACTACTGAGCAGAGGTCCAGCTTGCGCAGGGACTTGCTATGAGTGAGGGGCTGCAGAGCTGCTGGTGCTGGGGGGTAGTCGTCACAGTAGACAAAGCTAAGGGTGTGCAGGGAGGGGAGGCTAGCTGCGAGCTGGCACGTTGCGTGAGTTGCTAGGTGGTTGCCGAGCTGCAGGCTGGTTAGGGCTGAAAGGCGGGACAAGGGTGCTAAGTGCTCTGGGAGCAGTACTACACGGGTCTTGCCTGGGGACAAGTCCAGCTGCTGCAGATGCGTGAGGCTGGCAAGCTGGGCCACGCAGCTGGGGTCTGAGTAGTCACCTGCACCCTGCAGCGACTGGAGGTTGGTGCAGCCACCCAGCACGCTAGCGAAGTCTTCGCACGTCGAGGAGACGCTGCCAGACAGGTTGGGGAGGCAGAGGCTGGTCAACGCAGGGCATGCTCCGAGGAGCGCATCTAACGTGCCCGCCTCTAGCCCTTCGCAGTTGCTGAGGTCCAGCCTGTCGAGCTTTGCGAGCAAGGAGCCATGATTTTGCGCAAGCTGGTCTAGGAGGCCGTTGACGTGCTTGCCGCTGTCCTGGCGGTCAAAGCTCAGCTGTTTAAGCCGCGGGAAATGCACCGGAAGGTCTGGGACATCATTGCGGTTGCATAAATCCTTCAAATTCAGCCTCAGTTTGCTGATCTGGGCGTCTACCAGCTCTCGACACTCTCGGCTTATCAGTCGGGATATACCAACACGTTCCTGAGTAGACGCAAGGTGCCGCAAGACAACCAAGCCAACCCCACATGCCATGAGCTGCTCGAAATCAATGTCGATAAGTCCTGATACAACCTGGCTAGTCATCTTTGTACTCTAAGCTCATGTCTAACATCCAGTCACAATTCAATGATCTAACACGCTATTAACCGTAACCTCCATGTTCCGCAACCGTTACCGATTTTATGGCAAGGCGTCTGGTCAGATCTGGAGCTTACCCATCCGCTTCACTAGCACGTGTGCTTCACGTCTCAGGACTGGGTCTTAAGGGCTCAAAGTGGATGTAGAACCCTAGTGGCAAGGCAAAGGGGAGTGGGTGCTCCCATAGAGCATATAGCGCAAGCTACCGTATCTGTGACACAGCAAGCCCCTTGAAAGTGCTGAGGTGCATGTTTGCTCGCTTCCTTGGACCTATTCGCGTGTCCCGCACTTGATCTGTCAGTTGTTTCTCAGACGTTTCTCAAAAAATGCGTGATAGCGACAAAGAAAGCGACTATGGGTGCGTCATTCTCCCTCAGACAAGTCAATTGTTAACTCTATGTAACAGATTGTTGAACCATGCACCTTCGAACTTGGGAGTAGTTGACATGTCGCGGGAAAACCCCTGCTAAGTCACTTTTAGATTCGCAGTCGACCAGATTCGGTTATAACACTACTATGCGTCTAGCTAAACTCTGGCCATATGCAGATACATTCGCAAGGTATCCGGGCCTGTGGTCGTGGCCGATCACATGGCTGGAAGTGCTATGTATGAGCTGGTCCGCGTGGGTGCTGACGCGCTGATTGGAGAGATCATTCGCCTGGAAGGTGACAGCGCTACCATTCAGGTAAAACTGCCAGCTCATGTCTCGGCAGGCCTAGCAACTGCTGCTCTCTGCTGCCCTGGACCATACCTTTTACACAGTGCCAACATTTCTGCTCGTTCTGCGATCCTTGCATAGCAGCTGGTTTTTGTGTAAAAGCAATAGCCAGGGCTATTCATGGCCTCGGCTTGGTGGGAGAAGCTCCCAGGGGCCACTGTGTTTGCAAGAGCATTAAAGAGCAACTTGCTTAACAGCATTAACAAAATTGCTGCAGGTGTATGAGGAGACCGCTGGCTTGACTGTGGGAGACATTGTCAACCGTACAAAGAAGGTATGAAGTACCAGCAGTAACAGTAGCATATGGATCGTGCCAGCAAGCAGTGGGCCAAGAAGTCGCAGCTGGCCTGAGACAGGGACTGCAGTTGCGATGAGTTCTTGCTTGGCAACCTGACCAGCCCAGTCTCCAGTGCAATGCATGCATGCGTGATAATACACAAGCCTCGCAGGCATCTGGGCCTCTGCCAGCTCTATTACAATAACAGTTGAGTACCCCTGCATGACTGGCACCAGGAGGCTGAAGCAGGGGTACTCAGCTGTCATTCAGAGGGGAGGTGTATCAGCGCCACTGTGATAGCAATAGGGATAGACTTCCTCCACAGCAAGGGACCAGCCATCCGTGGAATCAGTTGTAGCAAGCACTTGCGAGCAGGGACTAGTGACGGATTTGGACTTATTTTGAACCTGCAGTTCCTTAGGTCAATGTCCTTAAGAGCAATTAATTGATATGCACAACAGTCAGCTGTCACAATTTACCTGTGTCTTGCACGAACAGAAAGCAGCTGTTGGTGTGCTTTGGCCCCAAGCGCGGTCAATGCTTGCTTAATTCAATTGATCGAGTATGTCATGTTGTACTCGCCATCATAGAGATGGACCAGGCATTACAGCACTAAACTAGCACGGTAACGTCCCACTCCTCAGAGTGAAGAAAGATCCACTGGCCCTAGAATGGGTAGTTCCAGCAGAATCATCCCAGATATACGAGGCCTGGCGTCACAAGGATACCAGGATGCGCAGCCTTTGGTTATAATCGAGCGCATCGAGTATGTGGTATAGCGATTGAGTATGTGGTATAGCAAGGCCCACCAGCAGCACCTGTAGATAAACCCCATCATGGCTGGTTTGTGCACTCTATGGATGCCAAAGCAAGACGTGTCACAGGATCAGCAACCGCAGCTGTCATCTAATACACTCATGTATGAAAGCAAGGCTGTCAAGGTTGGATATCACAAAACATACCGCATGTAGCACCACATTCTGCAGTTTGCGATGCAGTCATCTCCCTCGTTCTCGCATCAAGTACAAGATGCTTTGGTGTGGTATCGAATTAGAAAACAGACAGCTCCAACGCAGCCATGGTCTGGGGATGACCCATTCAGTTTCTGTCCTTGCTGCTGCACAGCCGTTGTCCGTGGAGCTGGGCCCTGGGATCATGAGCAACATCTTTGATGGTATCCAGCGCCCCCTTAAGATGATTGCCATCCAGAGTGGTGATGTGTTCATTCCTAGGGGTGTGGCTGTGCCTGCCCTGGACCCAGCTGCATCCTGGGGCTTTGAACCCACGGGCTTCAAGGTAAAGGGGCAAGTAACTGGTGCCTTGGACAGTTGTTGGATGTGGGAGACAGGCTGTGAAAGTGCATGTTCTTGGACATTACAAGCTAGGGTTGTATGTTAATAGCCATGCAGTGGGTCACAGGGTATGATTGTGGAAGCTGCTGATGAGGCGCATGCCGAAAAGTTTTCGGGGTTTGTTCAAGATAGCTTCTCTTGTACCAGCGTCTCAGGCTACTCGAAGCGCATCTAGTCACTCTTGTACTGGCTGGCGATCTGGCCTACACGCTTTCAAGTACTTCAAGCAAGCCGCCAGTGCTTGTTAGCGTGTTCACATTCATAAATTCCTAGGGGTGTGGCAGTGCCTGCCCTGGACCCAGCTGCATCCTTAGACTTTGAGCCCGCTGGCTTCAAGGTAACTGGCAAGCAACTGGTGTCCTAGATCCGCCCTATAATTAGGGAGACAGGCATTGAAGCTGACTGAAATGCTGCAAGGCTGCACTTATCTGGAAGGGACAAACAAGGGTTGTACGTAAATAGCCATGCAGCGGGTCACAGGTCAGGATCGTGGAAGCTGCTTGGTCTTGCAGCACAGAGGACATCGGATCAAAAAAGTAGCTGTATTGTAAGAAAGTCTCCCCAGTCCACCTTCTTGCAGGGCGGACCGGTCTGCAGTAGTTCATGAAGTACTCTGGGGGGCCATGGCATCATCCATGTATTGTTATTACGATGAGAGTTGTTATGCTGTGCACTGCAGCTTATGCTTGAGAGCAGCCAAGGGCTGCAGTTGATGTGTATGATGTGCGTTTTGTTACTACATGCACCAACCCTTTCGAACGCCTGCCATCTTGAGCTCATCCCCTCGAGTCTGTATCCCATTGGACTTTTGTGCGCACTTTTGATCAGTGTACGTTGACTATTGGGCCATTGCAGGTGATAGATCACCAGCTGTGTGGTGGAAAGCACCCTAATGCACCAGACAATCATGCTGCTGTTTCCTGGTGTCTTGTGGCCCTTCCTGATGCCGATCTGCACAGCATTCTTTGAAAGTGCCTGACGTCAACCCTGACAAGAGTAAGCTTTGACCCTCCCCCCTCTTGTGCCTTGTCTCTTTCTTCTCCCAGGTTGGTGACCGTATCACTGCTGGTGACATCTACGGCCGAGTGGTGGAAAACACCCTCATGGACCACAAGATCATGTTGCCCCCGGGTGCTCGTGGTAACATCAGCTACATTGCGCCAGCTGGTGACTACACCATTAATGAGGAGCTCATTGAGATTGAGTTCCAGGGGCAGAAGAGGAGGTACAGCATGAAGCAGCTGTGGCCAGTGCGGAGCCCCAGGCCTGTGGCACAGAAGATGTTGGCAGACACGCCGCTGTTGACGGGGCAGAGGGTGTTGGATGCACTGTTCCCTGCTGTGCTGGGAGGTGAGGGCAGGGGAGGGTTTTACCGGGGGGGGGGGGGCATCGAGGAGCCTCCACTGTGCATGCCAGATCAAGGCAGTAGCTTCAGCAGCTTGCATGTAGAGTTTAAGCAGCAGGTGTGGCCAGTGCGTAGCCCCAGGCCTTTGGTTGTACGGACACAACAAACATGACATTGTTGATTGGGCAGAGGGTGTTGGCTGCATTGTTCCCTGCTGTGCTGGGAGGTGAGGGCAGGGGAGGGTTTTTCTCTGGGGAGGGTTGGAGTGGGGGCATTGAGGAGCATGCACTGAGTAGAAACCTGGACCAAGGTAGTAGGTTCAGATTGCATGTAGACCTAGGGAAGCACCTGTTGCCCTAGTTGCCTAAGCCATGTGCTGCTTCCAGGACCGAGCAAGCTGAAATACTCTCCTAACAGCTTCTGTGCACGGCCAGCAAAAGGCCGTGTGCATGCTGCTGGCTCTGTCGTCCACTGCTTGGAGAGGGAGCCTTTTGTCCGCTCCATGTGCCCATCTCCCTGTTCTTCTCCTCTTGCGACTCTCGCTTCTAAGGTAATCCTTGCTTTCCGCGTTCCCTTTCCCATCTCTATATGTCCTATGCTCCAGGAACTGACGTCCTGTTGCAGAGTCCTCTCCTCTAACACTCTGCTGTCCTCTTTCCTTCCTGATATCCTTTGCTCCAGGGACTTGCTCCATCCCCGGTGCCTTTGGTTTCGGTAAGAATGCTATCATTAAGGCGCTGAGCAAATATTCCAACAGTGATGGTGTCGCTGTTGTCTGCTCTGTGCGGTGTAACCCTCTTTGGGGCCCTTTTCTCTGCTGCACCACCCATCTCCCTCTGCTTCACCTGTTGCGAAATCCGTCTATCTTTTTCCCTTCTTGTGTTCTGTGCTGCAGGAACTTGCTCTATTCCTGGTGCTTTTGGTTGCGGGAAAACTGTTATCATTCAGGCGCTGAGCAAATATTCCAACAGTGATGGTGTCGCTGTTGTCTGCTCTGTGCGGTGTAACCCTCTTTGGGGCCCTTTTCTCTGCTGGACCACCCACCCCCCTCTGCTTCTCCTGTTGCAAAATCCGTCTATCTTTTTCCCTTCTTGTGTTCTGTGCTCCAGGGACTTGCTCTATTCCTGGTGCTTTTGGTTGCGGGAAGACTGTTATCAGTCAGGCGCTGAGCAAGTACTCCAATAGTGATGGTGTGATCTATGTGGGCTGTGGTGAGCGCGGGAATGAGATGGCGGAGGTGCTCATGGAGTTCCCACAGCTTACAATGACGCTGCCAGATGGGCGGGAGGAGAGCATCATGAAGCGCACATGTCTGGTAAGGATGGGGACCTGCTGAAGATGTGTTCCACTTTTCCGTTTCTGTAACAGCTTGAGAGACATGGCCTGTTGCACTGTTGCTATGGCATGTTACGACATGTACCGTATAGCCATGTAATGAAGAGACACCCAAAATAATTAGGCACTTTTTCAAAAGAGACGCGCAGGATTTTTTTTAAAGAGGCAGGGCATGTAAAGATGTTACTTTAAAAGAGACGGACAGGAAAACCATCAAAACCCTGCTACTAGTTTTTGCTGCTGTGGATCACCCACATCAGCAAGGGGATTGTGAGTTCCCGCCCCGTTGATAAAGGAGGCCACTACTGTGTCTTTCTGATGCATATGCATGACGGTATTGTCAGCAGCCCTCGGTGTAGGGGTACTGGTTGACCGGAGGATGGCTAGGATGGTAGGATGGTAGGCACACAGAGAGGTGCTGCTTCTGCGTGTTACTTGGCCTACGGTAATGCGTACTGTTATATGATAGTCAGCATACATGGCTAGCAGATAGGTCCCTCAGCCGAAGGGGCCCGGTGTGTCACTGACCATCATGAAGCGCACATGTCTGGTAAAGGTGGGGGCCTGCTGAAGATGTGTTCCCTCGCTGTTCCAATAACAGCTTGAAGTGGGGGTTCAGGTTTAGGCTTTAGGCATTTGAGCTAAGCCTTCAACCCTGAATCAAGGATGGAGTCCTGCTGAATATGTGTTCCACCTGTAACAGCTTGAGGGTGGGGCCTATGGCAGATTTGCTATGGCATATCACGTAGTCTGATAATGAACTGGGTTGTGGTGTGTAGAGGAATATGGGATGTGCTGTATAGAATCACATGGGTATGACGTGTGAAGTGCTGGGATTGGGGGGGGGGGGGGGCGGATGCAGCAAAATGGAGGTGGACAATGGAAGAATAGAGTAGGTAGGAAGCTAGAGGAGCGCACCAGGAAGCATTTGCTGTCTGGTAAGGGCAGGGAAAGTCGAGCAGGGGTGGGGAAAGGGGGTCGCCCAGAAGGTTGAAGGACTGATAAATATCTAGCTGAGGAAGGAGTCTACTGTGTTATTTGTTTGGTGATTAGTGATGCTCGTGTGAAGTCAGCATCACATTGTCAGATGTCTGGCAAGTGGCCATTATCTGTTGCTCACGAAGGGTGAGATTGGGCCTGACTGGGACAAGGCAGGAGAGGGAAAGAAACTGGGAGAAGAAGGGGTTGTTTATGGGCAGGGATTCTGTCAACAAATTGGTGATGGTGAGAGAGGTCTGACAGACGGCGTAGTTCTGCAAGAGGTTAAGCACGGATGTTGGAGAGGAAGAACAGGGGGACAGGATAATAGAATGGAGCAGGGAGGGCAGGGATGCAAGGGTAGCCACAAGTCTGAGGTAGGGTGGACTGAGGGTGGGCAGCGACATGGATGGAGCATGAAGGGCATGCGGTACCTCAGCATGTCTTGAGATGGGGGTTGAATGAATCAGATACAGATATCGTGTGGTCTTGAGATTGTGCAAGGGTTGACAATGTGAGCATGAAGGAAAGTGGCGGTTTTGTGCCATGATGCTGAGATGCAGTTTATGTGCTACTGTAGAAATCGCCAAGGGTCTGCACCCCAAGCAGGTCGAACTAATGGCGCTTGCATGCCTCATCTTCCTTTTTGCGTTCCTTCAGGTTGACAACACTAGTAACATCCTTGGACTCCATCAGATGTTAACATGCCTGTACTCCATCAGATAATCAGATAAAATGCCTGTACTCCATCAGATAATCAGATAATCAGATCAAATGCCTGTATTCCATCAGATAATTAGATAAAGTGCCTGTACTCCATCAGATAATCAGATAAAATGCCTGTACTCCATCAGAAAATAAAATGCCTGTACTCCATCCTGATGCTTCATCTCCCTTTGCCTCTCCCCAGGTTGCCAACACTAGTAACATGCCTGTGGCAGCTCGTGAGGCGTCCATCTACACGGGCATCACACTAGCAGAGTACTTCAGAGACATGGGCTACCACTTCTGCATGATGGGTGACTCCACCAGCCGCTGGGCCGAGGCGCTGCGTGAGATCAGCGGTCGCTTGGCGGAGATGCCTGCTGATTCAGGTTACCCAGCATACCTGGGTGCACGGTGAGTAGCTATATACGGGGGAACTGAGGGATGGGCGGGTTGTGGCGCGGGCTGCGGGGGGGGGGGGATGAAGGGCACCAATGTGATGTAGGTTGTTGGTTCTGGGGGCTACTGGTCGCCAGTGATTGCATCTTGTTTTAAGATCCTCGGGCAGACTTTCTGAAGACCCCCCTGCAACCTTCGGTGATAAACGCGAACACCCCCGGAGGGCCTCGGAAAATGTGGAATTTTACTGCATTTTTGGCCAAAACGATTGAAAATGGGCTAGATCGAATCGAAAAGCCCCTGGAACTGTCGTCAAACTTCAGGATTTGAGGAATTCTCACTCGTTTTGGATTCGGCAACAAGTTGCTAAAATGATCTAAATTTCGGGAATTTTCACATTTTGCGCAAAATCTTTGAAGAACCGAGGTAAGATGCGATCACTGCTGGTCGCTTGGCTGAGATGCCTGCTGATCCAGGTTACCCCGCATACCTGGGTGCACGGTGAGTAGCTATATATGGACAGTTGGAGGGGGGGGGGGGCGTCGTGATGTGCAGGAGGGCGGGGTTGGCATGTAGGGCACCAATGTGATGTAGGTTGTTGGTTCTGGGGGCTACTGGTCGCTTGGCTGAGATGCCTGCTGATTCAGGTTACCCCGCGTACCTGGGTGCACGGTGAGTAGCTAGATAGTGGGAACGGAGAGAGGGGAAGATGTTAGCATGGTGTGCAGGAAATGGAGACGTGGGATATGGGGCAGCGTTGTGATGTAGGGTTTAGGGGTTGTCTGGCAGAGATGCCTGCTATTTCAGGTTGCCCTGCATACTGGGGTGCATGTTGGGAGGGCGGTTTTGTTGGCCAGTTGCGCAGAAGAGTTTGAGGGCTTGAGGACTGGTTCCATGCAAATGCGGCGGGGGAAGCATGTTTCATGCTTCCTGTGCTAAACATCCTGCTGCCCCCACCCTCTGCAATGTTGCGTCCTTCTACGAGCTATATACACCAAACATGTTCTTTGTTGGCAATACATTTCTCATGCTCTTTGTGCTGCCCCTGCCTCTGCAGTCTTGCGTCCTTCTACGAGCGTGCTGGTCGTGTGCAGTGTTTGGGTAGTCCCAAGCGTGAGGGCAGTGTGACCATTGTGGGTGCTGTGTCACCACCTGGTGGTGACTTCTCAGATCCAGTCACTAGTGCCACATTGGCCATCGTGCAGGTGAGTGAATCTTTAAGCAAGGGGCACCTGGAAGGGTTCATCACTTACCTTGGGTCGAGTTGTTCGAATGTGAAATTAATAATAAAAATAACAATGAAAATAATAAAAAAAGAAGCAATTGTGGGATCATGGTAATAAAGGACCTGTGGCGAGTATTGCTCTGGGGGGTTTGGTTGTTTGCTCCTGTGCATTTCTGCAAGTTTAGCAAGTGCTTGCATTGTGTAGGGCGAGATTCAATGGGGAGATTCAATGGCATTCCCATGGGGCAGGGGTGCTGATATGGTATCTGAGACTGTAGCATGAAGTTTTAGCCATTGCTGAGGTCCTGCTTATTTGGCTGGTGAGCTTCACTGTAACAGTTGGCAGTACTAGATGGCAATGCATACAGCTCCTTTGCCTCTGACCCTCCTTTCTGCATCTGCTTTTGCTGCTGCTGGCAGGTGTTCTGGGGGTTGGATAAGAAGCTAGCCCAGAGAAAGCATTTCCCTTCGGTCAACTGGCTTATCAGCTACTCAAAATACACAAAGGTGGGCAAAGGGTTTTGCGTTGGGTGTCTCTAGCCAGGCTTGAGGATGAGCTGGGGCTGAGTGCATCAGTATGGGGCAGTACCTGCTGTCTGTTCTGCTGTCTGTTCTGCTTCTGGAGTGGCACTTGGATTTTTATAGAATACATTTGGGATTCTGTGAGAGTCTTGGTCGGTCCTGTTTTGGCATGGAGTTTGTTCAAACAGGTCTTAGGGGCGCCCTTCAGCAAGTGCAGATGCCCAGCCATCTGTACTACATTGCTTAGGCTGTTACAGTTCAGACGCCATGCACCTTTTACTGATGGCCGATTCGTATATCAGACACCAGACCTGTTTGGTGTATCTCCATCTTGCTACTTGTACTGCTCCCCTGGCAAAAATGACTGACCACTGTGTAACTCTTGTCTCCTTTTCTGCAGGCCCTAGAGCCCTTCTACGACACCTTTGACCCGGAGTTCCTTGCGCTGCGCACCACCTTCAGGGAGGTGCTGCAGAAGGAAGATGAGCTGAATGAGATTGTGCAGCTGGTGGGCAAGGACGCACTGGCAGAGACGGATAAGATTGTGCTAGAGACGGCTAGGTAGGTTGGGCTAGCAGAGACGGGGGAGATTGTGCTCGATACGGCTAGGTAGGGTTGGGCTAGCAGAGACGGATAAGATTGTGCTAGAGACGGCTAGGTGAGTTGCGAGGGTTGTTGGGGTCCTGGAGCATGATCAGAGGCCCGATGGGTTAGCAGCTGTGTGTGTATGCGGCAAAAAGGGTGTGTGAAAGCTTGCATGCCCTCGAGAGCCGGGCAGGATTGTGCTAGAGACAGCTAGGTGGGTTGCGTCCTGGAGCATGTTAAAAGGCAGGAAGACTTACCATAGCAGCAGTGTGTTTGTAAGAAGACAATGCGAATGCATATCAGGAAGGACATGATCCTGAATGTACCTTCCAGTTAAGGGCGTGGGTGGCTGCTTTACATGGACAGAAGTAGCTGTCTTTCAGTGGTGCTGGGTACCTTCAATAGAAAGCGCAGGAACAGCTTCCCGATGGCCAAACAAAACCTGGCCATACACACGAACCTCCTGATAAAAACTCATGAAGCCACACAACATGTGATAGACAAGCTGAGGCTAGATGGAATGGCAAAAATATGCTGCTACTTCTATGTTTTGACCTGGGCTCGTTTCTTGCTGACGCGTGCCCCCAGGTTTATCAAAGATGACTACCTGCAGCAAAACAGCTTCACCAAGTATGACAAGTACTGCCCCTTCTACAAGAGCGTGGAGATGATGCGCAACATCTGCACCTTCCACAATGCAGCCACATCAGCTGTGGAGAAGACGGCGTCAGGCAACGCAGAGGGGCAGAAGATCACACTCAACATCATTAAGCAGCGCATGGGGGATGTGCTGTACAAGGTCACCAGCCAAAAGTTCGAGGACCCAGGTAAGGAGCTAGGGTTTAGGGTTTATGGATATCCTAGCCCCAGGTGGGGAGCTAGGGATTTGGGCTTGTTTAGATCCTAGATGAGAATTTTGCTGTATAACGTTACCAGCCCAAACTTTGGGGACCCAGGTAAGGACCAAGGGGGGGGGGGGCATGTAAGGTTTTGGGTCTTAGGTAGATACCAGTGGGGCTTGTATCTAGGGTTTCGGGTCTCTGGGTACAGGCGGGCTACTGGCTGGAGTCCTCACTTTTGGGGCTTCCTGTGGTTGGTGCTATGCTCAGTGGAGTTGGTCTGGACTATAGGACTGTAAAAGACAACTAGGCAGGGTTGTTGGCTGCTTAAGGTCTAGCTCTTACTGGGAAGGGTAGAAAATGACAGAAGTAAAACTTTTATGCCTGTGCTCGAGGACTCCGGTGGATATGCCTGCTGTCCAGGCTCATGTGCCTGTTTCTTGTTCAGCTCCCTGAGCACAGGCAGGTATCTAGATGATGTTGCTTTATGGGGCTGCTGGACAGTACGATCTGGTTGGGATGGTAGCCTTGGTAGAGCTTGACAGGGAGGGGCATTCAAAGGCTTGAATGGCGAGAGAGAATTTAAAATATATACTTGATGGGGTTAGTGAGGCGCAGATGGGGAAGCTTATGAAGTATGAGGGCACATCCATGGGGTGCATTGAGCATGGTTTGCAGAATACGGCCAGACATAGACCGAAAGACTAGCTCGGGCCTGGTAGGAAGGGAATGTGTGCAGGGAGGGGGAAGGGGCGAGTGATAGAAGGTAAGCCGGTTCCAAAGGTGCTGTGATGTAACGCCGGTGAGGAGCTGGGCAGGCTTTGGTTTGCTGCGACCGTTTATCGGCTTTCTGCTGCTATGGCAGCTTAATGTTTTTACCTGGCAGGAACACTACCAAAGATGTTCAGATGGTTGACACTGGTTGGAGGCATGATGGGAGTTACGTGACGGGTGCTGCACAGTCCAAGGGCCCTGCATTGATCTGTCTCACAAATGAAGCATTGGAAGTGCAGTATGGTCATAGGGGTTGCATACGCTCTCTTGGCTGATCATTTCACTTCTTGTTGCTGATGCAGGTGAGGGTGAGGATGCTGTGCGGTCGAAGCTGCGAGCAGTGAATGATGAGCTCTCAGAGCGCTTCAGGCAGCTGGAGGAGGAGTTCCGATGAGCGGCGGTGCATCCACTGCCACCACTGCCAGCAGTCGGATCGGTTCTGCTGGTGGTGACAACGTGCTGTGGTCGTATGCTTGGCTGTGGCACCAAAGGCGGGCCTGGCTCGTTATGGCGGCTGCTGGGCTGCCGAACTGCAGTATGGGCACAAGGGCTGTGGCATACTGGCAGCAGATTTGAGGGAGTAGGTGATGGTGGAAGGGATGCCCTCTTGGGCTTGTGCTGGTTGGTAATCTGGATGGAAGGTACTGAAGGAGAGGGGGAAGATGATGGTGGTGTTATCGCAGGCTGCCTTTGGGGGACATGGATCATAGTCGACATGTGTGTGTTTGTTTGAATGGATTATGGAGGTTTATTTGTGCAGACCAACGCGCAGCAGCAGACGTACGGTAGCAGTACGTAGCAACTGCAGCAGCGTATGGTCGACAGTATGGTACTTGTGCAGCGCATTTGTTGTGCGGCTAGTGGAGTCCCATGCAGAGTGTGGTAGAGTTTGTTGTAACAGTATCCTAGGGGAAATATAGGGCGCCTTGAAGGGTAGTGGCCACCTGTCTCGGGTGGATCTGCCTGCCAGGCAGGGCTTAGCTAACGCTTGGCGGATGTGCAGAGTCTCTACTTGTACGCTCAGTCCTAGTGTGCAATGGTTGCATTTCTTTTTTTTTGCATTGCAACCGCCTTCTCTGCGTAGTTCTCTCTCTCTCTCTCTCTCTCTCTCTCTCTCTCTCTGTGCAATGGTTGCATGTATCGTGCTGGCTTCGCGAGCTTAGCATTTATCCAGTCTGCCCCTCTTCTTGGATCTGCTCACTACATGCCGTGGCATGCACCCTCTTCCTCGCAACCACTCGCTCTTTGTTTTGCTGCATGACAAATGTCCTTCCAACTGTGCTTCACAATGCTCAGATACTTTTCCTCCTCCACAACTGAGAGAGGAAGGCCTTTGAAAGTGGAACAAATGTTTGCCACCGAGCCTGGTAGCTTGCTTTCAAACCCGCCTACCTGGATCATCGTTTTGGTCTTCATACCAGGTTCACCTCCATGTCAGAATGGAACCCAAACAACTCCATTGCCTCTAGCAGCTCCTGCATTTGCTCATAGCTGTTCACAATCATAAGAAGGGCAGTGTTTGCCCATATACACGAGGTGAGTAATTGGGGTATCAAATGCATACCATCCAAGTATCATCGGCCCTGCACCTGGTACCTTTTCTTCACTATTATGAGGTAAGTGCCGCAGCTGCTCGATGAAAAGGCCAAACAACATTGGGCTTACCTCACTTCCCTGCTTGGTACCTTCACATGTCCGGAAACGGACCCCTTTCCTCGGCCCTATAAACTCACGCACAACCATGGGCTTATGTTGTAATGCACTGATTTCATTGCACCTGAGAGTGTAACCCCAATCTCCTTGCACCTTTTGACCGTATCATCTGCAGGCTTCATCTTGTCGAATGCTTTCTTGTACTCTAGAGATTACAGATTACAAGTTGGCCCCACACCGGGGGCGCCCATAGAGAGCATGCATACAGAAAACTGCCCCTTCCCACGTGGCGCACTTTGTCCACGACCATGTGCCTACTTACGTGTGAATATGGCATCCAAAATGCCATGTTTTGTAGTTCCAAGATACGGTAGAACAAAAAAGTGACATTACATCGCATAATATCACTACCAGAAACGGGGGAGGCTAGTACAGGGTTAGCTTGGGGCTTGTCCCAGGCTAGTCTAGGCTACCTGAGGCTAGTGTGCAGGCTAGTGAGGCTAGTGAAAGTTAGCACTTTCTAAGTCCGAGAATGCATGGTAAACAGCTTCAAAGCAGAGAACAAGCCATCAGATAATGCAAGAATCCTTTGGTGATGACTCTGAGTCCCATACCGGCTTGTCTCTACTGCAAGCAATTTTAATTGATCAAGTCATCCAGCACAACCTTTAGCAGAAACTGCATGCTTGGAATAGCTGACAGTGCCCTCAATAAACTCTGCTAGAGACGTAGGATACATGCAGCAGCACTATGCATGCATGCAGCATGAAGGGACGTCAATCAATCAATCAAAACGCAAGACCAGCAATGCCAATGGCCAAACAAACCTAGGCCACAAACACAAGGCTCCTGATCACAATCACGAAGCCACACAACCGATGGTGGATTTGCCACACACAAGCTGAGGCTAGATGCAACGGCGTGCACACCAAGGGGAAGCAAACACCACCACTAAAACCCAAAACCTGCTCCACTTCCATCACACATGGGTGGCGGGGAGGCAGCAGGATCAAGCACCACCCTAGTAGGGGCTGGAGGTGGCTCCCACCACCAAGGTACTGGTGAACCACCATCCTCCCAGCCACTGAAAGGCACCACATAGCGCTCCACATGCTTATCAATAGCTTGCTTAGTGCGCCTTCTACACCTCACTAACCGTTGGCTTTCCCAAGGGTGCGTAAGATCCCACAACCTCTTCCTCCAAGCACTCTTAATCTGACATGAAGCCTCCCAGCTCCCCTCATCTTGACCAAGCACCTTCAGATCTGCACACACGCATTTCTCCCAGGTATGGCGAGGCCTACCCACTGGCCTCGTCATGTCACCATGTAATGAAGAGAACAACGCAATATGCGGCAACCTGCCCTCCTCCATGCGGCCCACATGCCCCAGCCACCTCAGCCTATTTGCTGTGATGTATGCTGACAAGGTGGCTACCCCACATGATTTCCTGATATGCTCATTGGTGTGCCGATCTGACAGCCTGACCCCCAGGATGCTCCTAAGGCAGCTAGAGTGCACCCGCTCAAGCTTTTGCGATTGCACTTTGGTCAGGGACCAACACTCACTCCCGAACAGCAGAATTGGCAACACATATGCCTTGTAACACTTCACCTTCGTAGCCAATGACAGATGCTTGGTACCCCACATCTTTTCAAACTGCTTAAACCTCCCCACAGCCTTACCCCTCCTGATATTCAACTCCACATCCAACCTGCCATCAGTCACAAGCACACTTCCCAAGTACTTGAACTGTGACACCTCTTTTACCACACCCTCACTGATAACCACCTCTGGTCCTTGCTGCACTGGCACATCCCCCTCCTTCCAATCCTTGTCAATGGACAGGATCTCAGTCTTGCTTGCATTGATGCGCAACCCAAGACTAGCAGCAACCTTGTCCATCACCTGCAGCATGACCACCAACTCCTCCCTGCTGGGACTTAGCAACACCATATCATCTGCATACAGCAGAACAGACAACAGCTCCACACACCCACCACTACCACACCCATCACGCTCAAGTTTCCCATCTGCATGATAGGCTAGCTTCACCCCACATCCCTCCGGCATCTGAGCCATTGCCTGCCGAACCACAAAGTCCATGTAGATGTTGAACAGCAAGGGAGCAATGACACATCCCTGCCGCACCCCGCCATGCACATCAAACCACTCAGACACCACACCACCCATCCTAACAGCAGCCTGTGTGCCAGTATGCAAGTCCATCAGCAACTCTATCAGCTTTGTGTGTACCCCGTACACATGCAGGATGCGCCATAGCGTGTCTCGCGGTACAGAATCATATGCCTTACGCAAATCCACAAAAGCCATGAATAGAGGCTGATCGAATGCTACAGACTTAGAGATGACCTGGCGTATGGTGAACAGAGCATCAGTGAGGCCCCTCCCCTTCCTAAAAGCAGACTGGTTATCAAGCAGTTGTGCATCGATATGAGAACTGATCTTAGCCAAAATGACCAAGACATACACCTTCCCCGGTATACTTAGCAAGCTTATCCCCCTATAGCTATCTCTCACTTTGCGCTCTCCTTTGCCTTTATACAGTGCCACCAACAGTGCACGTTTCCACTCCACTGGCGCTTTCCCTGACTCCCACACCGCCACAATGGCCCTGTGCAACCATTTCAGCATGGTCCCACTGAGCTTTAGCATAGGCGCTGCGATACCATCAACCCCAGGAGCTGCCCCATTACGACAGGCAAAGACAGCTTCTTCAACCTCCTGCACAGTAGGTGGCTGAGCTGCTGCTTCACTCTGCTGGTTTGCACCTTGCCCTGCCTCCATCTTCTGCACTAACTCCTCAATGGTCTGCTGCATTTGCTGGTCGAGCTTGGCAGGGCAGTTGAGGACATCAGCAAAGTGCTCAGCAAAGCACTTCACCACCTCCTCCCTGCTTTGGAACAGCTGCTTGCCATCAGCACCCCCTAGCACAGCTGTAGGAGCAGCAGAGCTACTGCCCTGCTGCTCCTTGAAGATCCGCTGGACATGCTTGTGGAACACGGCTAGATTACCAGCTTTTAGAGCATGTTCCGCAAACAGCGCTTGCTGCTTGAAGTACCGCTCCTGATCCTTCTTAACCGCTCGCCTAGCAGCATTATTGGCCTCCCTGTAATCTGCCCTGGTAGCATCATTAGGAGAGGACAGCACCGCTGCATGTGCTGCATGTTTCCGCTCAATCTTCTGCAAGGTCGCATCGGATATAGCGAAATCTCGGCGCCGCTGCTGAGGCTTGAGGTTTAGACCAGCCTTATGGGCTGCTTGGCTGGCTGCCGCTGTTAGCTGTGTCCATTCGTCTTGTGCGCTCTGCAACTGAGCCCCTACCAGACGGCTGAACTGGTTAGACATTGCCAGCTCAAAGCACTGCTGAGTTGCTGCAGATTCTTGCAGCCGGCTGCAGTCATAGGGCCGTGCTGGCTGTCCCTTCGCACTGTGCTGCTTGGCCACTGACAAGCGGAGGCGCATCGTAAGCACCAGCATTCTATGATCAGAGCCACCTGTATCAAAGCTGCGAAAGACCCTGCAGTCTGTCACACTTGACATGAACCGCTTGGAGACAGCTATGTAATCGATGACCCTGAGCACATCCTGCTTGTTTCTATTAACCATCTTGTGAGTAGCAGTCCGGTAATTGCTGTGCTTGAAGAAGGTGTTGGCTAAGCGAAGGTTCAAGGCACCAGCCAGCTGCAAGAGTCGCTCACCATTCCCTGAAGGCTGCTGCTTCCCAAAGCCATGAGGCCCCATAACACCCCCATACGGTTCTGGATCAGTGCCAACCTGGGCGTTGAAGTCACCCAGAAGGACTAGCATGTCCCTGGAAGGCAGCGCTGCCAAGATAGCTTCCAACTGCAGGTAGAAAGCTTCCTTGACCTCCTCAGGGGTGGACTCGGTATCAGTCGGCGAATATGCTACCACGATTGAGGCGTTTATCCCACTGCTGATTCTCACACGGACTACCAGGATTCGCTCACTGACAGCAGACCAGTCGATTAGGCAACGGGACCACTTCGAGTTAAGAAACAGGCCCACCCCATGTTGCCGTGGCTGACCCTCTGGCAGCCCGGACCATATCAACTGCCAGTCCTTCGTAACATTACGACATCCACTACCCGGTATCCTGCTTTCAGCAAAACCACAGGCTCCAACGCCAAGGCGAGACAGCTGCATGACGTAAGAGGATAGCTTGCTCTGTACCGAAGCATCGTCACTGCCGAAAGTTCTGCAGTTCACGAAGCTGAGGCGTTCGGACCCCGTCTTAAGCAATCGCAAGTGCTCAACAGGCCCATGCCTCTTGCTGTGCACGTTGCGAGGTCGTTTGACCCGGTTGCATGGCTCAGTGACCAGCTGTGCGCTGCAACTGGCGCGCATGCCCCCTGGACGAGACAGGGACGCACACACGGGATCCAGCTGCCTTCACCGAGTTCTAAACTCCCTACTAGTTCACTTTACAGGCTCGGCGGTAACATGAAGGGACGTGACGTACCTGTTTCCATTTTGCCAGTGCCATTGGGGGTGCCCTTGGCATGGATATCCATAGGATATCCACGGCCAGCCATGCTCCTCCAACAGTGCTCTTTTCCAGCAACAGTGTTCTTTGTCCAGCAAATAACATGCAAAAAAGACCACAGCAGCAGCAGTAAACTTACAATCTGTTGGCAGTAAAGTTAGCATAAAAAGACCACAGGAGCAGCAGTAAACTTACAATCTGTTGGCAGTAAAGTTAGCATGGACATGTGGACAACCATCATACTCTGATCCCCACGGGAATGGAGGGCAGGCATGCTTGCAATTAGCAGTGGCAGCATTAATGCAGCAGCCTAGCATGCACAGCAGCAACAACAGCAGAGTAGCAGGCAGGCATGAGCAGCAGCAACAACAACAGGGTAGCAGGCAGGCATGCCCAGCAGCAACAACAGGGCAGCAGCCATGGCATCAACAGCAGCAGTAGGGGATCAGCCTGGTGTAAAGAGCAGCAGCAGCAGTAGGGTAGCAGCCATGGCATCAAAAGCGGCAACCACAGCAGTAGGATAGCAGACTGGCATGAGCAGCAGCAGCAGTAGCGCAGCAGCCATGGCATTAAACACAGTAACAGCAGCTGGGAATGAGCAGCAGCAGAAGCAGGGCAGCAGCCTGGCATAAGAAGCTGAGCAGCAGTAAAATAGCAGCTGTAGCCAACAGCAGCACCATCAGCCTGGAGCAAAAGCATCCAGCCCCCACCAGGAGAGCAGCCTTTGACAGGAAACTTAGGACGTGCATGCGGGTCATTGATGCAGCACATGCACTCACAACACCAGTCTCACTTGCATGTCCACCAAATGACATGAGTCAAAGCAATAGCAGGAAAAGGGATCAGCTAAAGCAGGTAACAAGCAGCAGCAGACAATAGACATAGTTACAATACTGTAGCAGCAGATGCTTATGGTGTGTGTTGCTCATACAGGTAAGGGTGAGCAAAGACTTGTGCTGCCACAGCTGGACAGACCCCCAGGCAGGGGGAAGATAAATGTTGCCACCAAGCAGCTGCATTGCAAGTGCTCAGACGGAGGCACGTGGGCTGTTTAGGACTGCTCCTTAAATAGGTAAGCTGCCAGCACACCTGCAGGATCCTTGGCAATGTCTGCATACCCAGCTGACCGGCTGAACCTTCGAGGCTCTCCTCAGACTCACGCCAGAGTCTCCCATTCCGCCTTCGTATAGCCTCCCATATAGGTGCACGCAACCCATGCTGCTATTAGACATATTAATGAAAGCGGCACTGCTCTTGATGCAAGTCAGCCACCGGATCCCAACATCAACAAGAGGCAGGGCCTGCTTTAGCGGCATCCAGTATATGACCACTGAAATGCATGTCTAGGACAGCAACGCAACTGGTACAAACAGATCGCTAATTAAACAGGACACCTCAACCGACAAAGAGATGCATGCACGTTGGAGGTCAAACCTATGGTTGCCGCATGGAACCGTTCAGAAGCGAAGGAAAATGGGAAAGGTTAGCCTAGAATTGGGTGCATTGCTCTGCGTGACTCGTTTAAGTTAGTGGCCACTCCTCGGAGCGGTGATTCAAACGGGTTACCGGTTACCTCAGCTGTGGCCAAGCCGCCCGTGCGCCTGTACTTTCCTGTCATGAGCGCTTGCTACCTGTAGCGTCGTAATATCCTCATATGTTGCTTTCGCTGCCATGCAGCCGGAAAGAAAGGCTATCATGGCTCAGTGCCCATGTGCACGGGACCTTATCAACAACCGCTTGACCAACTAAAGGGATCACATACCGAAGAGCAGTCATTGCTTGCAAACATGTTTATAAATCTGATGTTGTCATTGCTGTGGCTCGCTTGGGTTAGCCACTGGTGCATGGTTGACCGGAGCCAACACACCACCACACGGTGTCAGTCTGTGAAGGCAGCAGAGCTTCCTCAGACGCGGACATGCTTGAGTGCGCACAGCCCATCATGCCGTATATCTACTGTTCCAGTTCACCATAAAGGTCATGATGCGCTCACCTATTGGAGCACATGACGTGGGCATGGACACATGATCAGTGAGACAACCGGCAGCATAACGCACGCAGCTGCTGAATGCCTAGCGTAACCTGCTGGATGGGGAGCCCTCAAATGTGACCGTTCTAATGTGACTGGTCTGACAGCAGCTGAGTGTGGGTCCAGAGGAGCTGGTGGAGCTCCATTCACCATGTATACTTGGATCCTCCTTGACCTGGTGAGCTTGAATCTGCGCAAAAGGTCGAAGCCAATATAGATGCGGATAGATCTAGTCACCAAGTCCCACCTGCCCGAATCTTCTTGGCGAGCAGCAGCAAGTTCCTGGGGTTGACAGTATTGGTATGTAGGCTTTAGCAAGCATGGCCTGCCTTGCAAGGGACAGTAGCTTTAAGACGACATCCTGGAGAGTCACAAAGCAACGATGAATGTGTAGCATCACGGTGGCAGCACATGTTGTTGCACAGGGAGGAGTTGACAGCAGGTAGTCCAGCCATGCCAACCTAGCAGTCAAGGACTCTCTGTTTGGGATTGTTACAACATCCTAGCACCAAGCCCTGGTGTTTATACCTCTGTACTTAAGGCTGTTGCAGAAGGTTATCTTAAAGCAGCTGCATAGCAAATTATGGGCTTTTGCCACATGCAGCCATATTGAACTGCTGAACTTTTTGCCCGCAGACAGTTGATGCACTTAGGCTGACTGCTGCCTGCTGATTGCCAATGCAGGTGTACCTTGCC
The DNA here is from genome assembly GCA_963556185.1 of Pseudopediastrum boryanum. Classification (NCBI taxonomy): domain Eukaryota; kingdom Viridiplantae; phylum Chlorophyta; class Chlorophyceae; order Sphaeropleales; family Hydrodictyaceae; genus Pseudopediastrum; species Pseudopediastrum boryanum. The sequence continues at coordinate 981,625 of OY744496.1, forward strand.
CACCAGGCAGTGTCCTCTCCTGCACCTTTGACCATCTGTACGGGGCTTGCAGAGCTGTAATGTAGCATAGCGTGCTGTAGTGTACCTGCAGTGCTCAACTCAGGTCCATACTGCAACACCACTGATCCAAGCTTGCTGGAACCTCGCACTGTGGTCTGTAAGTGCTCTGATATGGGCAATGGGCGCTGCTGTTGCGCCAGTCCCTTGTCTGGTGTACAATGGCTCGTGTGACCATGCTCACTGGCTGGGTTGCAGCATGTGCTAAGTACGCAGAACTGCACTTTGGAAACAATACACCATGGTGTGTGCTTTGCAGCAGCAGCGTTCTTGTGCTGGAGAACTTCAGGCAGCAAATATGTACATTTGATTGCTTCTGATTACTGAAAAGCATGAAGGGAGCTGTCTGAGTGTGCTAAGGTCAGCTCCAGCTCCAGCTTGGCCACATCAAAGCTGTAACTGCTTGCACCTTTCTGTAGGCCAGGTGCAATGTTATACTGGGGGTTGCATGTAAAGCTGCATACCATGTTGATCTCTACAACAGTACATTTTGCAGTCAGTCTGTCAGTCAGTGCCTTGGCTGTAATCTGGGTTTGTTGGTTTGATTCTTAAGTTTCATGGCTTCCACACTGCTGGGTTGTGTGTCGTTTTACCTTTGCCAGGTTTGTGGTCATTTGGATGCAACTCATCCTATCTGCGTGCTGGTGAGGTAGCATGTGCTTGACCATGTGCTTTGCAACCCATGGGATCTTCGCACCTTAGCTTGACACTCAGGTCATTCTGTGATACATATGTACGTGAACAATTACTTGGTGTTGGCATGTCTGCGAACTTTTCCTAGTGCAGCATGGCATGTTAAATTTGTTAAGGCATGCCAAGGGAAATGGGATTACAATGAAGTTGGGTCTTATGCTTCAAGTATGAGAATCATATGTTCCCATAAGTTCGGCTGCGCCGCCCATCATTGATCAATAAACTTGCTTACTTGTGGTGACTGTGACTTGTAGGGACATGCTCACATGCCGTATCTTTTTCTGTAGCAGGAAAGCTTTGGCTGCAGTATAGTTGTATAATATAACGGGCTAGGACATGGGATGCTTCAGTGGATGCATCTGGCACCTGCATGTACTGCTAGATGCTTTTTGTGCTGCCAGTAGCTGCTGTTAGTTGTGGTGGTATGGGTGTGTGGCATGTGCATGTGCGTATATGATTGCGGTGAAAGACAGGTCATGGGCTGGAAGGTGTGAGCATGTGAAAGTGGTTTGGTGGTGGGTGGGTGCTACCGTGCTGGTGGGTGGAAGGCATGTACTGCAGCACATAACAGTCAATAGCAGCCAAGGTTGCTGTCAATTGTAAGTTCACATATTGCCATACCTGTGATTATCATGGGAGTGCAGGCTAGCTGCACAGGCTAGCAAAGCTAGTCCAGGCTGTTTCTAGGCTAACTTTGGGCTACTAGCCCGCTAGCCTAAAATTAGCCTGTCCACAAAAGCTAGTAACCACTAGTGGTGGTGCAGGCTAGTGTTGGGCTAATGTCAGGCGAAAGTCATGGCTAAGTTGGGGCTAGTACAAGGGTTGCACTAGCTTCAAGTTAGCCTCCCTCGTTAGTGATAGTGTATGGCATCCAAAGTGCCACGGCCCCTTTGGAAATCACACTGAGTATGTGTGTGTGAATCTTACATTGGCAAACCCATCGGCACGCGTGCGGTGCCACAGTTCACCACAGGGGTGGCAAAGCCATTAACACAGATAGAACCAAGAAAAACTGAACACCATCCACCAGTTGGAACTCCATGATCATGCATGTCCAAGCAGATACAATGATGCAGAATACTGGCCCTGGAAAAGTGCACACACAATTTTTATTTTTTAATTTTTTTTTTTTGGGGTTTTTGATTTTTTGGGGTACATCCAGCAAACAAACAGCAACGCAACAGCATATATACCAGAATTTTGTATACAACTTAATGCCAAAAATACTCTCACCCAGATGTGGAGAATCACAGAGCAGCAGCAATTCCAGAACTATCACAGACTATTAACAGTACATAGCCATGCCTAAGAGGTGTCCAGTAACATGAGAGTCATAGGTAATTAATCTAAATCATGTCCCATAATCCGCCATAGGTTGTAATCAAAGGGAAGATAACCTTCAGGCATGATTTCACCCTCTCTACCATCGTCAAGTAGTTGTAAACAACTTTCCCGCCTTTTCTTCAGTGCTGAAATGCACCTCACAACTTGCACATGATCACTATGATTGAGAATAAACTTAACATGACTATCCTTGGATTGCCCTGGTAAGGAGGTGGGCTTGAAGAAGAGGGGGAAATTGTCCCGGACAGGGTGAAGCACCCTACAATCCAACATGAAGTGGACAAGATCTTCAACTGGAGCTGACACTGTAGTATCATCCCTATAGCCAAGCGTTTGACACAACCGACACACCCTGTCATCCCTTGCTATTCCATTGTATCTTCCTGTGTGGATGGCCAAGCAGTGCCATCCTAGCCGCATCTTTGCAATGCATTGTACCATGCGGAAAGACAGGGTTTTAGCCTTCAAGTATGTAGGGGCATCGTCATGGAGCCCTCTTGCCCATGCAGCATAGGAGTTATGAATAATGCGATTCCTGGGACAGGCTGGGTCTTGAGGGTGCTCACAAACAAGGTCAACATCCTCCCAACATTTGTCAAACATCTGCTTCAAACTCTCACGCACAACTTTCTCTTGAATTTCCAAAGCCATAATGCTGTCCACTGTGACATGGCTAATCCCACTAGGAGACCAGTCGCTGGCTTGCACAACACCCATGATTGTGAGACTCTGAAGCAGGTAGTAGGACCAACATTTCTTACACCCTGCCAACATGAGCTCGATATCTGCTTTCAGTGCTTTGCATACCAGTTTTTGGGATCCCATCTTAATAGCACGAATCCAAAACCTCGTAGCCAGAGCTACCCAATGCCACATGACAGGGTAACGGCCAAATTCCCTCATGAGCATGACCTTATCTGTTCCATTCCCCACCCCTGCCATGATACGCAAATAATTGATATGGACCTTCTCAGATGGTAGGTTGAGCGGGTTTCTCAACTTGCCAACAAATATCTCTGGGCCCCAGATTTGGCATCCATAAGACAACACTGGTTCTACCAAAATGTCAAAAAGCCTGAGTTTGAAATCAGGTTGAACGATGTGGTGTTGTCTACATTGTGACAGCAGCGCATGCATGTCCCTACTGCCAGAGGATGCCAGAGCATCACATGCCGGCCTGATGCCCTTGGTGGCATGGTGAAGAGCTCCCAAATCAACATAATTGTCACTAACATGAACCTCCTGACCGTTGTAATACCACTTGAGTCCCTTTGCAAGACGTGTACCAGATGGTCGGAAAATGACTATGCATGTTTTGTGCGGCTTCAAATTCACCTCCATGTCAAACAGACGACAGAACAGATGCAACACATCCAGCAGCTGTTGCAGTGCCTTGGGGTCATTCACAGCTAAGAGCTTCACATCATCAGCATACATGATCTCCGGGACACGCATGTCACCAATAAGAGGTCCTGCTCCTGGCAGCTTCATTGCAATGAGTTCATGCAGCTGCTCTATAAAGAGGCCAAAGAGTAGAGGGCTCAGCTCACTGCCTTGCTTTGTGCCTCGGTAAGTCCTGAATCTGTCACCCACACAGCCATTCACATACACAGATAGATAGGCATTGTCCATGCTCTTCCTTAGTGCTGCTAAGAACGGCCCATGAGTCCCAAGTTGTTCTGCTCTCACTACCATGCCATCCATCCGCCTGGCCATGTCAAATGCCTGTTTAAAATCCACATAGCAGGTGTACAAACACTGCTTCTGGTGCATACATTTGTTGATGAGATGATTGGTCACAAACAAAGCATCTATGGTGCCATGTTGCCTACGGAAACCACACTGTGTAGGCGCTCTTAGTTCCAATTCCTCAATGTGAGGTTCGCCCCTTTTGGTCAACAATGAGTCCTGCAACTTACTAAACACACTGGAAACACAGATGCCCCTGTATGAACTTTTGTCCGTGGGAGACCCATTCTTCTTGGGAATAGGGGTCACCTTGCCTGTGGCTACTTGTGATGGGTATTCATCACACTCGTGCAAATGCTGCATAATATGCACTAGACATTCCACCAATTTCTGGCTGGCACACCCAGGCATGGGTGCGGCAGCTTCATCCCCATCCTTGTTATCTGCATAATCATTACGCACCACAGCCCTAAGCAACTCACAGGTCAAACCCTCTGCATCAGCAGCTTTGAAGCGTGGGAAGTCCATCAGCAGGCCTTCCACCTCTTCATAACTGATATCCTCATTAAGACAGTCCATAGCTTGGCATGGACGAGAATACGTGTCATAATGGGCTCCCTTAATAGCAGCTAAGTCCTGATTCAACCTCAGCTCTGGAGGCTGTGCACCAAACAATCCTTTAAAGTGCTCTGTCCAGTCATTAATGTCAGTGAGAGGGCATGGGGCGTGCCTAGTGGCGTTAAACACTTTCCAAAAATCACGCTGATGCTCAGAGAAGTACGTTTCTAGGTGGGCCAGTTGCTGTGCTTTGGCATAGGCACGCTTTTTCCTCCTCTTAAGACCCGCATATGTGCGCCGTGCTTCTTGCGCTGCAATTAGAAATGGGTGGTCAGCTGCCACCAGACCATTCTGTTCGTTGCGTAACGCAATATATGCCGCCCATGCCCTCCTAAACTCTTCACAAGCAGCATGACACTCACCATCAAACCAGGGGGCTCCTTGGCCAGACCTAGGTTGAGGTTGGCTATTGCCAGACATAGCTGTTGCACAACACGCTTTCAAAATCTGACTGATATCTGATACAGCGGACTCCAGGGTAATCCTTCCTTCTGTCATCCCTTGCAAAATATCTGCAAATTGGGGGTCTGCATGTGCCACTTGTAAGCGATATGCCTCAGTTCCCGCTTTCCCAAAAGGGCGGTATGTAATGCTTCTCAACTTCCTCTCTTCACATACATCTGTAAACCTTATATTGTTGTATGTCTCTTGGAGCTTACTGAACAAATCGCTGACAGCAATCTGACACGAGGGGAAGGCGTGGCGCACCTCCGCTGAGGTGGGAGAAGTGTGTGCTTAATGATCTGGGAGTGGTAGGTGTCTCTGAGGAGGATTGGGAGGGAAAGTGTCAGCTTAAGTGTGTTTGGAGGAAGATGCTCTGGGAGTTCAGTCACCCAGGGCAAGAAAGCATACCTTTGAGGGCTTCTGGGAGGAGGGGGCAGCAAGCTGCAGTGCAATAAGTGCAGAGCGCTACTCAGTACCTTTCCTAGAGCCAGCAGCAGATGCAGCAGCAGAAGGGGTCAACCTGAATTGGTGGGAGCCAACAGCAGCTCCCACCAGGGTTTTGCTTAATCCGGAGGGATCTCCTCCACCCATGTTTCCGTCAGTGTAGGGCTCCAGTTTGATTAGCCCTCTTGGTGTGCACGCCGTTGCATCTGGCTTCAACTCTGTGTTGCAGTGTTTTATGTGGCCTAAGTGGTTCACCTGTACGAGGGGTATCCATATGGTTGGCCGGCATGGGGTTGTGTGACTTCTGTTCATCAGCAGGGGTCGTGTGCTGCTTGGTCCTGAGTGACCCTTTTGGCATAGCTGGTTTTGCGTTTTGAGTGAATCTGACAGCAATGCCTTGGTGCAAATTTAGGTCTTCACCGCTTGCTGCAGACTTTGGCAGTGGTATCAGTTTGTTCTACAACAACAAACAACAACAAACATTGAAGGTGTGGCATCCGCAAAGGGCTGCTAGGTCGAAACGACCAAACACACCATCGGATGGATCCAAACACAGTGGCTTCCAGACCACCAACCAAGCAGTACTGATACCGAAACATGTATCCAGCCAAGACAGAGCCCATGTTACATTGTTACATCTACGCTCGCTCCACCATGAGCGGCGTACAGTTAAGTAGGCTTGCTACAGTGAGGGCACCCGCCTCCTGAGCACGACCTGGGTCTTCAGATCGCCACCTCCAGCTCATCCACCTCACATTTTCAATTCCTACACCATATCCTCCCAGAAGGGGTGGCCTCGCCTGCCCTACCCTTCTCCACGCTTCTGTGCCATCCTAGCTCCCCCGCCCTGATCCCGGGGACCCGCGAAAGAGAACTACGCATCTTAGCGTAGTGGTTAAAGCGCTCGGTTGGTACTTGGGAGGTCACGGGTTCGAACCCCACTACTGGCCGCTCCGACCCAGAGTGTGTTTGGGTACATATCGCTGCCACGCGGATTAGCGCACCGCACGCTGAATGGCGTAAAGGTGGTTAGGGTATGGTACAATTACAAAAAATGTTGGCTTTAAGCATGAGTCTCCTCGAAGTTGGCCTGCTGGCTAGTTCCGGGAGGGGTTTCAGTTCCCCAACTTGTATTGTATTGTTGATTGTATTGTATTGTACTGATCCCACTCGTCCCCCCTCCCCAGAGCCCATGATCAAGAACACCGCCCACTCCTCCATCGGTTGCAATGGCATGGCAAACAATGACGATTACCATGGGCTAGAGATGTACAAGAACCATGCAAAGGACTCAACCACAGAGGTGTATTTGCAACCAGACCCAACCACCATGGAATGCATGTAGCCTAATCAATCCCTCAAAGGTCAAGGCAACGCTCCTATCTAGGGCAGGCAGGGGCTGATGATGGGACACAGCAGTCCTCCAATGCCAGTCCACAAATAGCATCAAAGAGGAAGTTGCATCAACCATAATGGCTGGCCACAAGCATGGAGTGCTATAGGCCACCCCAGCAACAGCTGGCCCCCCTCCATAGGCAAGCTGCTGCTGCGCACCATGGGACACAACGTATCGCACAGCTGTCTGAAAAGGCTAATCATCAGGTTGTCAAAGCATATAGCCCAATGGCTGCCACCAGCCCACCCTGGATCCCTTGCTAGCCAATGTATGTCAGGCCAGCCCATTTTGACTTGCCGGGCGCTGACCGGTGGACCCAGTCAGCAGCAAGCCAAGCAGTTTAATGCCTTGCTCGGGGCAATGCAGGGACACAACACAGGGGTTCTAACACATCTGCTCTGGCAGTCCCCTTATGGCAATTGTCCAAATTGTATCTGATACACTCAGGCAAGTTGCTAGCCCTGCAACATACAGCAACGTTCACAACATCCTATCCATAGTCATACCATTCAGATCTGCTCCCTTTGCGTTTTGACCACTTTATATGCAACCGCATAATTCCTCCATTGATAAAAGAATGTGCTGTTTTACGCAACCTGTACAGAGCTTGCATACGTACAGAGCATGTTAGGAGTGTGCCCTCAAAATGAACCAAGCAAGTTTAGTGGATCATCGTCAGCACAGCTGGGTGTGGAGGCCGCAAAGGGCCACTGCGTCCGACTACTAACCAGCTCGCAGGCAATAATGCAGATACAGGCAGGTCTACGAAACAACACAGAGCGCGAATACAATGTAAATGTAATGTGAATCAAAATCACAATATTTAAAGAAATATGAGACGGACAGCTGCTGAGGTAGGTGAGACGGCCGAAGCACCACTGCGCCCACCCCACTGCCAATTAATCAACCAGTGCAAATGCACAATTCCCCACCCTCGCAGAGGAAGAGTACATAGAGCATCCGTACCATCTCAGGCCTGATTACAGAACGAAGGCCCGCGAGAAGCCAATCATACGTCAGCAGCAAGACCGGCCAGACAGCCCATAGCCCCGTCCTAGTGGATGGGCCCACAGGCTCTGCCCTAGCCTCACGGAGAGTGACTTCCGTCTATATAATGGCAGGGTACAAATGTGAGCCACGGAAGCAGTTTCATGCGTGCAGCTTGCGCCATGCATGCTGTTTCAGCGGGCCATTCAACCTCACCCATCCATGCAGCTTCATCCATTAGCTTTGTGCATGCAATAGTGTAACATCCACGTTCTGCCACTTGGTATCTGCGTCAAAGCCTGTCAGAAGGAATAACAAAGGGCCTAATTGGGCCAGACAGACGGGGAAGGCCTCACTAAGCAATCGGTCTGCACCTCCAGGCTTTATCACCAGGATGAAAGCCGCACACATTGTCAAGATCTTGATCCGGATAGCTGTATGCTGCTAGAAATGGCAGCGTTATGGTGAGGCCTTGATGAACTTGGCCAACATTGCCTCATCCAGCACGATATCTCGCTATTACACAGCCCCTGATTCGAATCTGTATGCGGGGACCACTTTGCCCATGGCATATAACGGTCTAAATCCAAAGTGCAACCTCCAAAACAGAGCCTATACCAGTTCCTCAAGTTCAGGGGTGCTTGCCTTAATAATGAATGGGGGAAAAAATCATCTCAAATCAATGCAGAGATAGTCATGCGATCACGGCAGAAGCTCTGAGACCATATGCCATATCGTAAGCGGGTGTGGAAGCATACTTGGCCATTGACCCAAAGAGGGTTGAAAACAGGGATGCGCACCGGAAGTTGGGAACTAGGCTTGCACATCTAGATGACATGTGTAACAGCCAGGTGTCAACAGCATGGCAACCTCCCAGACAGTAATAACTTCCTGGACGATTTGCCTTGACAGTCCGATACCCAATTGCCAGCAAGAGTACAGAGGTCATGTTATACTTGCATAGCCAGAGACGCCTTAGGAACTGCACCCAAGGGTGGATGGGTCCAGCCAGCAAGACAGCGGTGAGCTCATGCCCAAGGGGTTGCCGATGTACTCATCCACACGAGCCTCCAGCATAGCAAAGCAAGGTCAGCAATATCCACTGTCTAGATGACAGGCAGAATGCCTTGGTCACAATATTGAACAATCACTGCATGGACACCCAGTGCCTCATAACCTCAGATGTTCATTGGCTGGAATAGCAATGGATTTAAAGGCCCCCCAGAGTGGTCCTTCACTTTCTTCGTAACATGCAAGCAGTTGCAGCACATCCTCACAGCACAACAGAGATTATTTTGGAGTTATGTGCTTATGACAAACATACTGACATCGCTGATGAAACTGGTGATGGCACCATCTCCTAGACCCTAATCTCTAGCGAAATGACCCTACTATCAGCTTGCCTTTACACTCATCAGCTGGCTGGTGTTTAGCCACAAGGCTGGATGCAATTAGTAATCGTGCTGCAGCAGCCTGTGGCACTGAGCAGCTCCTTCGGCGCCACCTCTTTCTCTTGCAGCTGCTCCATTACTCCTGGAACCGCTGCTTCTCTCTCTGGCAATAAAAAGTTGCTGCTGCTTGGCTGCCACGGCTGCCTCCTTTTCCCACAGGCGCTTCTTCTGGTTGCCTGGCCCAACTCAGCCTTTTACCCCTGCCGCACCTGCTTGTGCCTCCTTGTAAATGCCTGCCTCTCCCCCTCGGCCCATGCAGCTGCTTCTCCTAGTTCCCTGGCACGGTTCAGGCCCCCTTTGCTCCAGCTGCTTTTTTCTCCCTGCCGACGGCGTTCGGCTGCTCTGTAACTCGTTAATCCATGCACCTCTGCCTGCTGCTACTGCTGCTGCTGCTGCTGCCTCCACTTTTCCAATGTATTTAGCTGATTGGGCCAGCTCTGCTTTGTATCAGCTTGCTATCAAGCCCCATCAACTAGTGATCGGCCAACATCGGGGATGCAGAATAGGTCTGAAGCTGCAGCAAATGGCACTGAGCAAAGGGAAGCTGCTAATGAGGTGCTGTCATCTGGCTGCTGGGCTGCTCCTTCCCTGCCGCTTCCTTCCTTGTCTTCTGCTGCTGCTGCTGCTGCTTGGCCACCACCGCTGGCGCCTCCTCCCAGTTCTGCAGCTGAGTCTTCCTTGTCACCATTGCCCCCGCCCTCTTCTGCACCTTCGTTTCCTTCCTTGCCACTTGCCTCCCCCTCCTTGCCACTTGCCTCTCCCTCCTTGACCTCCGTGACCTCCTTGACCTTCCCCTCCTCCTTGACCTCCTTCACCTTCCCTGCCTCTTTCCCCGGCTGCTGCTGCTTGTCTGCGACCGCTGCATCAGCTCTCCTGGATGACGGGGTGGATGAGATGTGATCAGCAAGCTCCCTTCCAAGGGACTGGAACCGCTGAGCATGCTCCTTTTTGATGTTGTATGAGCGATCACACTCCATAAGCATGTTGAGCTCCGCCAAGGGGCCTTGCTGTACAAACTCGGGCCCTTCCTGTTCAGCAAGCTCCGACAACCTCGCACGGAGGCTAGAGTCACCCCAGTCCTGCAAATGCAAGGCTTGCGTTCATCAAGCTAGCACAAAACGGCGAGCCATTGTGTAGACATTTCTGATGACTCTCGCATAGCATGTGGTCATGAAGCATGCCTTACTTGTCGTGGCTATGTACGTCTCGCCTGCTTAACAGCTACGATTGACTTGGCTCTTCAAGTGGTAGGTGGTCATGCGGGTAGCATCACGTGACTCCGTCAGCAATCCCAAAACATTAGATAGAGGGCCCTCTTCCCTACCCCCACTGGGACAGTTCAGTTAAGCGTCTAGCAGGTTTCACCTAGCTGCAGGTACGTATATGATGAAGGTCTCCTGCTCATTGGTCCACCCAACTGTCTTGTACAAAAGCGCCAGGTGCAGAGCCTACCACTATTAGGACAAGTATGAAATGAAAAAAATTGCCTTCTTGGCTGCAACAAGATCCTGCTCACTATTGGATGTCTGTGCAAAAAAGGTGTAGGGTCAGTCCCCAAAGTGGCACATGCAACATAAACAAAGAGGGTTGGCAGATTAGGTTGTAGGATTACCTTGGTGAGCAGCAGCATGCCAGCCGGATATCTCCACCATAATGCCATCCAAACCAGCAAAGTGCTTCTCATTTTGTCATCGAGCCCTTCTGGACTTAGGGCCTGCAGAAAGGGAAGCAGTTATGAGGTACACCAAAATAACACTATTGATTGGTTGCCTGCCAGCAAAAGCAGCAATCGCCCCGTGAGGACTCTGCCTCTGCTGTTGACATGTTTGAGCAGCCACTTAAAAAATGTCACCACCAATCACACCCTCATTTGCTGTCAGGAAGTTGGAGGGCATGCTTGGTTCATTTGGACAGTGACATACTTGGTTGTTACACATGCACTGGTGCTTCTACTATAGGCCATCAAACCCTGACAAACCAACCTTCGGCAGCAGCCTAGAGAAAGGTGAAAGGCCCTGGTAGGAGGTGCCAGCAACAACAGCCACGTTCCCCAAGCAAGGAGTTGGGTGGAACATGCTTTTACTTACCGCTGTGAGGATGCACTTGGCCAGGGTGAAGTGGTTATGCAGCTGTTTCACCTCTCGTAGTGACTTGTCCGTCAACAAGCCATCTTGCACCAATGCCCGCATGGTGTCCTTCTCCTCTTTGCCAGCAGTTGTGCTCAGAGCTTGCACGTACTTCCTGCTGTTTGGCACTGCAGCGACTATAGCATTGCCTGGCTGCGGTGGCTGCAGGGGTTGGCCAGAAGGGTTCTGGTCTGTTCCCTTCGGGTCAACATCCCGTGGCGGCTCCTCGGTTGGGGTTGATTGTGAACGTTCATTGTCATCTGGATCTGTCGCAGCTGGGTCCACAGCAAGCTGGTCACCCTTTTCGACCTTAACCTCCAGCAAACCATTGGCATCTGGATTTGTCGCAGCTGTGTCCACAGCAAGCTGGTCACCCTTTTCGACCTTAACCTCCAGCAAACCGTTCACAAATGCATCGAGCCTTGCCGTTTGCGGGGCAGCTAAGGTATAAGACACCTGGATGATCTTCTCAAGGAACTCCGCTGGGCGGTCCCTGTCTTTGTCTTCGGTCAGCAACTCCTTGTAAGCCTGTACCACCGCATTCCGAATGTATGGCTTGTCCTGTTGTCCATCACAGAAGAATCATTGATCAATGCTCAGGGGTATTTGATTGGTGTGCATACCCGTATGCCATACTACAAACAGACTTCCCCTAGCAGTATAGTACGCACATCAGACTGAGTCCCCAAACAATGCATCAAGAGCCTATTGCCTTGCCTCCAGCAATGCTCTACATATGAAGAGATTTCATTGCAAGTATGCAAGATAGCCCGCTGAGTTAGATTCCACTACCACATGACAAAAGTGATAGCTCCACTACTGGTTTCAAACACTCACCATGCCAATCACCACGCCAAAGCCACTGCGTCACAGCACAATGTTGATTGCCTCCAGCACTTCCATGACTTTGTCAGGCTTGCAGCGGTCCAAGTCATCGATGAACACTACCACATGCTGACCGTCTGCTGCCTGCACCTTGCCAAGCCTTGGTGCAGCGCTGTACTGCGGCAGCAGACCTCTCAGAAGCTGCAGGTCTTCGATGACCTGCAAGCAGCCAAAGGCAAGCACAAGCTCAAAGGCGAGAGCAGGAAGGCATGCAGACCTGCCTCGCTGCAATCAAAGTTGCAGGCACATGAACCATAAAGCCATTGTGCCATTGCTGCTCCAACATGCATTGACGAGTGTGGACTTGTGAGGCTGTGAGCAGGCTGCATCAGTTCATATGGCAGAGCGCCTGCTCATTATCTTGCAATTTGGTGCCTCTCTATCACTTGACATGGAAAAGTGCATGATCAGCATCTTGCACGTTGATGCCTAGGCAAACCAATGGAGAGAACGCCAGCAACACCAACCTGTGATTGGAGGCCCAGCTTGGTCTTGTGGTCGCTGATGCTGAGGTAGCTTAGGCTCTGCATGATGGTGTCACCAACTTGCTTCACCTCCTGGCTGACCCGCGCCACCGTGGTTAACAGTGACACCACTGTGCCCGTGATGAGGACACAGACTGCCGCGGCAGTTTCGCCTTGCTTGAGCAGCTTCAAGAAGCCAAACACCATGAGTGGAACCACAATGGCCAACAATGCCAGCAGTGGCAGCACTAGTCGCACCAGCAGCTCTGTGGGCCGCTTGCGCCAATGAAAGTGCAGTGCCAGGCATCTGCGCTGCCACCAGCTGTCGAGCTGACCCTCTAAGGTTCTCACCAGCTCAACCATGAGGCCACTCCACACCTCGTTGCTGGTGAGGTACTGCCTGCAAAAACATCACTTATGATTTCTTTGCTGCAGGAAACCATGCTCTTTAGTTGTGCTACTGCATCACATTCTGCCAACCATGCCACCGTGTGGTTCATGCAAAGGGATCAATGTCTTGCAGTGCATGCCATCAAAACCAACACCAAAAATTGCATGCATATTGCTTTCTTCAACCATGTGTCAGCATATGTCAATTGAACTGATTCTCATTCTTGTCAATGAGGTATGTGCAAAATTGGGGCCCAATCAAACTTCAAGCTGGCCTCACAGACCCCGCACTATGTTTTTGCAAGCCGAAGCCTGCCGCGTCGCAGCTTGAAAAAGCTTGTTACCTGGTACATCAAGCTACACAGCCTGTGTATAGAAACAGCTGGGAGCACTTGCAGTCACCTCGCCAACCTCACTCACCAGGCATTGAACCACACAGTCATGACGCGTGGACGGGCGAGGGCCTGGAGCTTGGCCAACATGGCATCTGTAAGGGCTTCCTGCTCAATCTGCTTTGTTGCCTGGTTGATCACAGCATTGCTAACATCTCCACCCCCACTCATTGCTGCCAGTAGAAGCATCTCCTCCTCCACCATTTTCATGAAGCTTGACTGCACAGAGACATGCAACTGCTGTAAACCGGAATACCCTCTTGAGTTGCATACAAAGCTGCAAGTGAAGGGTCCTGATCCAGCAGCGTGGCCTCAGGCAAGCAGGCACGCATGCAAGGGGGGCACTGCACAGACTTGCATGGCCGATTGAAGTGCAAATCTGATGCTGCAGGATGAGAGTGGGAACATGACATGTAATTTCTTAAAAGGATTATACCTTTCATGCAGTTGGACTGCTGGCAGGTACTTGCCTTACCCCACCCCCATGGACCGCACACAGCCATGGCAATACATGCCGAGTCACGCTGTAGCAAGAAGGCCGCTGTGCCCAGTGCTGCCGGCCGAACCCCTGCAATTTCATCAAGGACCGTGGGGTTAGTCTTAGGGCCAGAGTAAGCAATGCTGACCGAGGTGGAGCAACATCTATAGGTAGTCAACAGAAAACTAGCGCTCACCGAGGCAGTCAGAGCGTGTAGCAGTGTCAGGTACACTCCTCCCAGCCTCTGGCCGTAAAAAGCCTGGGGCCAGCAGCGCCTCCGCAGCGGCCTTGAACGCGCCGTATGCGACATTGTTCTGCTCTTCAAAAACAAAAGCAACTTGGGCCAGGGTCTCGGGCCTGTTGCGGATGGTGTCTCGGACAGTCTGCAACGCCACCTACGGCAATGGGCCGGGGGGGGGGGGCAGTAAAATGCTTTGTCAAAGGCAAATACCTCTACGGCGAATTTCAGAGCCAGTTCCCTATGCAGCTCCGAGGTCAGGCAATGAGGCATGCATGTCTTCCTTGTCTTGCTGCCAGATCACTGCACAACCCATAAAATGGCCCCCACCACATTTGCTGTACGGCCCAGAGGGCAGTGCAGTGGTCTCTTTTAACACATTTGCTGTACGTCACATGCTGCAACAAGCAGACCAGTACCTTGGCAGCCAAGTCAACTGGGATGCCGTAGCCTCTTGTGCCAATTGGAGGAAAAGCAAGTGTCTTCACCCGCTGGCTTTTCGCCACATCTAGACAGCTCCTGCAAGTGAGATAAAGTGAACTCATTACCAGATAGTCAGCATGCTGTTCAGTCCGACCCGGAGTGAGTAGTCAATCCAACAGTCAACAGTCAACAGTCAGGCCACGGTCAGCTCAGCCGGTGCAACGATAGGTGAGGTTAAGAACCCATGGGCATGGCTGATCCAATCTTTACGCCTGCTTGGAGGCTATAGGCACAAGACTGAGCTTACCTATAGAACTGGACCAAATCAGACTCTCTGCGGCCAAGAGGCATGGCCCCATGAATCACTGTAGTGATGTTTGTCATCATCCCGGCACTGCACCAAACAGTCGACAACTGTTGCACATTGTTTGAGTCAAGACCAGAAGGAAAACTAAGGGGTGGTGGCAGGCTTGTGCACGCACCTTGTCGCCCTTGCACTTCCCAATTGGAGGGCGCCGCCTCTTCCCCAATTATTCTCAACTTTCTGTTGGCTGCTGCTGGCATGTCCACCTTGCCCAAAGGCAGCCTCATAAACGGCTTGAAAACATACGCAAGCAGAGACCAGACAGCGCAGCTCGATTAGCAAGCATGGATCGAGATCTACGCGAGATCTACCGTAGCTACTACCGGTACCTCATGTATGGGGACGGCTGTCAGTAGTGTAGAATGGACAAAGCATACCCAGGCATCCCAGTGGCACAAAACTGAATTCCACCCCACCCAGATGATGTTGGCCCCATAAATCTTGAATCCTTGTGCTGCTGAGCTATCTCGTGCCATGTCCTAGTCCACCATGCTTGCTTCAGCACTCTATGTGTACTGTTGCCTGTCCAAAACAGGCATGACCAGCGGAGCTTGCTGTGGTACCACCTTTGCAGCAGAAAACCCTGGGAAGTCCGTATACACAGAGACTTCAGGCAGCTAGCTTCACAAGCGCTTCACATACGCACTTACCTGTATGCATAGACCACTCAGTGTCTCCTCTTGAGCCCAAGTAGGACGGATAGGCTGCAGGGAGGCCAATGACGCCAAACATTTCAGAAAAAGCCTTGCAAGCAGCCATATGCAGCAAACCAGGTGGGCGTGTGCAGCATTCCTGCTCGCTTGCCTTCAGCAATCCTGCAGTACTTGCCTGTGGCATAAGCAATGGCGTCTCCATTCCACTTTAGGACGTCACTATCGGGAATCAAAACCACCTTCCCATACTCGTACACTGCGGTGGATCTAGAAGGCAGGCTTACTGGGAGCCGGACAGAACTTGAAGCCGACATCACAGCTGCGGAGACTCACAGCTGACCCCACTACTTTGCTGCAGACATCCCGGTAAACGCTGAGGAGCACACCAGAGTCAAAACGTCAGGTCTCCTGCCGCATGGTGTGAATTCGAGGTCTATGTACCCGCTCAAACCCCTCCCCGAGAACCTGTAATTGAAAGCTTGGGAGATGAAGATGGCGTGACAGGTTAGGGTGTGCTTCAGGCCTCACGGTAGTTTTTCAGATGGCAACGATCATGTCCAGAAACTGTGTTACTGTGTGCTGCGGAACAGTCGATCTTTGGCGATCTGCGTCTTCACTAGCGAGATGTCGAGGGTGTCGGACACGAACGGAACGGAAGGTTACTCACCTCATCACAGCAAAATACTTTGTACGAGTGTCGTTTCACGTTGCTGTTAGTTGTTCTCACGTCTTCCTTGTCTTTGTTTACGGCTTCTGGCTGCCTAATGAAGGCTGACAAAGCCGTCACCAGACCGTCAGACTTCCTCACTTCACTTCCCCGACCGACGCAAAGCCATTGACGCCCAGAACATACGGTTCATGCGATTATGTACTGTGAGTCAGTAACCCATGCCACCGGGTAGGCAAACAATCTCCCTAAGCAGCTCAACTGGCAGACTCGGCAGGGCAAACTCATTTTCAAAGACGGTAGCAGACGCCCAACAAAGCCGGCTACATCTTACCACTGGTCCAAGTGCCGTCTCTGGTATGGAATGCAGCAAAAATACTCGAGTCGACCAGCAGATTCACCGCCACTCACAGAGGACACTCTCTATTTGTGATTGCTGTTGGTTGATACAACAACAACAACAACAACAACAACAACAACAACAACAACAACAACAACAACAACAACAACAACAACAACAACAACAACAACAACAACAACAACAACAACAACAACAACAACAACAACAACAACAACAACAACAACAACAACAACAACAACAAACATTTAAGGTGTGGCAACCGCAAAGGGCTGCTAGGTCGAACCGACCAAACACACCATCGGATGGATCCAAACACAATGGCTTCCAGACCACCAACCAAGCAGTACTGATACCGAAACATGTATCCAGGCAAGACAGAGCCCATGATCAAGAACACCACCCACTCCTCCATCGGTTGCAATGGCATGGCAAACAATGACGATTACCACGGGCTGGAGATGTACAAGAACCATGCAAAGGACTCAACCACAGAGGGATATATGCAACCAGACCCAACCACCATGGAATGTGGCCACCATGGAATGTGGCCGAATCAATCCCTCCAAAGTCAAGGCAACGCTCCTATCGAGACAGAGCCCATGATCAAGAACACCACCCACTCCTCCATCGGTTGCAATGGCATGGCAAACAATGACGATTACCACGGGCTGGAGATGTACAAAAACCATGCAAAGGACTCAACCACAGAGGGATATATGCAACCAGACCCAACCAACATGGAATGCATGTGGCCGAATCATGCTGTTGTGCATGCATGCAGCTGAGTGTCACATACAGAACGCAATAACCTTCCAACTTCCTTGTAACATATATGCACCCAAACATCAAGCCGAAAGCACAATCGATGGCCTGCCACACCCCCTTGTGGGCGGCCGCGCTGCCTTCCCCCACGTTTAACTTTCAGAAGGCCAGCTTGAATTGGTATCAGTGTCAGTGTCCTAATAACTATCACTACCTTCGGCCCCCCTTGTGCCCACCTGGCTCATAATCCAGGTAATCCTCTTCCTCCCACCACCTGCTGCTGTCACCCCCTTTCTTCCCAGCTCCTCCCGTTCCTCCGCCTGCTACTGCTCCATCACCACCATCATATGCATCTTCATAAGGAGAAGCTGATCTATCATATCCACCATAATCATCAGCCCCATAGCGCTGTGGGCTAGTACTGCTGCTCCTGTTTTTCTGGGAGCTCCCATCAAGAACTGGAGCCCCCGAAACCACCCCACCCACACCCATAGCTGCCCCACCACCACCACCAGTAGCAGCAGCAGAAACGCCCCCACCTGCGCTCCTGCTGTAGTTTGGCCTATAGCCCACAACACCCTCACTGTTAGTGCTAGGGCCTTTCTGCCCTGTCCATACATCATACCGCACCCCGGGCTCACTCCTGCTGCCACCCCCATAGCCAACCCCACCAGACCCTAAACCCCCACCACCGCCGTAATCACCACCACCACCACCGCCACCACTACTGGTCGCTGTCAGAGCATAGGGATCAGTGTAAATCACATCAGGATAACCCTCACCCGTATGCTGTCGCTGCTGCTTTGGCATGCTGCTACTGCCGCCAGCGGCCCACGGATCCCCAGCTTCCACCCCTGCTCTCCCGGCTGCACTGCTGTAGTTCATCCCCGATGCTACCGCCCCCGGCACACGTACCATCGGCTCGGGGCCGCTGCTATAGCTAACGCCGCCGCCGCCGCTGCTGCTGCTGCTTGCGTGACCTACCCCTCCCGCCATAGTACCCGCCGCTGCTGCTGGTGCTCCGCTAATTGGGTACCCGGTCACGGTAGTAGCACTAGTACCCGCACCAGCACCAGCCGATGGAGATCCCCAAGAGAAAGTCGCAGGGGCAGGGCCAGGTACTGGAGGACTAGGACTCCTAGGGTGTGTGCACATATTATATGCACTGGTTGATGTAGCTCCTGCTGCTGGTGGTGGTGATGGTGAAGTTGCTTGTCGTAGCTCTGAGGGAAGGGGTTGTAGCGGGGCAGCAGCCATGTCTAGGGGAGGCGGGGCTTGGGCTTGGGGACGGCGTTGCATAGGATGTGATAGGAGAATGGCCTGGAAGGCATTCAGGCAGAAGGGATGGTCCTCGTCAGTCAGCACACCATAGAATGTGGAAGCATGCCATTTTGATCAGAAGTTGAACCATCATTCAAGGACTCTTTCAAAACAGCAGTCATGCGTGATGCCACTGGTTCGTTTTAGACAGTAATGCACTGGTTTCTGTCTATTGTGTAATGAAAATATTGTTGGGGATTGGAACAGGGAGTTGCACCATATCACTTCCTGTATCTGATCAGGGCTGAGAAGGCCAGCATTGACAATGCAGTGACAGCTGCCGTAGACATAGACGAACAGCAAGTGCTTATAAAGTTTTCCTGAGCAGTGCTTACAACAAACCTTTGCAAATCGCACTGCTTTCACACCTAGCACTCACCATAATGTTGAAAAGCTTCTTTGGATTTGATCCGCTGGTTTCAAATATGTAGGCATGGTGCCCCGCCCCAGCAGCAGCAGCATCTATGAGGTCCTCCAGTGCACTGTACACATCCTGTGCATGGGCAGCAGAAATACAACTGTGGGACGAATCCCACTAAAAAGACCCTGAAAGGGACAATAAGAATATCAGCGCCAACAAAAGAAGTGCTGTACGGGGTGAAGAGCAACAGCATCAGCACCACTTTTGTCTGCAGCTGCACCAAAGAGCATTCAAGGTACAAGACGCTCATCCCGTTCGATGAACCAAAATCACCATGTGTAATGGATGGGCACCGGATACATCCGTTGCAAAGTTGATTAGAGGCTGGTGTCTAACCGTTAGCGTCGACAGGAACAAGAGGTGAGCTATGGGGTCCATTGCTACGTTCGGGCAAATTTATGGGCATTATGCATTACTCAACACATCCATTGAATAGCATTGCCACAGTCTACCTCAGACCACCTTACCCCTCCGACCCAAGCCATGGCTTCGGGCAGCATTCACCATTGCCCTGCCTCAATCCCTTCAGCCTTTTCTCCATCCCCTTCTCCTACCCAATGGACCCCGGGATCTCCCCTGCCCGTCGGTGCCCTTCAACCCCTAGCTAGCCCCTTCCCCCCTTATGATATCCTCTCCTCCTTCCCCAGTCTTCTCTTCCTGCCCTATTGCACAACTAACCCCTTCTATACATTCTGTTCCTACTGTACCCTCTCTTTCCCTCCCTCCGCTTCTACCCCTTCCCACCCCGCCTCTTCTGTTACCTCCCCTCCCTCCCTCCTGGTACCACCCTTCCACCCCTTGCTACCCTCCCCTCCCTCCTCTCCCCCACTGTTCCCCCTTCCCTCCCTTCCCATTGCTGTCCCTCCCCCCTCTCTTCACCTAACCCCCCTCCCTGGCCTCCCCCTACCATCCTTCCCTCCCTCCTGCTGCCACCCTTCCACCCCCCTGCTACCCTTCCCTTCCTCCTCTCCCCCCCCCCCCACTGTTTTCCCTTCCCTGCCTTTCCCTTGCTCCCTCCCCCCTCCACCTAACCCCCTCCTTCCTCTCCCCTACCAGCCTTCCCTCCCTTCCCCTACCATCCTTCCACCCCCTGCTAACCCTTCCCTCCCTAGTCCTGTCCCATCCTCAACTGTTCCCCGGTCCCCCCCACTGGCCCCCACCACCACCCCATCATTCCCTCCCGCCCTCCCCCTGCCCCTCTCTCCACCTAGCTCACCTCCCTCCTGTCCTTCCTTACCCACCTATCTCCCTTCCTTACTTGGTCCCTCCCTCACCCTCCTTTCTTGCACAGTCTCCCTCCCTTTCTGCCCTCCCTTTCCCCCTCTTGTACCCTCTTCTCCGCGCCTCTTGTCCCTTGCGGCGACACCCCAAAGCAACTCCCTCCCCAGGCACACACCTGCACACACCTGCACCCTGTTCACTCTAGGCTCCGACTTGTCATGCATGAACACAAGATCCTACCGCCCTTTCCTCCCACCATCTCTCCCCCTCCTCGCCCCCCCTCCCACTCTTCCCTCCCCTCCCCTTTCTGCCCCCCCCCCTCCTTCTTGTCCCCTCTGTCCTCCCAGCCTCCTGCAAAACCCCGAAGCAACTCCCTCCCCAGGCACACACCTGAACCCTGTTCACTCGTGGCTCCGGCTTGTCATGTATGAACACCAGATCCAAAGGCAATGCCACATCAGCTGCTGCGCATGTAGATACGGGTAGGGCTGAGGAGCGACCATACAGGAGCACCACACGCACAAGGTTCCCTAGCTGCTGCTCCGAGGCCTGTAACACTGGCAAAAGCACTGTCAAG
Organism: Pseudopediastrum boryanum; assembly: GCA_963556185.1. Lineage (NCBI taxonomy): Eukaryota > Viridiplantae > Chlorophyta > Chlorophyceae > Sphaeropleales > Hydrodictyaceae > Pseudopediastrum > Pseudopediastrum boryanum. The sequence goes on from OY744496.1 coordinate 1,002,490, forward strand.
AATACTATGTTATCATTACATTTCATGATATGCCATAGCAAAAAGTGCCATAGTGCGCGGCGCACCTCAAGCTGCCACAAAGTACAGCGAGGTGGAACAAATGATCTCGGTTTGTTAGTTTGTAAAGGGAAGCAACTATTATACCCCCAGGCAAACGACAAGGCCTTTCACTGCTGCTCCAAGGCCTGTGACAGCAGCCAAATTGCTGCCAAAAGCACCATGAAGGATCATTGCGCAACAGCAACAACGGCGACAACAGTGCATAGGAATCGACAAGCAGCAAGAACACGTCAGGACAGCACGTCAAGAATAAGATCCTTGCAATAGTAGCAGCAGCAGAAACAGCGGAGGAAAACGGGCACATTGTGGCTACAACAGCTGCTGCTGACAGGCAACCATGGATTGGTATATAGGGGCAGCAGCAGCTGTGACAGGGGGATGGCATTGGTGGGTAACCGGAAAGCCATGTAAGCACATTGATCACATTGTTTGGGGTTGATCAGAACTATGAACTAACCCAGGCCCTAAACCTCAGGGGCTCATAACATCATAGCAATGCTGGAGAGGTGCTGCCTGTTGCATCCGGTAGCTTTGCTGCAAATTTGCCAGATCTTTCTAGCAGCATTGTGAAGAAGGAAGCCTCAGCAAGCTGCAAAGTGCACCAACTGCCTCCAAGAAATACAGCTTGCTAGCTTGGTTGTCCAAGTTTAACGCTGCTTGCTACTGGTGGTGTAGTGCCTGCTGCTGCCTCACTGGGGTATCATTACCTGTCCTGCTGCTATCGGTGGTGTACTGCCTGCTACTGATGGTGTACTGCCCTTACCTGTACTGCAGCTACAGCCTCTACCAGATCAGCCAGGTCAAAGTTTGTGAAGTGGGTGGTCTCAGGTTCAACCGCTCGCAGTTGACTGGCCAGTACTTCTGGACTACCTGTGATTCCCCCGGGCTGCAGCTTCACTTGATCCTACATCATCAAATAGTGCTTCCAATTTTTATATTGAGTCATAAACAACGTGGACACTCGTCCCTTATATCACTTCATATGCCTCAAGGCAGCTGTCATTCTCGTTTCCTAGCAGCAGTCCTCCGCAGATGAAAGCAGGTGATATAGGAGACAATGACAGCTCAGTAGGATACAGCAAAGCAAGTGTGGCTCAGGTGGCCTGGGACAAGCCCAGAATGCTAAAAATCAAGAAGGACCACAAAATTGCACGGAGGTTTAGTGCAGGTGGTTCCTAGTGGTTGACGCCACTTGGGACGGTTGCAATAAGGCACAGCGAGCGGGGTGTTGACAAGTCTGTAATGCAGCAGGCCGCCTTGAGTGGTATTCTATTGCGTAACAACAAACTGAGACGTCTGCAAATCACTTGTGCTTGCCTGATTCAATGATGCATGTGTGTAGTCGGCAGCAAGGGACAGGTGACCAAGGGCACGCTATTACTATCATTACAATTCAAGATATGCCATAACAAAAGTGCTATAGGCCTTGCACCTCAAGCTCTTACGAAACACAGGGATGGGAACAAGCATCGGGATGTGTTTAGCATGCAGCCATACATAATTGACAAAGTATGCCGAAGCATGAGGTCCAGCAGGTAGGACAAAACCACGCAAAACCTCCTAAACTGCGACCTGCATGCCTTCCTTATTGAGCACAAATTCTCATACGACCCACCCTCCCCTTGACCACTATGGTATCAGATTACACCAATTGCAGGTAGCACAGCAGCTACAGATAGATAGCAGGCACAGATAACCTTCGAGAAGCCTTGTCCCGTGACCAGAGCACATTGGACATACTCTTCACAACCGCTTGCAGGAAGTGCTACTGCTGTCTATTCATTCATACATGGCGCTTTATACTTTAGTGGACTCTAAGGCATTTGCATTACTCATAAACATTGTGCTCTAGAGTAGCAGCTGAATGTACAGAAATTGTCGCACTTACTGTTAATGTTAGCAAACCAAAGCGATGACCATTGCACAGTCGCTTCTGCAGTTGCAACAGCAGCAGCAGTTTCTGGGTTCAAGAAAAGGCTTCTACTGAAATCCCCACAAAAAGGCTTCTTTGAGCAGCATCTGGTGGCTTTGGGCTTGCTGATGGGAATAGGAGGAGTAAACACAGCATTTTGCTGCTGCTGCTGCATTGATTGGGCTTTCAGATTTAAGTGACACATTGTACTGCTGGCTTTGCTCATGTGCATTCTTGCACCTGATGGGCATTGAACTCCTTGACGTATCATGGCTATCGGTTTAGTCGAGGGTTTGATCAAACATGCAGGTGCCAAGCTATCATGGGGAAAATTCAGATGTGTTCCTTTCTGCTGCTGGCACCATTTACCTCGCAGCAATGGGGCTGGTACTGCAGCTCCTGTTTACCTTTGACTTTGCAAAAGCCCCGATTGCATGCGCTACTGCTTCGAATCTGTTGCAGCCTCGCCATGCTGCACATAGAAGATATCATTTTAGCTGCATATGGCTTGATTAGCCAACAGCGAGTGTGTGGGTACCTTCTTTGGCCATCTCGGGCCCGACATCGACAGCAAACAGCACGGTCTCCGGAGCATGACGGAAGCGAATGGCCTGATGGATGAGTACGTGGGGGTTAAGACTGACGGGGTAATCTGCAACGTGGTTGCAGTTGTGCCGAGAGCAGTTGCGCTGCAAGGCGCACCGTAGTCAGAACCATGGCGTGCTACAAGGGGACCAGCCGCTACACAGCAAGAAGTGAAGAGTAATTGGCCACCAAGCCCTCCAAATAAGAAAGAAATCGGCGGCAGGGTCCAAAAGGGCCCCTCACGAGGTTAACATGCTCGATCTGCAAAGTGATATACAAGGCGGTAGGAAGCAGCTATGGCCATAGCATGTAACCACCTGCAGTACCACAATCGTCCATGTGTCGTAATGTTCCTCAAAGGCTTTGGGAACCGATGTCACTTGGGTCTCGCAAACTGAGTGCGCTCAGGTGCGACGGGTGCGCGGTTACCCCTAGTGACAGCCATCCATTATCTTCCGAAAATGTTTGGCCGTCCCGCCTTAGCACTGCAGCCTATTGATACTAGCTTAACTTAGTGGTAGTTTTTGCCTTTTGCAGCAAGGTATCGCTGTTTCTGTGGGCAGTCCTGCAACCGGTGCAATTGGCCGGCGCCACGATGGCTCTCCACCTGCAAAGCAGCACAGCTCTCTGCGGGAGGGCCTGCGCCTTGTATCGCATTAGGTCACCATTGGCAGCTGCAGGCACTATCTTGCGAGGCAATGGCAGATCTTTCATGTTGCCTTGCAGCCCATTAGCTCCATCGACCGCTCGAGGCTCTCGCGGCTTCAGGTGCAATACAGGTTTCTTGTGACAATACATGCATAAAACGCCTTTATGGATTGCTTACGATTTGGCCTATGCGGCTCGTTTCCCCATGCAACACAATTATCGATTTGACCTGGAACTGCTGTTCCTATGACAGGACGACCATCACCAACGCTCTTCAGGCTGGCATTGTTGGGCTACCTAATGTCGGAAAGGTGAGTCTCTGAGCAGAAGGACAATGTCTCAAATTAGCCCTGCCGGCTGTAGCAAAGGGCGCGTAGCAGACCACCCCTGACTAGTAGTCAAATGGGGTCCAATTGGTAGTGGCGGTCATAGCCGGCATGGGTTCCGCAGAGTTTCCAGCATGGACAGTATGCCAAATCAGACCCCTGCAAACTGCAAGCAGGTGCCTTTTCTCAACTTCTGCCCAAGGGAGCTGCAGCTGCATCAGGTTGACCTTGTAATGGTGTTAAACGTGTATTGTTGCAGCGCACGGCTGGGGTCCATGCCTATCCTGTAGCAGGCCGTCTTTCATCAGTACCTACAGCCAAATGCCGTCGAACACCATCGATAATTCGTGCTGTTTCTGCCTGTGCAGTCTACCCTGTTCAATGCCATTGTGGAGAATGGCAAAGCCCAGGCCGCAAACTTCCCCTTTTGCACCATCGAGCCCAACGTGGGCATCGTGACTGTCCCAGACCCCCGCCTAGAAGAGCTCTGCAAAATAGCAAAGTCAAGAGACACGGTGAGAAGTGATTGCTGTATCAACACTATCATTACTGCATTGCGTGATATGCCATAGCAAAAAGTGCCAGGGGCCCCGCACCTTAAGCTGTTACAAAAGCAGCGAGGTGGAACGGACTAAGGGTTGGCTTCGGCATGCAACCAGAATAATTACAACATAAGTGCGAGATTGAGACAAGATTGTTGAAGGACGCTCCTGTGAATGGCAGGGACAGCTTTATCAGGTCAAGGTAGAAAGTAAAATGGTACAGCCACCACATGGCCTGTGGCAAGCACAGCACTTTAAGGGTTTAAAGTTCAATATTTAGTGTTTAGGTGTTAGGAGGAGGCTGCTGTGGATGGGCAGGGACAGCTTTCATAAGACGGTAGGGTAGGGAGGAATATGGCACAGCAGCAACCTTGTCTGGAGCAGGTATTGGGAAGATGGTCAGCTTCTGGGCCCTGGAGCTGCACCACATCAACAACAACAGCAGCAGCAGTAGCAGCAGCAGCAACCCAAGAGCAGTGGCCACAGCAGCAGCACTGGGATAAAAGCAGCAATGGCGGCAGCAGCTGCACCACAGTAACAGCAAAGGCATCAGAGGCACCTGCAATTAGCAGAAAAGAAGCGAAGGGCAGCACGAGGCAAATTTATGGCACCATACCAGCAGCAGCAGCCTCAAGAGCAGCAATATGGCGGTAGTGCAAGGGGGAGCAGATGCAACAGCAGCAATTCAAGAGCAGCAGCGTCAGCTGCAGTTAGATGAAGGGAAGCAAAGGGCTGCAGCATGAGGTAAAGGAGTGGCGGCAGAGCTAGCACGAGGGGTAAGAGCAGAGGACTGGCTGCAGGGCAGAAGGAACGATGCCCACTGCAGCAGCAGAAGGTGTTAGGGTAGCAGCATATACCGGCAGCTAGTCAGTTGGCGCACATCAGGGCAATGGAAGTCTGCCCCAGTTCTGCTGTTGCAGCTTCTAGCCCAGCAGTGGTAGCACCAGCAACAGGACCAGCAGTAGCACCAGCTGCATTGCCACCAGCAGCAGTAGCAACAGCAGCAGCAATGGCATGGTATGAAGAATTTTAGTGAGATAATTGCTTCTCGCTCAGCAGCGGTAGCACCAGCAACAGTACCATGAGCAGCATAAGTAACAGCAGCAGCAGCAACAGCAGGGGGGCGGTCTAAGGAGTCTAACGATTGAGGATTAGTACACTTCATGATATGCCATAGCACAAGTGTCCGCACCTGTGAAAACGGTGAGGTGGTATGAGGAGTTAGGAGTAACTAAAAGATATGCTTATTCTGACAGTGTGCAGCATGCTGTGTTGCTGCTAGGTGCCAACCACGGTGGAGTTTGTTGACATAGCTGGTCTAGTACGAGGTGCCAGCAAGGGGGAGGGGCTGGGCAACAAGTTCCTTGCTAACATCAGAGAAACAGATGCCATTTGCCAGGTAGGTTGAAGCTATGAAGCTTCACAATTTTCGGATGCGGTCTCTGTTTGCTCTAATTTATTTAGACTCTGTGTGACCTGTAAGATTTGTGGGTCCTGCTTTTACTATAGGGGAGCTGGTTTGGATTAGGGCAGATCTTTGACAAACTGTGTCTGCCCGTAGATGGGTAATGCACATGCATAAGACTTCATCCGACTGTGCAAAAATAGCCCGTTAGCTCAGCCTCTACTACTATGTTTGCCTTCAGATCAAGTAGGGATGTGTACATCGTGACTTCCCTGTGACTAAACCATGTTATAGGCCATGAACTAGACTGTGAAGTAGAAGTCCACAGATGAACAACACCACTGGCCCGGGACGGTTTGCAGGGAGGTTGCACTGAGGGGGTCCTTTGATATACATTTCATTTTGCTGGTTATGGTTTCTAGGTTTTAGAGTTTTAGGATTTAGCTTAAGGTTTATGTTTGCTTGTGCGGTGCTCACAGGTTGTGCGTTGTTTTGAAGATGATGACATTGTTCATGTAGCGGGCAAGATCGATCCCTTGGATGATATTGACGTGATCAATTTGGAGCTGGCATTGGCTGATATAGCACAGATTGAGAAGAGGATGGAGCGGCTAAAAAAAGGTAAGAGCAAATGAGTAAAGCGGCAACTAGGTGGTCGCTATTAGAGTAATGAAATATTTCCAGGTGGCAGCCTGGAGTCATAGCCAAAGCCATTCTCCTATGGATAGCATATTCTTGTATTGAGTGCATGGGTGCGGTCTTTGGGGATTTTTTGCCATCACTAGGTGGTGCATGGAGCAGCCTAGATCACAGTGCTTGGAGCACGCACCCCACACATATAATTGTATACCGGTCAGAAGTGTCATTTGCAACATAAGTATGCTAGTTACGTTCTGTCTTATCCTTGGTCAGTTCAAAAGCCGATTTTAGTCCACAGATCTGTTCTGCTAATTGTGTTTTGCGCATTGCGAGGATTTGTTAAGAGAGACCACTGCACAGCCCTCTGGGCCGTGCAGGACCCAAGCATGACCCCAACCGGTGACTCTGTGGGGTCGGGTGAGTAAGTGCTGGCGATAAAGATCCAGAGGGCTGTGAATTCTAGCGAGGCTGAGACAAGGAGATTCCGATTGTGGGGGTTTGAGAGAGGTATAGCACTTAAGCCCAATGTTGTATGCTGTTCAGGCAAGAAGAGCAAAGAGGAGGAGGCGAAAGCAGCAACAGAGCTGGAGGCTCTTGATAAGATCATGGTGGAGCTAGAAGCGGGGCGAGGGGCACGAGCAGCAGCATTGACAGACGACGAACAAGCAGCATTGAAGCTAGCAGGGCTGGGGCTGCTTACCATGAAGCCCATGATATATGCAGCTAACGTGTGTGAGGAGGACCTTGGGAACCAGGGGGCAAACAACGTCCATGTACAGGTGGGTAGTTACATTTCATGATTTGCCATATCAAAAAGTGCCATAGGCCCTGCACCTCAAGCTGTCACAAAGTACAGCGAGGTGGAACAGATACGGTTTGTCTTTGGCATGCATGACAGGTTGGTGTATGAGGACTCTGGAGATTGATGCAATATAATCAAAGCAGGGCGACAGAGATAGGCGAGGGCCTGGAAACGACAGGCGGGGTCCCCATGGGATGAGATATGGAAATTGATATATGATAGTTGTGACTGGCCTGCTGTCTGTCTAGGGTCGATGTCATGTTACACGCTGTAACGCGGAAGCTTTACGATATGGGATTTTACACGCAACCAGCCATGCTACAGGTTGCGCCCTTATGGGCATTCATAAGATTCAAAGAACGGGTACGTAAATCCATGGGTTCCAAAGGTCCCTGTAGGGAAGAAGCCATTCTCCATGTGCAGTAGTTTAAGGAGCACACTAGCTAGACACTTGTCCTGACATCCTCCCCATATAGCACTGCTTGCCTGACTATGGCTGTGGGTATTGCGAAAAAAGTGCTGGCTCTGCCAGGGGGACCACACCTCATTACATGATTATAGTTTATATGTTTATAGTTTAGGATGCTCCTGGAGGTTAATACAAGTAGCTGCTAAAACCCTAGACCCTTCTGCCACGCCATTTGGAATTCATAAAAGTGGAAGAAGAAGAGGAAGAAGAAAGCAGGGGAGAGTGCGTACGAGAAAAAAAGCAGGGTCTGTCATGCAGTGCTGACACAAGTAAAAGCAGGGTGCAGCGAACAAAGCAGGTTGCAACCAGCACCCCCAACCTATATCTTGTCCTGTGAGCTGATCAACGAGCTGAAATGGCTGGCAGGTGTGCTGAGAAGCTGCTGCTCCCGTGGTTAATCACTCAAGACTCTTGGAGATTTTTGATACTGCCACACCTTATATTTTTGTTTGTTTCCGTTAAACCTGCTTGTTGCTAGGCGCTTCGGAAGCGTGCAGCAGAGGAGAATTGTGAGGTGGTGGTTGTGAGTGCCAAGGTTGAAAGTGAGCTGAATGAGATGCCTGATGAAGAAGCTGCGGAGTGGTTGGAAATGCTGGGGGTGACAGATGGTGGCCTGGCCAGCCTGATCAGAGCTACGTATAAAACACTGGGGCTACAAACATACTTCACAACAGGTGCGTACTTGGGGCATAGGTATTTGGGGGGGGGGGGGGGGGAGGCGTTGTTATTGTTACATTTCATGAGATGACATAGCAAGACGTGCTATAGGCCCCGCACCTCAAGCCGTCATAAAAACAGAGGGATCAACAGCGAGGTGGAACAAAGGGGCAGGGGTTGTGCTTGATATATCTAACATGATTGTTGAATGAAGAGATGAGACTGGAAACTTTGCTTAGGTGAAGTGCTGCTGATGCATGTTGTTAACTTTACGCCTCATCTTGTTAACAAACAAGCAAACAAAAATTAAGGTGTGGCTGCACCAAGGCAGCTAGGTCGAAACAACCAAACACAGTGGGGTCAAACCCCATTTCCCAACTCCACGGAACAGGAAACACCACAGAAATGACAAAAGGACCAACACATTATCAGTAGCGAGTTAACCGAAGGTGCTTGAATGATGCATCTAAACAAAATTGTCGGAGGAGCAATGTGAAGCTGCTTGATGTGGTGTGACTGTACAGAATGCAGGAGTTAAGTCAAGGCGGAAACTGCTGCTTTTGTAAATACCTCAGAGCAACGAGGCCAAAAGCAGTGTGTACCATGGGCAATGGTTACACGCCCCATAGAGACCACAACGGGGCTGCGGAGCGTCTGCGAAAGGAATTCCCGCAGCCGGCAGTTCGGCGGAAAACCTAGCATAGGCCCTGAACCCCGCGGTCCTTCGGTGACCCGACGGACTTCTGCGCCTGTCTTTCTAGCAACTCCACGCACGCGGCGCCCTTAACACGGTGGGCATGGGTGCGTGTACAGACGACAACTATTTGTTAGGGAGGAGCAGGGGGTGTTAAACATCTTTGACAAAGGGATATGCACCGGTGCCTTACTGAGGGGCGTCAGACCCAGGACCAGTTCATCGATGTTAGTTTAGGTTCATAACCAGATGAAAACATAGCAACCTTATAACCAGCCTTGCTTGATGACATGCGGGTGCAGGCTACAGGAGTTCGTGTGATGTGACATTTGGGGTTAAGGGCTCAAAGATGTTTTCAATGCAGATGCTCATTTGTATGACGAGAGCAGGGTTCCACAGGGATGGGGTCAATATTGTATAGAGGGAACAACAGATAAACAAACATGATCAATTGCAACAAAACAGAGAGTAAGAGATGACCAGCTACAGTGAAAAAGGGGGTGCTGCACGTACAATACTGGAATAGTAGAGGGTTGCTTTGTGTGAACTTTTGAGGTTCGGGGACGATGCCACCCTTGCTGCAAGAGATCATGATTCGCAACAATAATACCAGGAGGAGCAATTTAGCCTCCAGAAGCCAAGGACAGAAGTCGTTTCAGTGCTCAGTGGTCGCTCTACTGGCGACCTGTGACCGAAGTCTTTTCTGCGCGTACTTGCTGTGCGTTTGTAGCCCCGCGCGCATCTTGACATGTTTCAACAGAGCCTTCCATAACTTGTGTTGAGCCTTCATGACGTGTGTTGCTCTTGCAGGCGAGAAGGAGACACGTGCCTGGACGATACGGAAGGGCATGACCGCACCGCAAGCTGCCGGGGTTATCCACAGCGACTTCGAGAAAGGCTTCATTCGGGCAGAGACTGTTGGCTATGATGATTACGTGAAGTCAGGAGGATACACCGCGGCCAAGGAAGGTGGTCTCTTGCGGTTGGAAGGCAAAGAGTACGTTGTAAAAGAAGGGGATATTTTGCTGTTCAGGTTCAACGTGTAACTATCATGCTATGCGGGTCCAGAGTACTGTACAGGATAGCAAGAAGGCTGCCGAGCAGAACGATATGGACAGATCATGTGGTCAAGGAAAGGATCATCGGCATCGGCAGTCAGAAAGCAAAGATCCCGTGTGGGGTGGGGTCGAGAGCATGTACAAACGTGACTTTATTGGCGCAGTCCACGATCCCAGACCCAATTTGGAAGCGCACAAGCGCGGCACTACACAAGTCACTCCAACCACTGGTACGGTTGAGGGATGACAATGCTTGTCCTTGGGCCCCACGATCGGCATTAGGCAGCTACCGGACTGCCAACGAGGCGAACGCGCCTACCTGCCTTGCTCAGAGCAGCAAAGCAAAGCTGTCATGTTGCCGTGCACACTGAACAGTGTTGCACGCGCTTTCCAGTCTAGTACCCGTCCCGTGCGGAGGATCGCTGTGTCTAGCAGGCGTACAATCATGGCGTCTGCAGCTGTCGCACCAGCGGCCGCACCTCAGGTGGGAAGCTCTGTGTTGTTCCGCATGGGTAGTTCTAGAGAATTGTCTTAAGGATCGCATTTGCGCAGATGTTCCGCTTGTTAATTGTATTAATAGGGGTAACGGCAGTCGCAACGCTTGATAGAGCATGCTCCGTGGAAGGCATGACGTGCTCCAGTCCAGCAGAGGTAGCCGATGTGCACCCTACCGCTGCAAGCCCATGCAGCACAAGCTGAACGTGATGTATCTTGCTTGCTCTACAGGAATACGAAAAGATCTGCGAGAAGCTGAAGGAGCTCAATTCGCTAGAAGGGATCTCCGGCCTGCTCGGATGGGACGAGATGGTAAGCGGCTTAGTTCCACCTGTCAGACAGGGTACGAGCAACCGTTATCTTAAACCCCGGTAGGATAGCCCCTCAGACGCATATTTAAGAATGCGCACCATAGTCTGTGCTGCACACATTAGATGGGCTGTATGGCATTTTGGCCAGCATTACTCCCCAGATCGTTGTTCAGACCGGAGGATTCAGGAGACATGTTACGGGCATACTAGTCAAACCCAAAACCATTACATGTCTGCCGCACCATTCTACATTCTTCAAGCATTGTAAGAGAATAAAGAAAGTTATTTAAGCATGTGGTGGACAGTGTTCTCCAGTGAAGCCTTGGGGGAGCGCTACAATCCTATGGGGAGGGGGGGACGCGGGGTTTGGCGGACCCCTCAACCCCCCTTCGGTTTTAGGGGTTTGTCACTAGGGACACAGGCCCAAATGGCCCTCCAGACCCCTCTGCCCCCTTTGTTTTATGCCCCGTATCCCCCCCCCCCTCCATTGTAGGATTGTGGGGCTCCCCTTGTGGCTCGCCCCCAACAACCCCCCTACCACCCCCCAACAACAACTAAAGTTCCCATCACCCAGAGTAAACCCCACCCCCTTTAAATAAGCCCCCAGCCCCCACAATAAACCACCCCACTACCCCACCCCCTTGTATGATACCCTGTAGGTTATGGTGCCCCCTGGTGCTGCTAACAGTCGTGGCGCGCAACTCCCCCTCCTGCCACACACATTCCCAATTTCCCAAATGTTCCCCAAATCCCGGACCCCTAAAACCCCCCTTTCCTTATGACCCCGTGTAGGTTATGATGCCCCCTGGTGCTGCTAACAGTCGTGGTGCTCAGAAGTCTGCCCTGGCTGGCGTGCTGTATGATAAGGTGAGTGTGATTATTTGCTTAGACACTCTCTTAAAGATGCATATCTATGTTGACAATAGTACCATTTTTGACATTATCGACATTTTCGACATTAGCGTATCAATGCAATAAAGCTGAGGATGGGCCCCTTGAATGGCTGGCAGAATCACAGGGGCTGGGTTTGTGTGCTCACAATAGCAAACGGGATGTAAACACCAAGCAGCAGTCTCAGAGCACCACCCAGAACCACTTTACCTCTTCAAAAAGCTCAATTTCATAGGCTTCAATAAGACTGTTTCCCACCATTACAACCTGCTTTCTTTGCTGCTGCTTGAAGTTGACTTAGAGGTTCAAGAGCTGTTTGGTAAACTGCAGCAGCAACAGTGCTCCTAAAGGCTTTTTATTACACTGTATGTATTCCAAAACTGTCTTGTCTGTCCCCATCATCTGGCTCCTTTTCCGCAGAGCACTGACCCAGAGCTAGGAGAGCTGTTAGGTAAACTGCAGCAGCAGCAGGAGGGATTGGACCCAGTAGCAGCAGCAGTGGTGAGAGATGCTAGCAAGTCATACAAGCGCGCCACTGCCATTCCCAAGGCCCTTGCACAAAGGATTGCCAGGCTGGAGACAGATGCCTACCACGTAAGGGTGGCTTGGGGTTTAGGGTTTTATGCCTTAGATTTTAGGTTCTGGGTTTAGGGCTCAGGGATGTGCCTACCAGGTGGCAGGTGGCTTACCTTCGCCCCAGTAACATTCAGTCAAGATGCAAAACCAGCTATGTTCCACCTCTCTGTTCTTTGTGACAGCTTGAGGTGCGGGGCCTATGGCTATGGCATATCATGAAAGGCCTGTTGTCCGCACATGACCGCTTATTTCTGCACTTGAGCTCCGCCATCGTACGTCCCTTGTAGCTACAGCAAGTTACAATTTTACTTCAATGTGAATTTCTACTGCTGAGAGAGGCTTGGTTCACTGTTCCACGAGCATTCACGTCTGCAAGCGTTCACCCAAGTCAGTGAGACTTATCTCTCACGTACCCTGAAGCGGCTTGGTTTTGCGCAATGTGCTGCCCGTGTTTAATTGTAGGCTTCGGTTGAGGCACGTAAGGCGTCTGACTTTGCGCATTTTGGAGTGTGTTCGCAGGCATGTCACTCACACCCCATCGCGCCCCACACCATAAACCTTATACCCTAATCTAGTGTTCTATCTCGTGTGTTCAGGCGTGGATAGAGCCAGTTTATGTGCCATCAACTCCCCCATTCTAAACCCTATACCCTAGTCTAGTGTTCTACCTCCCGTGTGTTCAGACCTGCGTAGAGGCAGTTTAATGCCCCATCACCTCCCACGCCCTAGACCCACACCAAAACCCCAAAACTGAACATTGGTTTAAGTTAACATTCATTTCTCGTGTGTTCAGGCCTGGGTAGAGGCTCGTAAGGCCTCCGACTTCTCCAAGTTTGCTCCCTTCCTTAAGGAGTGGGTGGAGGTGAATCAGCAGAAGGCGGCTTACATTGACCCGGAGTCTCCCGTGTATGATGTGCTGCTGGATGATTATGAGAAGAACATGACAGCAGCAAGACTGGATGAAGTCTTTGTTAAGGTGTGGGGGGGGGGGGGAGGTGGGAGACGTAGAGCGGGGTGGAGGGGGCAAGGGGGAGGGGAGGGGGGGGGAGGGATGTGCTGCTGGATGACTATGAGAAGAACATGACAGCAGAAAGATTGGATGAGGTCTTTGTCAAGGTGGGGGGTGGGGAGGAGGGAGAGGATGGGGCGGGGCGGTGGAGAGTAAGACCATTGGCCGCCAACATTCAATGGTGAGTGGGAATGCCGGTATGAGCTGTACAGGCAGAAATACTCCAGCCTACAGGTTCGCCCAGGTGGGCGAGGGGCGAGAGGGGGGGGAGGGGCTAACAGTGTGACTGCATGGAGTGTTTAGCAAGGTGGGGAAGGGGGTGGGTGGGGTGAGGGGGGGGGGAGGTAGGGGAGGGGGCAAGACAAGACGTAGTAAGGTACGGGTGACATGCATGAAGAATGAATGCTATAAAGTTGTACTGTATTTGTGCACCGTGGACAAGATACCAGGCAGGGTGGACAATGTAAGTAGATAAGACAAATACAAACATACAAGCGTTATGATGATAGCAGTCATGATGTGGAACTACAGGATGGGGAGTAGGGGACACAGAGGACGTGCCATACAAGTACTTGGTCGGGGGGGCCCAGGGACGTTGCTCACAAAGTAGTGCACCGTCAACAAGAGGCCAGCCAGGGTGGAGCAATTGTTACATATTTGTGAGAGTGGAGGCTCCCTCCAGGTTGATAGCAAGCTTTTGAATCCACTGGACGCACTTTTTGTTGTTATTCTAGGCACTGGTGGGTACGGGTTGTTTCGATGGAGGAGGAGGATCGACATTACCTGCGAGTATAAGTAAGTAGCTGAAAGGGCGTTGGTTATATGGCATTCTTTCCATTGTGGATGAGATTCTCAAGGCCACGCAGGGATGTCTTCAGAGCGCATAGAGACTCCAGGGTTTAGGTTTAAAAGTTTACTGTAAACGCTAAGTCCACACATACACATACCTACTGCATGTAAGAAGACCGTTTTGTACCCAGCGGTCGTGCAGCGTGTTAACGGTCCCTGCTTGTTGTGTAGGTGCGGGAGGGCCTTGTGCCACTGATTGCTGCCTTACGTAATGAAGGCACAGCCCCGGATGATTCCTGGCTCAAGGGGAAGTACAACACAGACAAACAGGCGGAGTTATGTAAACAGGTGGCGCTTGACATTGGCTTTGATCTGGATAATGGGAGGCTGGATGTGAGTGTGCATCCCTTCACTGGGGGGGCGCACCCTACTGATGTGAGGATGACAACGCGGTTTAAGGAGGAGGATTTGACAGAGGGCTTGACAGGTTAGGGGGAGGGTCAACTAGGGTTTAGGGCTAGGGTTTAGGGGTAATGACTAGGGCTTAGGGATATAAATAGGGTTTAGGGTTGAACTTGGGGTCCAGGTTTTACTTAAACATGGTTAGGCGGGCCCAGCTGATTGACAGGTGGGGGAGGGGGGGCTTGGGTTGAGGGTTTACTATATCATTCTTAGACAGGGCAAGCTCACCCTACCCATGTGAGGATGCCAACGCAGTTTCAGGACTTGGCCGAGGGATTGATAGGCGGGGGAAGGGGATGGACAAGCTACGGTATGGATGGCAGATACTAGGGGTGTGGATTGGGGTTTAGCATGCACTAACCCTAGTTTGATGGGGTACTGGGTTGCAGAGGAGAGCGTTGGGAGTATGGAAGGGAAGGGGGTTGGCTACAAAGATAGGGGTTATCTGATTATGTGGAGAGTCAAGCCGGGTGGTGACTTGAGGCGGGGGGGGGGAGGGGGGGGGGGCAAGAAATGGGTTTTGCTCCTGATAGAGTTTGACATTTGAGTTATGGTAGGAAGAAAATAAGGGTAGTGCGCCATAAAGGAGGTTATCCTAGATGACGAGAAGGGCAACGAGGAGGATAGTTGTGACTGCCCTGTTGTCTACCTAGGGGTGGTGGAATCATTACACACGGAAGCTTCAACGCACGTGAGGTTACACACATGTAGCCACACTAGGGTTTTGGCCTTTTCGCCTATATCAGGTGCAAAGACTAGACCACCTTTTCTTATTCCCTTGGTGTGCCGGACTCCGTTTCCCCCTTGCATAAATCCCGTTTGGAAAATGCAACCAGAATTCAACTATTTCATGATAGTCTGCCATGGACTACGATTGTTCCGTACATTCTTACACATACCTCTCCATTGTTTCCATTCTATCCTATGCTGTCTTATGTTAATTATCAGCAGGGTTTCTCACCCTGCTGCTAAACCATAGAACCACCTGCATTCCCATAGACCCTTGCTCTCCTAAGGGCAATCCATGAAACAGGTCATGCCCTATATGATGGTTTGTCACCCAATTGTCACCCTTAACCCCACCACATTTTTCTTCCTCCAAAACCCTTGCCGTCCTAGGGACCTGCTAAACCCTAGCATGTGTTCTTCTTTCCTAAACCCTTGTCCTCCTAGGTGCCATCCACGAAACGGCTCATGACCTACATGAGCAGGGTCGTAACTACTATATCCTATGAAAAGTATCTACCTGAGGATCAACATGATTTGTCCTCTAACTGGCAAACCCTAGTACATGTTTCTCTCTCCTAAGACCTAGCCCTCCTAGGCGCCATCCATGAGGTGACTCATGCCGTATATATTGATTAGTCGCCCAATCACTTAAACCCTAGCACATGTTCATGCCTCTAAACCCTTGCCCTTCTAGGTGCCATCCATGAAACAGGTCATCCCCTAGATGATGATTTGTCACCCATTTGCTAAACCCTAGCACATGTCCCTGTGTCTTAAAACCCTAGGTGCCATCCACGAAACCGGCCATGCCCTATACGAGCAAGGTCGTAACTTGGAGTGGGATGGTTTACCAGTGAACAAGGCGCTGTCTATGGGGGTACATGAGAGTCAAAGCTTGTTGTGGGAGCGTATGGTAGGACTCAGTGGACCTTTCATGAAGTACCTCCTGCCTAAGATAAGGTGGGTTCGGGAATGGGCTTTCTGTTGGGGTTTAAAGGTGTTGGCTTTGGGGTCAGAAGGGCTGGCTTGGTATGGTGGGACTGAATGGACTTTCCATGAAGCACCTTCTACCTAAGATAAGGTGGGTAGGAAGGAGGGGGGAAGGGGGGGAGGCCGGCTGTGGTGGGGGCAAAGGGGGGGGGGGGCAATGAGCCCTTAAGTAAACATGAGAGGTCAAAGCGTGCTGTGGTGAGACTCGGTGAACCTTTTCCACCTGCCTAAGATCAGGTGAAAGGGAGGGAAGGGGTAGGGAGCTTGACAGATGTAAAAGGGTCTAGGTCTAAACCCTAAACCCTAATTCTAGACCCTCAGGACCGGGTAGAAGAGGGGGGGGCTATGGGAGGGGGTGAATGTTTTGTAGACTACCCTCTGCCACGGGGTCTGTGGGAGAGGGGTAAATACTGGGACTGGGGAGGGGGGTCCAGTGTCTGTCTATGTGACTTAGTCTGAGCTGTACTGGGCACACACGCTACAGCCATAGAGACGATACATCTTCTGGTGCTGTGAGGCGCATTATATTCTAGTGTACACCGGCAGTCGATCCTTCAATGGAACATACTTGTCCATAAAAGCTGGGACTGGAAGGCGGGGCGGTAACGGGGGCAGAAACATTTTGTAGGCTACCCTGTGCCTAGGATCGGTGGAAGACAAATTGGGATTGGAGGGGTTGCCAACAGAGGGTGGGGAAAAAGGGACCGAGCATAGTTTGTGGTGACCGGCTGGGAAGGGAAAGGAGGCCGTACGAGGCATGGTGGATATACCTAACATGGAGGTTGTGCGGAGTGGGCACGCAAAAGTCAGCAAACCGTCTGGGGCAGGGCTCCTACTTAGTAGTGTACCGTTGACAAGAGGCCAGGCAGGGTAAATGAATAATGACATGGAGGCTGATTTAGGAGACAAGATTGGAATGAATGCTGATGTGCTGATCATGCCTGGCTTTGATCAATCAATCAATCAGAACGCACGACCAGCTATGCCAATGGCCAGACCAACCTAGGCCATAAATGCAAGGCTCCTGATCTCAATCACTAAGCCGCACAACCGATGGTGAGTTTGCCACACACAGACGTTGACTTTGCTAGCAGAAATTGGTCGGGGCTTATAACTAAAGGTGCTCTATCAGCAATCTCCAAGCTGCTTGATGTGTTGTTAAGGGAGACCACTCGGCTTGACGTGTTGTGCAGCTACACAGAATCCATGGGAACCCTGGAAGCAAGGCAATAACGAGTAACTGCTGGCCGAGTACCTGTCTTACCTCTGGCCGAGTACCTACGTCCGGGTGGACATTTTATCCGCGATCTTGCAAGCCCCGCCTGGAAAAACGTGATTGCCTTTTGATCCGCGGGAGATTTCATTTGTAATTTCTGCTTTGCCCCTTTCGGGGTGACACACTCAGCAAACGAGCCAAATGATAGGAGGGAGGAAGGAGGTGTATCCCCTGGGAACTGTATCCTATGGCACTTATTGCTATGGCATATCATGAAATGTAATAATAATAATATCCGCTGGGAATGTAAAGCTACCCCTCCCATGCATGCTGCTACCCACTGGGTTGGTGCTGTTGCTTTGAAAATGGTAGTAACCTGCTACCCCTAAACCCTAGTAATGGTACTAAACCCCTAAGCCTGGTGCCTTTACCTCTTGGGCTAGGCACTCGCATCTCAAGACATTGCCATCTTTTACTGCAAGGACCAAACCCCGCCCAACAGCAGTGCCTTTGTTATAGGGAGTAGTGCATTATCTATACACACCCTCTGCTTTGTAGCTTTGCTGCTGCTGCTGAAGGTGTTTAATTTTGCAAGCAATATCTTGCATGGTATTTCTTGCTGATGCTTTCTGCAGGGCGCACTTCCCAGAGTTCCCAGATAGGAGCCCTGAGGATTTGTATGCTGCTGTGAATGTGATGAAACACCCCTCTTACATCAGAGTGGAGAGTGACGAGGTGAGAGGAGGGGGGCGGGGTTATGGCTTTAATCATGATAAAATTAATCTAAATATAATTCAGAGCACACGGATTAGCGGCAATGTAAGATAAGAAAAAGGTGTGTGAGTTGTATTTTTGAAGGCAGTTGCACAGAGGGCATGCCTCCTCATATAAATACAAGCATGCGGCTCAGCCACCGGCCGGGCTGTACATACCAATACCATGCTTAATTAACACGCATTTATCATGCATGCTGATGTGCGGCCTCTGTTATTGGTTATTTGTTATCACTTTTCAGATGACATACCCCATGCACGCTATCCTGCGCTATGAGATTGAGCGGGGGTTGTTGGGTGTTTAGGGTTTAGACTTGAAGCACGGCCTTATGTTCTGTGCCTCTCCCTTTGTGTCACTACTCAGGTGACGTACCCCATGCACATCATCCTGCGCTATGAGATTGAGCGGGGGTTGTTGGATGGATCCATCAAGGTGGATGATGTACCTGAGGTGTGGAACGCTAAGATGAAGGAATATCTGGGGGTCACACCTGAGAATGATGCACAAGGGTGTTTGCAGGTAGGGGGGGGGTGAGGGGGGGGGGCAGGGGGTGATTACAGAAGGAGGGCCTGGGAGAATGTGGGGAGGAGTATCTGGGGGTTACACTTGAGAATGATGCACAGGAGTGTTTCCAGGTAGGAGGGGGGTGAGGGGGGAGGGGGGGGCCGCAGCAGCAGGGGGGGGGGTGGAGGAATATCTGGGGGGTACGCCTAAGAATGATGCACAGGAGTGTTTGCAGGTAGGAGGAGGGTGAGGGGAAAGGGGGAGGGAGGAGGGAGGGAGGGCAGGTGGAGGAGCAGGGAAGGGTGGGGCTTGGGACATCAGGGGGTGAATAAGTAATGATTAAGGGAAGGAATATCTGGACGTAACACCTGAGAATGATGCGCAAGGTTGTCTGCAGGTAGAAGGAAGGGGAGGGGGGGGGGGGCCGGGGGGGCCGGGCAGGGGAGGAGCAAAGAAGGTGGGGTCTGAGGAATGTCTAAGAATGACACCTGAGAATGATGCACAGGGGTGTTTGCAGGTAGGAGGAGGGGGGGGGTGCGGGTGGGTGGGTGGGTGGGTGGGTGGGAGGGAGGAGGGCAGGGGCCAGGGCAGGGGGCAGCATGCACAAAGGCGGGATAGGGGGAACTTCCCGAATCTGTGTGTGGGGACAATACTCAAGGGTGCCTACAGCTATCGAGAGACAGAAGGATGTATCTACAGAGCTGGGATTGTGCTCCATATGGCGTTATGCACGCTCCGCTTTCCCCTCTATGAGGTTTACACTTCTACCTTTTAAGCACTCTCTGCATTACCACAATCCCAGACCGGGCTGCATGCTATGGGCATGTTTTGCTGCTGGAAGGTATGCTTGATTACCCAGTTGTGTTATGTCTGTGTTCTGTATGATTTGCAGTGGTCAGCTGAGCCATATGCGTTTAACCTGAATTTAGCCATGAAGCATGTCCCTCATGACCTCCTTGCAACTATACCCCATTCATGCAGGACCTCAATTACAGGCCAAGAAATTTCGCTGCTTTAGAACCACCAGCGTTATGGCTGCCGTTCACAAGTACTTATTAGCCCATGCGTGATCAAAGGCTGTTAATCCCCTTGTGCCGGGCAAATCTCGCACTATTGCATAACTTCCCACAGCAGCGCTGCACGATGTGGCAGCCTGGTTCTCAACATCTGTATGATCTGAAAGTTATCTGCTTTTGCTCAGGGAGCTGAGGGGGTTATGGCCGCAGTTAAACGCTCACATGCCTAAACCCCAAACCCCTACCGCCTAGGGCATAAGTTTGTTCACTGAGCCAAGGTATGCTTGAGTGTCATGCAGGACGTTCATTGGTCAGCTGGATTGTTTGGCTAGCAGTTATCTACCTTTGCCCAGGGAGCTGAGTGGGGTGTGCACCCAGTTGAGGCTTACCATGTGTTTAATCCTAAGCCCTAAACCCTAAAGCCCGACCACCCAAGTATGATTTTGTATTCTACGCCCTGACTGTGCCATGTTATGCTTGTGTGTCTTACAGGACGTGCACTGGTCAGCTGGGTTGTTTGGCTACTTCCCCACGTACAGCCTAGGTGCCATGTATGCCTGCCAAATCTATAAGCATGCTGCAACACAGATACCCAACCTGGAGGAGGAGATCGCAAAGGGGAACTTCAAGCCTCTCAAGGTGGGGAGAACTTACCAGTATTATTGCTTGATTTATCTGCAACTTGCCCTCACGCCACCCCACCCCACCCCACTGAGAAAGTGGTTGTGAGTCATGGTTGGGTTCTGCACGGCCCAGAAGGCTGTGCCGTGGTCTCTCTCTAACACATGGTTGCCACAGTAGTTGCTAACCTCATTCCATTCATTCAGCTTTATGGTTCTCCTGGAGGCATGTTATGCGCAGCACCCGCAACGTGAGTTCGCTCAGGCCTGTTTGTATGGTCAAAGAGCAGGATCTATCCAAACAGAGAGCTGGGAGCTCAGACTGGTCGACCTTCTCAAACTAGCAAGGCAGCTAATACCACACTAATTGGTCAACAATCATGCTGGTTGCGTGACTTCACAGTTAGGTCTCTGTGCTGCACCTGGGTGTCTGAGTGATGATCTGTCTGCCTTAGCTATCTTACAAGCACAGGGGCTGTTTGGCTGCGAGCATGTGCTGTGGTTAATTCCATAGATGTATGGCCTCTCTCTCTGGTACCATTTGTCCAGTGCTTTTTCTTCAGCCCCTAAGCTACACTGCAAGCTATGCCGTGATCCATCTCATACATTGCATTGCTGACCTGCTGCTATGGTCCTTACTAACAATTTCATATTGTGCCATAGCAAAAGTGCCCTTGGCCCCGCACCTTGGGAAGCTGTTATGAAGCTGCATGCTGATGTGGTGCTGTTGTGTGCTGTTTCCGTATGTGCAGGCGTGGCTAAATGAGAATCTGCACAAGCTGGGTTCCCTTCACCCCAGTGGTGATGATCTGATGACGGCAGTCACTGGTGGACCCCTGGACCCTGCAGTGTTCCTGGGGTACCTCAAGGACAAGTACAGCAAGTTGTACAGCCTGAAACAGTAGCTGCATTGCAGGAGGGATGAGATATGAAGCCTTCTAGTTGGCTTGCTTGGTGATAGCCGGCTGGCCTTTAACATGGCAC
Source organism: Pseudopediastrum boryanum (assembly GCA_963556185.1). Classification (NCBI taxonomy): domain Eukaryota; kingdom Viridiplantae; phylum Chlorophyta; class Chlorophyceae; order Sphaeropleales; family Hydrodictyaceae; genus Pseudopediastrum; species Pseudopediastrum boryanum. The sequence goes on from OY744496.1 coordinate 1,023,653, forward strand.
GTGTTTTGGTTGGGCTTGGTGTTACAGAGCAAACACAGGGACAATCATAGTGGTGTGTTTGGTCGGTTCGACCTAGCAGCCCTTTGCGGTTGCCACACCTTAAATGTTTGTTATGTTATGTCATAGGTACAGATTCAAAGAGTGCACAAGCAGTAGTCCTTCAGTCTGCAGGAGCCTTGATTATAGCAGATTACAATAAGGGCTCCGGCAAACTAGAGGACGACTTGTGCACTGTTTTGAGTCTGTATATACTGATTTGTCGATGTTTGCTCATGGTCCTGCTCAGTAATTCATCGCTCGGGCCTGGCACTTTGTGAGTTTCAGCTGCTGCTGAATTTGGCTGCTGCAAGTCAGCTTCCAGTGTGGTCGATACCGTGTCTCCTGGAGTGAGCTATGACAATGAAGATGGATGCTTTGGAGCCGCGAGGAGGTGGTGCTGGTGTGTTAGGGCTTTGTTCGGTTGTCTGTTGTGGGGCGTCAGCTCCTTCCGCATCCGCTGCAGCACGTTCATGCAATGCGTCCAGCCCGTGGTACTGGCGGAGACGCCTACTCATGAATGCCCGAACTGTCGCCTGAGATGAACGCCTGCATAGTTAATAGCTCCAAGGCTACTTGCAGCCCGCAGGGCCCGCAGGGCTTCTGACTCTGGCACTCACGTCGGCACCGGTGTCACCACCGAGGGGCGACACGGTCCGACACACAAGGGCCTCTAGGGCCCTAAGGACGCTAATGAAGCACGACCCCTACTATACTAGCGTAGTAATTCTATGCAAGGCCGCATGCCCAGCTCCCGCTTTGACTGCTGACCCACAATGTAGTTGTCCCCCACCCGCTTCAATGCTAGTAACGTAGTACCTTGGACGTACAAGGTAGCCAAGATGTCCCATTTGGAGGTGCAGACAGTACACGGAGAGGCGGATTTCGAAGCGGTGCACTTAATCCTCCAGGCTTCAGACATAGCTGATAGACTGAAGATCGACCTGGTGATGGAGCAAGCTAAGTCAACATCTCGAACGCGCTCGATAAATGCACACGTCGGATGGAGTGCATGAATGCTGTGGTTGACAAGCTTAAGGACATACAGAGCAAGGACACGGACCCGCCTAGTGATCTCAAGGACATCGTAAGCGCAACGATAACTGACCACGAGCGGTCCTGTGCTGAAATAGCAAACATGCGCCGAATTTGGGCGGACATTGGCCATGGGGGAGTTAAGAGCACGCCCGCTAGTGCTCCTAGGACCCAAATCATGCGCCCTCCTGCTGCGCTGGCGGGGGGCTTGGCATGCCCTGCTGGTTCATCAGCAAGCAGCGCTAGTATAGTCAGTACAGCCTCATCTGAAATTGTATTGGACGTCACCTCATCCCGGGTATGGTGTGGATATCGCCTCCTCAGTGACGTCCTGCTTACCAACGCCAGCTGGGGATATGCAACAGTGCTGCCCAAGGTTGAAGAGGCGAGGTTGGAGCTAAAATTACGGCTCGGACCGGTGCTTGAGCAGCTGCAGCAGGGCCAGCATTTCCACCAAGACCTGAAGCAGCAGTGTGACACACTCCGTACCTGCCTCGAGCAGATGGATCAGATCCAGGACTTGATTGGGGAGGAGATGCTCAACGACTACAGACAGCAGCAGCTGAAGTACGGCAGGCCCACTTACCTTGTTGAACCTCCAGTCCCAATGACCAGGTGATTGAAGGAGGGCAGGGGGGGGGAGACGGAGCTGTTGAGTGTTTTCTTGATGTCAATAATGGTTGCAGCAGGGCAAGTGAGGTTCAATTGAGTAGGATATGAGCAGAGGCCCTGACCGATCATGGACAGTACAGGGTACATGAACGGGACACCAGATGATCTCGTCTGCGTCCGCTGCAGCATTCACTAAAGCTTCAATTGGGGTATGAGCACAGCTCATGACCAACATGGACACAAGATGGATGATACTATCTCTTGTCATTTGTAGCATTGACTACAAGTCCATTCACTGCATGGCTTCAGCAAACTTAGTAGTAAACTAGGTAACCTTTGTGCTGTATGAATGCATTGAATTTTGACTGCTTACACTATCTATCCAGAGGGCTGGCTAGAACTTACCGCACTTCTACGCTCTTAGCGCCAACCCGGTGTATCTGGCATGCATCCACGGCTGTAGATTCTCTCATATATGTTCCTCCTTTCCATGCTGCAGTGCGCTGCTGTTTCCGCGGTCTGTACCGCCCCTGAAATATATCCACTGTACAGATACGGTGGCATATGAAAGCATCCTAAGGGAGGGCTTGATCAGGGGTAGCCCATGGCGGCGCGTGATTCGGAATATCCCAGGTGATCGGCGGACGCCTGCCAGCCTACTGGACTCGCAGGTCACCTGCTTCCAGGTTGTGGGCGGCCGGGATCCCTGCTGCCTTAAAGGCTTTGGGCCAAAAAGGCTGTACATTGACCTAGCGGGCAGCTTGGCAGGCAGGTGGTACGCATGCAGATTTGCTGAGCCCACTGTTGGAAAGGGCCAAGCCTTCTGGGATGTTTGCCTCGTCCGGGTAAGCATGGGTACATATAGCTTTGTCTTAGTTAGAAGAAATGGATGTTAAATGGATGCAACCTGAACTTGCTGCAGGTGTGTTGGCAAGCACTGAAAATACAAACAAACAAAGAAAATTCAAGTGTGGCGGGGCACAAGGCATTGTCTAAGTCCTTCGTATGAGCTTTCAATATCAAGCACCGATTACACCTATTGACTACATAATCTACGGCGTCAATTGGGCACCATGTCACACTATATTGTTAGTCTAAACCTTCTAGATATGGTGGCATATTTACCGTCAGTACTACAGAGTTTCTGCCAGAATTGCAATAATCTATCTCTGCTGGCCCTTATCTGAGTATCATAGTTACACCGAAATGAGGAGCGCTCACTGGTTGAGTTCTGCAAGTACCAGCTGTCTTCATAATTATGAGATAGATCACTGCACAGCTTTGGGCCGTGCGGCGCTGCCCCCACCAGGGCCCTGCTTTGACTGGGCCATTTGGTAATCTGGTAATCTAATGGTTGTAAGCCATAGTGCGCGCCCGCTGCATGACTCCATCCAGTTTGTTAGTATGTGGAGAGCAGAAATCGAGACCAAGAGAAGTTGTGTTTGGTTCAGATTGTGCATCCTAAACTAGCTTTGGGTTCTACAGCTGTATTGATCATCTGCCGTTCTGTCCTCTGTGCTGACGATGCGTTGCAGGGTGCTCCTTCTCTAAGATCAGAGCTCAAGATGACGTTTGATTGTGTGGAGCTTGTGCATGGGCCGGAGGAGCTGAATCAGGCGCTGTGGGATGTGTACTGCATGGCAAAAGGCCATTCTCATAAAGGACACCTGCACTTGCACGTGGTGACCTACAATGGTGTCTCAGGACCCCTGGCCTCACCTCCCACTGAAGCCCCTGACCTGAGAGAAGTGCTAGGAGCATTGCCTAGAATGCACATATAGGGAAGCTCCTGTGGTGTCGTCCCGTGGTTTGCATCTTAGTGGCAGATCTTGAGAAGTCACATTTAGCTTTAGCGGTGGCCCTGTGGTATTGGCGCCAGGGGCGGTAGCAGCGGGGGCGGTAGCAGCGGGGAGTGAACTACATACAGCAGTGCGGCTGGCAAAGCAGGCGGTGGAGCTGGGGAATTATGGGGCGTTTCTGAAGAATGGTCTCGGCTGTTCCACGATCGTCCTGAGACGAAGGGTACAATTACATTTCAAAGTATCCCCCATGACTCCGTAAGGGTCGCAGGGCTAGTGCCTGGGGTGGGTTTCAGTCCCATAGAATGTACTGTATTGTATTGTATTGATCAGCATCTTATGAAGATGCAGCAACAGGCGGGGGAAGTAAGGGGAGGAGGAAGAGGTGACAGCAGCAGGTGGTGGGAGGAGGAGGAATACCTGGATTATGAGCCAGGTGGCCACTCCTGGGCAAGGGGTACCGAAGGTAGCGTACATATTGAACCTCACCTAATGGCAATATAACCTCACCTATGCTGATTATATTGATGAGTCTGGCATGGTGCATGATGCCCATGGAGCCTAGTTTGGCTCCGTTACGGGCGCCCCCTTTGTGGGGCCACTTTGTAATCTGTAATCTGTAATCTGTAATGGCCCCACTATTAATTCAGGGCGCCGGGTGGGGCAGCGCCACTCCCAGAAACCTAGGGTTTATGTAATGTTTATGTCCGTGGATCCCTAAATGTTCATGTCCGTGGATGTCCTTAGGCAGAAGCAACTGGAGAAGGGTAGGGCATGCGTGACCACCCCTTCTATGGTGGATATGGTGTAGTGTGCGAAATGTGAGGTGTTGGGATGGAGGTGGATTGCTGGATTGAGGAGTTGGACTGGTTGAGTCATACTCTGGGGTAGGTGGTCCTCACTAAGTAGGCCTACTTCCTTAATTGTACGCCACAAATGGTGTGTGCGTAGATGTAACCATGTAACCATGGATGTCCGTGAATCCCACATTTAGTGGCTGCTATATGGCAGCCCAGTCACCCTTGATTCCCTTGCTAGGGTTCCGTTGTATGACATAACATGTTTAGGCATGCATATATTGTCATACATGTCGAAGTTTACCCGTATTCTGTTCCACCTCGCTGCTCTTTGTGACAGCTTGAGGTGCGGGGCCTATGGCACTTATTGCTATGGCATATCATGAAATGTAATAATATGACATAACATAACAAACATTTAAGGTGTGGCAACCGCAAAGGGCTGCTAGGTCGAACCGACCAAACACACCGTTGTATGTCAGGTCAGCAGCCCAGTTTGTGGTAGTAGCCTTGCCGAGGCCGTTCAGTTGGGTCAGTGATTGGGTTCTGCACTTCAAAAATGTGGAGTATGGTTAGTTATGGCATATGCTTGACATCGCTTACTTAGCCACCGGCTTGCTGGCAGGCACCGCCCAACAACCGGCCGGCTGGGTGGGCGGTCCACCAAACTTTGGTCCACCGACTGGGTGGGAGGCCGGGCAGTACTTTTCGCCAAATCCAGTGCCCTTCCATAACAGCTCTTCAGTGTTCGCGTAGCCCTGTCATAGTGTTGCAGGACCAAAGACTGAAGGTATGCGCAACACGGCCGCAACCCATGGAGCCGTGGGAATCCGGAACTGGCCTGGCGGCCCGCCCGCCCGCCGTGCTACCTGACGTAGCATGTTCCAGCGAGTCCTACCCATCAAATACTAGCTTGCATATTTATGCACCGCAACGAAGTAAACTATTCAGACGGGTAGCTGAAGCCACTACGCACACTCTCGTATGCTCCACCGTTTGCTCTGGCTGCGGCCCGCATGCATGCATGCTTGCAGCAGCAGCAGATTGAGTAGGGTTTAAGTAGGGTATCACATCGGCCCAACCTGTGCCTGAACATCCGGTGTGCCGTAGCGGTATTAAATGTAACTGACTCATCCAGTTGTGGTTTCAACACTCGACATGGGGTACACAAGGTTGCTGTACCGATACCTGCTGGCGACATCTGCAGTAGTACTTCTCCATCCTGATGCTGGCCCCTGGGAATGTCAAGGCCCAGCCTCGGTGCGTCATAGGCTACGTCTGGAGAGAGGCATGTCCGAAGGACTTCGTCTGCGTCACGCCTGATGTGCGAGAAGCTGCAAAACTCGACAACAGTTACGCGAGTTCAAGAGTCGCTCCTGGTGGAGCGAGGCCCATATGGTCCTGACACATGTCTGCAAGGCTACGTTTGGCGTGAAGCGTGTGGACCAGGAGTTCACGTAAGTGCAAGCTGTACGGTAGTGCTAGACCTGCCCTTGGGTTCAGTCTAAGAAAGTTACAGTGGTTTGTGGGGAACTGGGGATGACTAAACGTCATTCATTCATACCCGTGAAAGTTCACTCCATCAGAACTACAAGCCTTTATATCACAGTGTCCCGTTACTTTCTTGACTGACCAATAGCACCATTGGTTAGTGGGAACCTGTTAATTGTATCTAAGCTGCCTGTTGCAAAAAAGCAGCAGCCTGCCCCTGCTGCTCCTCGTGGCCGTGCTGCACTGAGGTGTGCTGCAATGCTGGAGCAAGATAGCAAGGCCAGCTGGATCCATGAGTATGTACTTTCTGCATTTCATTATTTGTATTACTGAGTATGTACCGGTATACATGTATTTATGTGTTTATGCAGAGCTATGTAAAATTGGTGCTGCAGACCGCCAAGGGCCCCGATGCCACACATCAGCCAACACATTGCATACCTCACACCTATAACACACTATTGGACACACTAATTGTAGCACAGTGCGGCACTCAAAAGCGATATCCAGGGAGGTGCGCAACATCAAGGCAGGGGCCCATTGATGTAAGGATTACTGCACTTGGCCAGCCTTCCATGCATGCATGCCACTCAACCACTTTCTTTGTCAGTTCTGGCCGAGTGTTCCCTCACTGTTCTGCTGCTGGTGACACTAGGTGTGTGTTGTGCCGTCTGTCCGTACACAAGCTTGGCAGGACAATGCCCTGGCATCCAGCAGACGGAATTGCCTCTCCACCCAGCCGCTGTCCCACAGGCTACTGCTTCCACAGGCTACTTCCACAGGCTACTTCCACCGTAGGCTACTTCCACAGGCTACTTCCACAATACCGGTAGATGCGCTGAACCATCAGCTGTAGCTGGAGTGGCAGCAGCACCTAGATGCCGCCGCCGCATGAGTCACCGCAGGGCCCTCCTTTCAGAAGCTGGTGTCACTCAAGATGCTACTGTTTTAGCCAAAGCTGGTCAACCCGAGCACTACAGCCATGACCTCGTGTCACCTGGTGGCCCAAATGCTGCTGCCGACGACAGTGGTCAGCACGCTGCAGCTATTATGACAAATCTTCTGGATCATCTGGGTACTGGTGCGTCGTAGCTCCGTCGCCAGCTGAAGGACGAGGACGTGGGTACTATTACAATCTATGACTACTTTGACTGCATCGAGCGCTGCTGATGAGTCGTTATGACTTGTTATGACGCCAGCAAGAAGTTGATCAACATGATACTGTGTTCACTGCTGTTTGTTGATCCCACTGCATGAAGGACTTTTCGCTATGCCGTTGGAGCCTTGGTGCTGTTTGCGGTTATTGCGGGAAGCACTTTGAGTATGCCGTTTGAGTCTGGGTCCTGGTTGTGACTATTGTGACAGGAAGTACTTTCGAGAATAGCGTTGGGATCCTGGGAATTGCCTGTGAGTAAGACCGCTGCATGAATGACTGTGTGTATGCCGTTGGATTCTGAGAACTGCCCGTGGCTATTGCATGAAGGACTTTGATTATGCCGTTGGGGCCCTGGGAGCTGCATGTGGGTATTGCATGAAAGACTTTTAAGCATGCTGTTGGAGCCTGGGTACTGGCTTTGCCCGGGGTATTGCATGAAGGACTTTGAGTATGCCGTTGGATCCAGGGAGTTGCCTGTGTGTATGACGACTGCTTGAACGACTTTGAGTCTGCATTTGGAGGGCTCCTGGGTCTGGCTGTGAGTATTGCACTGAAGGATTTTGAGTATGCCGTTGGATCCCCCTGTTGGCCTGGGAGTTGCCTGTGGGTAAGACTGCATGAAAGACTTTTGACTATGCCGTTGGAGCCCCAGTTGGCTCCTTGTAGTGGGTGGCGCTGCCCCCCAGGCCCCCCTCAGGGCCGTGCCGCCCCATTCATATCATGATGGGACCATTTTGCAAGTATGATTCGGATATTGGTAATCTGATTGGAGTACAATGATGGAAAGACGCTTTGCTGTCTGCAAGTGCATGTGAGCATATTTCAGGTAGTTTCCAGGTTGTAAGAAGTTAAAAGGACAACATTTGATGAGGGCGGCTGTCTAGTACAGTTGATGAGGGCTGCTGTAGCTTCCTAGTGCGTGCAGCTACTTACTTCCTTGGATGTGGCGGGGGGACGTCGATAAGTGCGACTTCCCAGCCGACGCAGCTCCATATGTATCAAAAATTACCAGTTGGTAACCTGCCTTTGGCTGCATCGAGCAATCGTGTCGGTGTGGACCGACTAAGGTGTCGGGGTTGCCAGTGAGCTCATGGCTGGCCGTGTGGCTGGCGCCGCGGTGAGTGCCGGCTCACGGACCCAAACTAGCGGACTCTAGACTCTAGGTAGGCTACAGCACTCTGACGGGGAGTAATCCCGTATGCAATCAGGACTTCGTCAGGGTCTACTATTGCTGAAGGCGCATCGGCTGATGGGTCTCAAGACAAGTAGTACTTGTGCGTGTTCGTTGGTTCTACCATGCCTAAATATGCCTAACGAGAACGAAGGACATGACAACCGGGACAGGTAGGAGGGTTGCCAGGTCGAGACAGCCAAGCACAAATATGATGGAACCATGTTTTCCATGCGATGCACAGGAATGCGCGCAGAGCAGACACCGCATGTGTAAACATAAACTTTCCTATACAACATCAAACAAAAACCATATGCAATTGCAATTCTGTTGCAAAATATGACCCATGGCTTGGATCTTTTTTAATTTGGCCCTGCTTCAATCAATCAAAACGCAAGACCAGCAATGCCAATGGCCAAACAAACCTAGGCCACAAACACAAGGCTCCTGATCACAATCACGAAGCCACACAACCGATGGTGGATTTGCCACACACAAGCTGAGGCTAGATGCAACGGCGTGCACACCAAGGGGAAACAAACACCACCACTAAAACCCAAAACCTGCTCCACTTCCATCACACATGGGTGGCGGGGAGGCAGCAGGATCAAGCACCACCCTAGTAGGGGCTGGAGGTGGCTCCCACCACCTAGGTACTGGTGAACCACCATCCTCCCAGCCACTGAAAGGCATCACATAGCGCTCGACATGCTTATCAATAGCTTGCTTAGTGCGCCTTCTACACCTCACTAACCGTTGGCTTTCCCAAGGGTGCGTAAGATCCCACAACCTCTTCCTCCAAGCACTCTTAATCTGACATGAAGCCTCCCAGCTCCCCTCATCTTGACCAAGCACCTTCAGATCAGCACACACGCATTTCTCCCAGGTATGGCGAGGCCTACCCACTGGCCTCGTCATGTCACCATGTAATGAAGAGAACAACGCAATATGCGGCAACCTGCCCTCCTCCATGCGGCCCACATGCCCCAGCCACCTCAGCCTATTTGCTGTGATGTATGCTGACAAGGTGGCTACCCCACATGATTTCCTGATATGCTCATTGGTGTGCCGATCTGACAGCCTGACCCCCAGGATGCTCCTAAGGCAGCTAGAGTGCACCCGCTCAAGCTTTTGCGATTGCACTTTGGTCAGGGACCAACACTCACTCCCGAACAGCAGAATTGGCAACACATATGCCTTGTAACACTTCACCTTCGTAGCCAATGACAGATGCTTGGTACCCCACATCTTTTCAAACTGCTTAAACCTCCCCACAGCCTTACCCCTCCTGATATTCAACTCCACATCCAACCTGCCATCAGTCACAAGCACACTTCCCAAGTACTTGAACTGTGACACCTCTTTTACCACACCCTCACTGATAACCACCTCTGGTCCTTGCTGCACTGGCACATCCCCCTCCTTCCAATCCTTGTCAATGGACAGGATCTCAGTCTTGCTTGCATTGATGCGCAACCCAAGACTAGCAGCAACCTTGTCCATCACCTGCAGCATGACCACCAACTCCTCCCTGCTGGGACTTAGCAACACCATATCATCTGCATACAGCAGAACAGACAACAGCTCCACACACCCACCACTACCACACCCATCACGCTCAAGTTTCCCATCTGCATGATAGGCTAGCTTCACCCCACATCCCTCCGGCATCTGAGCCATTGCCTGCCGAACCACAAAGTCCATGTAGATGTTGAACAGCAAGGGAGCAATGACACATCCCTGCCGCACCCCGCCATGCACATCAAACCACTCAGACACCACACCACCCATCCTAACAGCAGCCTGTGTGCCAGTATGCAAGTCCATCAGCAACTCTATCAGCTTTGTGTGTACCCCGTACACATGCAGGATGCGCCATAGCGTGTCTCGCGGTACAGAATCATATGCCTTACGCAAATCCACAAAAGCCATGAATAGAGGCTGATCGAATGCTACAGACTTAGAGATGACCTGGCGTATGGTGAACAGAGCATCAGTGAGGCCCCTCCCCTTCCTAAAAGCAGACTGGTTATCAAGCAGTTGTGCATCGATATGAGAACTGATCTTAGCCAAAATGACCAAGACATACACCTTCCCCGGTATACTTAGCAAGCTTATCCCCCTATAGCTATCTCTCACTTTGCGCTCTCCTTTGCCTTTATACAGTGCCACCAACAGTGCACGTTTCCACTCCACTGGCGCTTTCCCTGACTCCCACACCGCCACAATGACCCTGTGCAACCATTTCAGCATGGTCCCACTGAGCTTTAGCATAGGCGCTGCGATACCATCAACCCCAGGAGCTGCCCCATTACGACAGGCAAAGACAGCTTCTTCAACCTCCTGCACAGTAGGTGGCTGAGCTGCTGCTTCACTCTGCTGGTTTGCACCTTGCCCTGCCTCCATCTTCTGCACTAACTCCTCAATGGTCTGCTGCATTTGCTGGTCGAGCTTGGCAGGGCAGTTGAGGACATCAGCAAAGTGCTCAGCAAAGCACTTCACCACCTCCTCCCTGCTTTGGAACAGCTGCTTGCCATCAGCACCCCCTAGCACAGCTGTAGGAGCAGCAGAGCTACTGCCCTGCTGCTCCTTGAAGATCCGCAGGACATGCTTGTGGAACACGGCTAGATTACCAGCTTTTAGAGCATGTTCCGCAAACAGCGCTTGCTGCTTGAAGTACCGCTCCTGATCCTTCTTAACCGCTCGCCTAGCAGCATTATTGGCCTCCCTGTAATCTGCCCTGGTAGCATCATTAGGAGAGGACAGCACCGCTGCATGTGCTGCATGTTTCCGCTCAATCTTCTGCAAGGTCGCATCGGATATAGCGAAATCTCGGCGCCGCTGCTGAGGCTTGAAGTTTAGACCAGCCTTATGGGCTGCTTGGCTGGCTGCCGCTGTTAGCTGTGTCCATTCGTCTTGTGCGCTCTGCAACTGAGCCCCTACCAGACGGCTGAACTGGTTAGACATTGCCAGCTCAAAGCACTGCTGAGTTGCTGCAGATTCTTGCAGCCGGCTGCAGTCATAGGGCCGTGCTGGCTGTCCCTTCGCACTGTGCTGCTTGGCCACTGACAAGCGGAGGCGCATCGTAAGCACCAGCATTCTATGATCAGAGCCACCTGTATCAAAGCTGCGAAAGACCCTGCAGTCTGTCACACTTGACATGAACCGCTTGGAGACAGCTATGTAATCGATGACCCTGAGCACATCCTGCTTGTTTCTATTAACCATCTTGTGAGTAGCAGTCCGGTAATTGCTGTGCTTGAAGAAGGTGTTGGCTAAGCGAAGGTTCAAGGCACCAGCCAGCTGCAAGAGTCGCTCACCATTCCCTGAAGGCTGCTGCTTCCCAAAGCCATGAGGCCCCATAACACCCCCATACGGTTCTGGATCAGTGCCAACCTGGGCGTTGAAGTCACCCAGAAGGACTAGCATGTCCCTGGAAGGCAGCGCTGCCAAGATAGCTTCCAACTGCAGGTAGAAAGCTTCCTTGACCTCCTCAGGGGTGGACTCGGTATCAGTCGGCGAATATGCTACCACGATTGAGGCGTTTATCCCACTGCTGATTCTCACACGGACTACCAGGATTCGCTCACTGACAGCAGACCAGTCGATTAGGCAACGGGACCACTTCGAGTTAAGAAACAGGCCCACCCCATGTTGCCGTGGCTGACCCTCTGGCAGCCCGGACCATATCAACTGCCAGTCCTTCGTAACATTACGACATCCACTACCCGGTATCCTGCTTTCAGCAACACCACAGGCTCCAACGCCAAGGCGAGACAGCTGCATGACGTAAGAGGATAGCTTGCTCTGTACCGAAGCATCGTCACTGCCGAAAGTTCTGCAGTTCACGAAGCTGAGGCGTTCGGACCCCGTCTTAAGCAATCGCAAGTGCTCAACAGGCCCATGCCTCTTGCTGTGCACGTTGCGAGGTCGTTTACCCGGTTGCATGGCTCAGTGACCAGCTGTGCGCTGCAACTGGCGCGCATGCCCCCTGGACGAGACAGGGACGCACACACGGGATCCAGCTGCCTTCACCGAGTTCTAAACTCCCTACTAGTTCACTTTACAGGCTCGGCGGTAACATGCCTAAAAAAGACATGTCACCGCCAAGCAGAGCGATGTATAATGTATAATGTATAATGTTATCTCCACGTTAATGTTAGTGTACTCGATTGGCCCTGCTTACTTGTACTAATCCTGGAATGCAACTAAGCCCTGCATTACCAGCATGCACAAGACAACCTCCCTAGGTAAGTGCTTGTACATGTAAACTCCATTAGAGGCAGCTACTCCAGGGAGAAACAATGCCATTCTATATAACCCGCTCCAGCCTCCCTAAGCACCCCTGCCATATCTGACTGAAGATTGATCATGCCAACATATCTCAGTTGATACCCATCTATATCCCATTTGTCACCTGCAAGCTTAAATCTGGTCTGCATGATGCAATTTGCCAAAACCACTACGTGAAAACTTCCTCAACCTGAGAGTTCGTCGTTTACCCCTGATGCATATGTCAAAAATGTACTAGTGAAAGAACGCACATGCCAAGCCTGGGTATAGTATAACTGTAGTCCAGAGTAGCAGTACATGCAGACAGCCGTCAGGCAAGCGACACCTGCTTCACAATGACACCCTTGACACATGGAAAGGGGCACATTCAACCTCCTTTACCTAAAGCTTGCAACATTCTCCCAGGAAGCAAGTAATACTCCAATGGATGGCCGTCGAACTGGTGGTGAAGGACGCCAGGGACAAGCACAACAATGATTATATCTGCAAATGGAAATGCCTTCCAGTTGGAGCGGTATCTGCTCGAGGATTGTTCAACTGTGCTACCAAGAAGACAGTCCTTGGGGGTGCGGTTGAACAGTCCTTGAACATGCACCGTAGCCGACCAAATGCACCTCCGTTTGCAGAGAGTAGGGACAGGAGTAAACCCCACTAGCCTCCTAAGCCCGTATTCATCATCTTGCCCCTACCAAGTGCCACTCATTGGAAGCAGCAATTCCTCAACTCTCACCTCAGAACCCTTGCAGCCAAGCACAAGAACAGGATCATTCAGATCCAACCAAGCACAGCCAGCAACCATCAGCAAATGGTCACTCAGAACTCTTTCTCAATCACCCTCAGGGCAACCTTCAAACAGCCTGTAACTACCATGTTGTGGGCAAGCTCCCGGCCTTTCTCTGGTAACATTTCTTCTCTGGCTGTTAGGACCTCCACCTCCCATTGAACACCTATCCTTGAGTCCAATCTCATGACTAGTCCACACATTTCCATTGTGACCCTCAATTCAGACAGGGTCAAAATACTAGAGAGACCCTTTACAATCTCTAAGCCTTGAGTTTGGCAACACATATTAAGCCTTCACTAATGCAGCAATTGGCAAAAGCAACTCATATGAACACACACGGGGGCGCCGCCTGCACTAAACCAATGGTTCTCCACCATGCGAATACACTACTGACAAGCTATATGTTTTACATAGATGTCACACCCACGAGACCCTTGACTACCCGTATCTCCATTGGCCCGCTACCTGATACTACATGATGCACCACAACAAAGATGTAGCAAGACACATGCACCTAATACATCAGTGCACACCAAAGGGGCATCTAATATCAAACATGGCCAACAACACTGCACTAGTTAGTGCAAGGTATAGACTGGGCCAGCTTACAATAAGATGTGATCAGTGGGTGGGCTTCCACCCAGCACTGCTCACCCTAAACCCTTTGCTAGCCTTCTTGGTTAACTGAACACCTATTTTCCATCAGTGCCCTTGTGCGACTGAAACCTCAAGACTCATCTTCACATCCGCCATTGCTATCCTTGGAAATGAAGGATTCGTTGCACTTCTAACCATAACATGCATGGTTGCTAACAGCCATAATCCCTCTGCAACCTTCATGATGCAACTGAAGTCTCGCACACACCTTCACATCTAAGCTACCCTTGAAAAGAATTTGTTGCACTGGCATCCGGTGACCCTGCTGGGCTCAGATTCCCCATACCGCCTTCCACTTACTGAGCAACCCCTCGAGGCACGACAACAAAGGTGTAGCACGACACATGCACCTAACGCATTAGTGTGCACCGAAGGGGGTTCCTGGTCCTGCATATCCAATGCCACTGCACCGCTGCTAACAATCCTCTTTTTCCGTCAATGTCCTTCTGCAATTGAAGCCTCAGCCAGCATCTTCACACCTTCACTACCCTTGGAAAGGATTTGTTGCACTCGTAACTGGTGACCCTGCCGAGCTCAGATCCGTCATCATCCACTACCCTTGGAAAGGATTTGTTGCACTTGCATCCGGTGACCCCGCCGGGCTCAGATCCGTCATCACCGTCTTCCACTTGCTGAGCAACCCCTTGAAGCTATCCCCACCGCCAATCTCCTTCAAACGCACCTGCAATCTGCTCTTGGGGTCCATCTGCGGCGTATTATCTGCCTTGACCACTTCCGCCGCAGTCACAGACGAAGCAGAGTTCCCTGACGTCGTAGGCACTTCCTCTCCAAGCGCATTTGAAGTGGGTGACAACGTCCGCTGCAGACTAACAGCTCTCGTAATGCCGCGCCCCAAGTACCCCAAACCGCCCCCAGACTGCGACCGAGACGACGGCGCTGCCGTCCTACCGTCCGGCACGCCAGGCAGCCCCCTAAACTGCACACCATAAGCAGCAGGCGCCGCCGGCCCTAACAAATGAGCCCCTTGTGTCCCCGACCCTCTCCTTCCAGCACCACTCTGCCTCATGCCGCTGCTGCTGCCGCATACACTCCTACTTCCATGCCCCTCCATCTCCACATGCCCATTAACATCCCCATTCCCCCAAACCCCGTCAGCCACACCATGAACACCATGCTCACCGCCCACCCCATTCACGCCATTTGCAGTAGCAGGACCATGTTGCAGTTCCGTACTGTACCGCCTCGGCAGGTCCTCTATTAGCTGCGACCCCAAATCCCCCGATGGCCCAGACCTAGCCAAAGCAGCAGCCGCAGCCACACCCATGCTCCGCCCGCTGCTCGTCCGCACCACCGGCCCAGCTGCTGCAGCAGCCGCCGGTATCCCCGTAAACTGCACCCCCAGCCCCACCGCTGTCATCACAGGCACCTCCGACCCATCCACCCCTCTCCTCCAGCAATTGGCATGATGGTGCCTACTGCTGCTGCCTTCTGTCACCGCATCTGCACTAGAAGCGTGCCGCGTCACTTCCAAACCAGGCATTTCCCGCGCCGAAGCACACTTGCGCCCATCTTTCTTTACATCCCCCGCCCCCACACGCTGCTGGCTAGCTTCAACCATCTGCTGAAACTTAGCCATCTGCTGCTTAAACCGCGCCCGCCGCAACTCATGCTGCACTAACTGCATCCGCTTGTGCGCCGCTTTCAGCCGCCATGCACACTGCAGCACCAAAGACGCCTTCTCCTTGACAAGCACCTCCCACACCGCCTGCTGCCACCGCCGAATCTTACTATTGTGCTGCTCCCGCTCCCGCCAGATCGTCTGAATAACCTTCGCTGCTGATTCTGCTGCAGCATCTCTCCGGAACCGCGGCCTCTTGCTCATCCGCCAAGCTTTCTGTATACACTTCGCCGCTGCCTGCTGCCGCTGCTCCAACGCCCACACCTTCCTATACTGCCGCCGCCCCTGCTTCCCCCTCCAAGCCGCCTGCAGCACCCTCGCCGCCTTATGCTGCTTCACCTCCACCCACTCCCTCTGTGCCTGCTGCCCCCGCCAAGCAGTCTGCAACACCAGCGCCCCCTTCTCCCGCTGTAGCTGCTGCCGCGCCTCCCACCCTCTCCACACCCCCTGCAGCACCACAGCAGCTTTAACTCTCTGCAGCAACCTCCGTTCCTGCCGTCCCCGCCACCCCGCCTGCAACACCACTGCCGCCTTATGCCGCCCAAGCTCCTGCCGCGCAACCCACCCCCGGAATGCACACTGCACCACCAGCGCCGCATGCTCCATCCGCAGCTGCCCCAGCAACCGTTTCGCTTGCAGCACCCGCCAACTACCCTGCAAAACCGCTGCGGCTGCTTTCGTCTCCTGATACGCCACCCTACACCGGTACCCCCTCCACTGACTCTGTACCACAACCGCTGCTTTCCCACACCGTAGCCTATGCGCTAGCTGCCGTGCAAGCATCCCGCGCACCCACGTCTGCAGTACAAGTACCGCCGCCTTGAGCTCCGCGTACTGCTTCCGTACCGCGTACCCCTTCCAAGCAGCCTGCACCTTTACAGCAGCTGCTGACGTGCGCTGTAGCAAGATACGCAGGAGGTACGCTGCTTTTGTGGCCTTGATGAACACCTTAGTGGCTCCTAGCTGGTAGTCAGCCCCTTGGGACAGGCCTGAGGAGGAGAGGAGCCCTGCTGCTGCCACTTTGGCTGCTTCTGGGTCCTTTGCTGCTAGTACCGAGGGCTGCAGCTGCCAGAAAGCCGACAAGAAGTCCAGGAAGGGTTTGCGGTAGGTGTAACCTGGGCGGAAGTAGTAGTTCAAGTTTGAAGTCAGGTGGGGAAGCAAAAGCAAGGCAGAACGCATGAACCAACGTGACAGGGAGGTTTGCCCATAGCAGTCAGCGATGAAAGGCACAGTAGGTGCTCATCCAGGTTTGGCTAACTGATAGGCAACTGCATCGTGCTCAAGGGGCATCAGAGACATCAATCTCAAATATGCAAGCAGTGATGCTACATAGAGATCGACCCAACCTGGAACAAAGGTAGATCACAAGTCACAAGCCTCTTTAGCACAGCTGCCCAATATATATTTAATGAATAGTCATTACTAACCAGACAGCACCAAAGGAAATGAGGTGGCTGCGCGTCCTAAGCCCCAGTAAGACCAGTTCCCAGTTCCCAGGGCCAGATACATATAGTCTACACATGTTGAAAAACACCCAGTGCTCTTAACGAGCCGGTAAATTAGCCACTGAACCTGCTTCATGCTTTTAATCGGTGCTTCACCCATCGCTCTTATCCCTTTCAATTGCCTGCCTCACTCAAAAAACCCAGACACAAAAATCCCTTACTCTCAACCACACCGTACAGAAAACCTGCAGTACAGTCACTGAACCCGCGGTACACTAGTCACCGAACCTGCCATTCCACTCACCTGCTGCACTAATGCGTACTGCCTCCATCACACCCCCACACTTTAGCTGGTTGAGCACATACCCCGCATCCATCAGCAGCGGCTGGTTCTGAGGGTTGGGTTTAATGCAGCGCACGTAATGTGGTTCCATCTGATGTAACTGAGTCATCAGCTCCCCCAGCTGCTTCTTGAACTGGTTGCACACACTCACAAACTTGAAGCCTTTGAAGTTCTTGCCGTTGGGGGTCTTGGCCTGCAGGTAAATGAAGTTTAGGGTTTAGGGTATTGGCCTGCAGATA
This sequence comes from Pseudopediastrum boryanum, assembly GCA_963556185.1. Taxonomy (NCBI): domain Eukaryota; kingdom Viridiplantae; phylum Chlorophyta; class Chlorophyceae; order Sphaeropleales; family Hydrodictyaceae; genus Pseudopediastrum; species Pseudopediastrum boryanum. Next base: position 1,041,150 of record OY744496.1, read on the forward strand.
TGGGAAGTGAAGAGTTTAGGGTTTTGGTGTGCAGGTAGCGGAAGTTTACGCTCTAGGGTTTCAGGTCTTGGCCTGCATGTAGAGGGAGTTTGGGGTGTAGGGCCTTGGCCTGCAGATATTTGAAGTTTAGCAATTAAGGTGTAGGGTCTTTGGCCTGCACGTAGAGGAGATTTTAGACTTTAGGTGCTAACGTCTTGGCCTGCAGATAGAGGAAGTCACAGCCCACAAACACCAAATGAGTCACCCTACATTTAGGTGAGTAACCCTTGCAGTGGCAGGATGCTATGAGTTCACTGCAAGCTCTTTTCAAAAGGAAACACCTCATGATTTGAGGAATCAACAGCCACGAGGTGCTGCAGACACGGACATGCTAGAAGCCCTTTTGAAGTTGCCTATTAGGGTGAGCAACCACCTCACATCAATGAGCAGCTGTTGGCAGCAGGAAAGCAGAAGTATTTGAGAGAGTACCATGCTCACCTCTGAAGTGGCCGAAAGTGCTAGGGTGAAACTTCATCGCTCCCCAAGGCCCCCAAGCCCTTATCCTTCTCTCCGCTCTTATCGTAAAACGTCTCAGCAATATGCTCACCTCCCTCCGCCTCCAACAGCAGCTGATGCTTCCCCCTCGCCTTCACTCCCATTGGCCCCACAACCAACCCTTCTACCACCCCCACACACCACACCTCCTCTGCGCTCTTATCCTGGCAGAGCCAAGCAACATCTCACAGTCCTCTGCCTGATCCCCCCCCCCTCTGCCTTCACTCCCTCTGACCTAACAACCAGCTTCCACCCTCTTACCTCCTCTGCGCTCTTATCCTGGAACACTGAGCAATGAGCTCACATTTTGCAGCTCCTAGCAGCAGATGCTTACCCACATTCCATCACTCCCCCGGCCTAACAACCAGCTTCCACCCTCTTACCTCCTCTGCGCTCTTATGCTGAAATAGCTAAGCAACATCCTCACACCCCTCCCCAATCCTCCCCACTCTGCCTCCACTCCCTCTGGCCCCACACCCACCCCCTTACCTCCTCTGCGCTCTGATCCTGGAACAGCTGCGCAATGAGCTCACACTTCGCCGCCCCCAGCAGCAGCTGATGCTCCTCCACCTCGTCGTCAATCCCTCTGGCTCAACAACTAAATCCTTCCACCACTTCCCCACCCCTTACCTCCTCTGCGCTCTTATCCTGGCACAGGCGAGCAACATCCTCACGGTCCTCTGCCTGATCCTCCCCACTTTGCCTTCACTCCCATTGGCCCCACAACCAACCTTTCCACCTCTTCCCCACCCCTTACCTCCTCTGCACTCTTATCCTGGAACAGCTGAGCAATGAGCTCACACTCCGCGGCCCCCAGCAGCAGCTGATGCTCCTCCACCACAAAGTCCTTGTTCTTATCCTGGAAGTTATCCACCTGGTAGCTCACTGGCCCAGCATAATGATCCAGAGAGAAGGCCAGCTGGTTGCGCTTGGACTTGGTGAAACGGCTGGCCTTGGAACACTGGGTGCCTAGCTTCTCAGCAAAGTCCTGGGCACAGTAAATCACATGACATGGAAGAATCACTGTCAGCAACCTAGCTTCGCAAGCCCAGAAAGCCATTGAAGTCAGCACAGTGCACAATCGTTCTTGTGCTTTTCGGACCCAAATTTTTGCCTTGTTCTATCATGCTCCGATCACTCGTACTTATCGAAGCAGCCCAGCCAGTGACAACATCCACACACAGTGTTCTCTGAAAACAATTGTAATGGGATTCATGTTGCTGCCTTGGATCTATGAGTGAGACAAGTGGCAGTAAACATGTAACAATACAATTTGAGGCAGCGCTACTCAGAAATAGACCAGCCAGGCGTAAATCACAGAGGCAGCAACACAGAGACGGAACCAAGCAAGGGTTGAGTAACAAGCTTGTCCATGCATCTGACAGAAGCGCAAAGGCACCGGGGGTGTCACAGCATATATGTGTATCAAATCACTGCACAGCTTTCGGGCCGTGCAGCGCCCACGCATGACTCCAACCACTTTCTTAGTACAAGAGCAGAAACCAAGACACATATGGTGTCCTAGGGAACCTAGGGTGTAACAGCTTCCCAACGGATAACCCTTCACATCCTGGGATTAATCGCATGAGGCTAGGACCATGCACCCCGAGTCAAACAATCCCGCCAAGCCTGTCTGCGTACCTACCCTCCAAATTTTACCCACTCTCCCAAACCCTAAACCCACGCAGTCTCCTAAACCCACCCACACACCCTTCTACTTCCACCCATCCACTCTCCTACTCCATCCTCCCACCCTCTTACTCCCACCCACCCATCTTCCTACTGTCACCCATCCACCTACTTCCACCCATCCACTCTCCTACTCCCACCCACCCATCTTCCTACTGTCACCCACCCACCTACTTCCACCCATCCACTCTCATACTCCAACCCACACACCCTTCTACTCCCACCCCCCCACCCTGCTACTCCTACCCTCCCATCTTCCTACTGCCACCCACCCACCTACACCTACACCTACCCCCACCCACCCTCCTACTCCCCCCCCCCACCCTCCTACTCCCCACCCCCCCACCCTCCTACTCCCCCCCCCCACCCTGCTACTCCCACCCACCCATGTTCCTACTGCCACCCACCCACCTGCTTCCACCCATCCACTCTCCTACTCCCACCCTGCTACTCCCACACACCCACCCACTGTCAACCACCCACCTACACTTACTCCCACCCAGCCCCGCTCACCTTTGGTGTTGTGTTAGGAAACCTGCACGCCTCATCCAACAGATCAATCAGCCCCATCTTCCCCTCAATCAGATCCAACATGTCCTGATTATCCGCAAACTCAATGTAGCTCCAATCAATGCCCTCCTTCTGATACTCTGCCTGCTCCCATTTGAACACATGCTGATTGAAGTGCTGCTGCAGCTTCTCATTTGCCAGGTTGATGCAGAACTGCTCCAGGTCATTGAAAGCAAAGCTCTCAAATCCATAGATGTCCAGCAGCCCAATGCTGGAGAAGCAGTTTGCATCTTGGCCTATGGAGCTGTTGATGCACGCTACGAGCCAGTCAAAGAGCCGGGCGTAGATCACCTTCACCAAGGAGTCCCTGCATTAGGAACACAAACATGAATTAAAACAAATTATGAAAATAACATAGTAATAATGGTGATTCGATCTAGTTTTTCAAGGTCAGCTCTCAGGTCAGGATCTAGGGTTGGGATATTTGATGCAACTTGCTTTGTTGCTGCTTTCCACCATTCCAGAAAATGCATGACAGGGCCCTTCTTTTGTCTGCAGTCTTCCCTGCCTATATGACTTGTACCCAACATCCCAAGATAACATACTAAACAAGGCAGCAGATACCAGTAGGAATTCATATTGTATGCATGTAGTAATGTTGTTTCGACCCATTACAGAGGCATGGCGGCATGGTGCCGGAACTCCTCCCTCCCTCCAGTCTAAACTCTTCATTTATCCTTCATGTTAGATATATCAAACATGTGCCGGAACTCCTCCCGGGCGCCTGCACACTTGCTATCTTGCTGGCTGGCAAAACCAACAGCATGATGAACACACCTGATGCTTTGGGCAAACGAACATACAGAAACAAACCCAAACAACATGTACATTGTACAACAGGACATCATGCAGGCAGGAGCTGTGGTTGCAACAGCCAAGATGATTTTCCTCCATGGCAAGAATCACAATACAGATATATGGCATACACCCCTTTCAACCCTGCAAGATATGAAAGGACTGTATGCAAGAGACAACATGCCCAGTTTTATGCGATTTCCCAAGGAGGATGTACGTAAACCAGCAAATAATGTCCAAAGGGGCTTTAGACAATTACAACCACAACCAAGCCACTGGAGATAGGACAATCCCACCAGATGAGAGAGCAGTTGGAGGACCTCTCACCTATTGTCTGACGATGCTTGCGCATTCAACGGGCTTGTGATGGCCCCATCTGGCGTCTGCCGCGTGCGGGTGGTTAGCACGCGCTCCAAGCCCGCAGCAAGTACTCCCAGCAACTCAGCAGCAGCAGACAGAGCAGTAGCAGCCTGACCCCCAGCTTCCAGCTGCAGCAACAGGAGTTGTACCAGCAGCAGCAGCAGGAGCAGAAGCTTTGGTTCAACACCTTTTGAGATGCCAGATGGGATGCCAGATATGATAATTAAGCAGCCATGGGAAAAATGGACCAAGCAAGTTGGGACCTCTTGCCTGTTAAACATAACCTCCTAACGTGCTATTCAACTCACACATGGATAAGAGCAGACCCGACGCAGTTCACCTATTGAGCAACAGCAAAACCACAAACAAGATAACGCCAAACAGTCAAAATTAAAGGCAATAGGCGCTAAAGCACGTTGAAGGCATCTGAGGTAAGGTTGTTCTTGGCAGAGCTTGTCAACATATACAGCAGCTGAGTATGCACAGTACTCCAGACCTAGGTCACCAGCACAATGTAGTAAGATCCACCATTGCCTATCATATAGGCCACTGCGCCCCCTCTTTGATCTGAAGCCCCATGCAAATGACCCCTATGAACTCCGCTTTTTAAAACACAAATGCCTCCCCAACCAAAAAAAGCTTCCAATAACAGACAATATTTCCAATTAACACAACAGAAAGTTAGAAGGTAGTCAGGAAAAAGGAAAGACGCGTGAATTCTCTGTGCTTCATCTCCAACCATTCCACACGCAATCCCAACGTCACCACCCACCCACTGACCTGGCATGCATCACTAGTATCACCAGCCACGTCCTGGAACGTGACATTTCCTAGGTGCAGCAGTGCCGCCAGCACCCGAAACACCTGGTCCTGCACCTGCCCACCCAGCCCCACTGCTGACATGGCTTGCCGTGTGATCTTGTACTCCTCGGCATCATTCGTCCCTTTCAGTTGGTAGCAGTCTGACTGGTTCAGGTAGCGGAAGGAGGAGGCAGGGCCTAAATGCCACTGCTGCTGATGCTCAGTACTGGCGCCTGCACATAGCTACAAGGAAACGGCAAAAAAGGGAGTCCTTCAGTTGGTAGCAGTCAGACTGGTTCAAACAGCGGAAGGAGGAGGCAGGGCCTAAGTGCCACTGCTGCTGATGCTCCGCACATAGCTGCAAGGAAACAGCGAAAGGAAAACATGTCATGTCAAGGCCTTAGTCACACATGACATGAAAAAACTCGTGTCTGTCGCCATGCCTTTACATCAGAACTTACTGCCCCACTAGACGTTAACCTTTCCTTAATGATCACCACATCTCGCCCTCGCCCCAACCTTCCAAGAACATTTATCCTGTGGCATATCACATGATACTACTTGGCATTTTCAATTGCTGGAGCTGCTCCACAAAAAAATCATCTTTTCTAGCAGTGCCCCCTCTCTTCCTACTGCATGATGTAGCTGTCTGCCACTACTGCTATAACTCTGCAACTGCTGCTAGGACGACTCCATAGCTCCTAAACCAATAGTAGGAGGGTTGCTCTTCACAACTGAATGCTGCTGCTGCTCCCAGGGGTTGTTACTCCCTGGCATTAGTGTTTTGCTTGCTGCTGCTGCTGCTACCAACTTCAAATTAAACCCATAGCATCCACGGCGGTATTAGGGTTACCCCATGCAACTGATGGCTGCTGCTGCTGCTGCTGCTGGTGATTGGCCCTCCCTTGCAGTAGAGTTTCGCTTGTTGCTGCCGGTGCTGCTGGTGCAACCCTCGACATAGCTGGGCCTCAGCTTCCGCTCCTGCATTCAAGACATCCATATCTCCTGCAGAGCGCCCATGCTTGTGCTGCTGCTGCAGCAAGCAAGCCCCCATTCCTCTGCATAGGAGGGTTCCCTTTCAGCTGCTGGCTGTATTTGTTGCTGCTACTGCTCCTACAGCCACTGCTGAAGCCCGTCCTTCACCACTGCTTGCTGCTGCTGCTGCTGCTGCTGCTTACGCTCCTGCAACCAAGACATCAAGATTTCCTGCATGGTGCTGGTACTGCTGCTGCACCAAGCCAGCCCACATTCCTATGCATAAGAAGGGTCCCCTTTAGCTGCTGCCTGTATCAGGCTGCTGCTCCTGCTCCTTTCAACACTGCTGCAGCCTTAGTCTCACCGCTGCTGCTGCTAGTGCCAACATCTGCTCAACCCATTCCTATGCACAGGGGCGGATGGCGTCCTCTGAATCTGCTGCTTGTGTTTTCTGCTATTGCTGCTTTAACCCTGACAGCCCTTGCTTCACCGTCGCTGCTGCTGCTGCTGCTGATAATACATCCAACCAGCCTATCACTGACGGCATCTCTGTATAAATAATGGTACCTCAGTTTCCTCCTAAACCCTTGCTCTGCTATGTCATCCAGAGATGCCTAAAATCCAGCATGCTGCCAAAGATCAATTGCCCATCTATACCCTCCTCCCTCAAACACTGGTAGTACTGCTTTCCCTTCCCTTCTATCAGCCATAATTGCTCATTTGCCTTCACAATTCCCTCAAACACTGGTAGTACTGCTTCCCCTTCCCTTCTATCAGCCATAATTGCTCATTTGCCTTCACAATTCCCTCAAACACTGGTAGTACTGCTTCCCCTTCCCTTCTATCAGCCATAATTGCTCATTTGCCTTCACAATTCCCTCAAACACTGGTAGTACTGCTTTCCCTTCCCTTCTATCAGCCATAATTGCTCATTTGCCTTCACAATTCCCTCAAACACTGGTACTACTGCTTCCCCTTCCCTTCTATCAGCCATAATTGCTCATTTGCCTTCACAATTCCCTCAAACACTGGTAGTACTGCTTCCCCTTCCCTTCTATCAGCCATAATTGCTCATTTGCCTTCACAATTCCCTCAAACACTGGTAGTACTGCTTCCCCTTCCCTTCTATCAGCCATAATTGCTCATTTGCCTTCACAATTCCCTCAAACACTGGTAGTACTGCTTTCCCTTCCCTTCTATCAGCCATAATTGCTCATTTGCCTTCACAATTCCCTCAAACACTGGTAGTACTGCTTCCCCTTCCCTTCTATCAGCCATAATTGCTCATTTGCCTTCACAATTCCCTCAAACACTGGTAGTACTGCTTCCCCTTCCCTTCTATCAGCCATAATTGTTCATTTGCCTTCACAATTCCCTCAAACACTGGTAGTACTGCTTCCCCTTCCCTTCTATCAGCCATAATTGCTCATTTGCCTTCACAATTCCCTCAAACACTGGTACTACTGCTTCCCCTTCCCTTCTATCAGCCATAATTGCTCATTTGCCTTCACAATTCCCTCAAACACTGGTACTACTGCTTCCCCTTCCTTCTATCAGGCACAACTGCTCATTTGCCTTCACCCAGACCCCTCCATATTCCCAGTTCCACCTTGCTGCCTCAGTAACCTCTCGAGGTGCAGGGCCTATGCCACTTTGACTATGGCATATCACGATATGTATTAATTCCAGAGCCCCCTCAATCATTTCGACTGAGCATCAACTCTATTGCCCCCCATTTGACCCCTTCCAGCTCATGCCTCCACCTGCTGCTCCTCTTCCACATCCACCACTGAGCCCCCAATTGCCACAACCACCCCAACTAGGACCTACCTGGTAAAACGCATGGTAGTTCCGCTCCCCCGGGTTCAGCCCCACAACCCTAGACCTCTCCAGCAGGTACGTCCTGATAGCTGCCCCACTGATCGCCCCAGCTGTGTTGAAGTTAATCTCCACATATTTGCCAAACCTACTGCTATTATCATTGCGCACTGTCTTTGCATTACCAAAAGCCTCCAGCAGGGGGTTAGACTGCAGCACCCGCTGCTCCACGCTGACTGCTTTGCCTGAAGGGGATGGAGGTCCTTCTCCATTAGCCAATGCTGCTGTTGCTGCTGCATCTGCTGCTGAACTTGCTGCTGTTGGTTGGTCCTGGTCAAATCCTCCTAAGAAGGCTAGGTAACGCATGATCAGCTTGCTGGTTTCTGTCTTGCCAGCACCTGATTCCCCAGTCACCTAAATGATTGCATGCAGAAACACAGGGAGATAGAAGCACAGGCATGAGAATAGCAGCGAATATGGCACTGCAAAAACATATTATCCCTTTACCTGAATAATTGCATGCAGAAACACAGGAAGATAGAAGCAAAGGCACGAGAAGAGCAACGAACATGGCACTGCAGGAACTTAGGAGGCTAGGTAACGCATGATCAGCTTGCTGAAATCTTGCCAGCACCTGATTCCTTAGTCACCCGAATGAATGCAGAAACACACACACAGGAACGCAGAAGCACAGGCATGAGAACAGCAGCAAACATGGCACTGCAGGAACTTAGGAGGCTAGGTAACGCATGATCAGCTTGCTGGATTCTGCCTTCCCAGCACAGATTCTCCCGTGACCTGCTTGCTTGCATGCAGAACCACACACACAGGAAGATAGAAGCGCAGGCATGAGAACAGCAATAGGCATGACAGTGGGAGAAGAACAGCCAAGAGCACAAGCAGGAGACAGCTGAAGGCCGCCTGGCAAAGTCAGCATGCGGAACTACTGCCTGCTAATACGCAATACCGGAAAATGTACATGCAGACAAAAGACACTGGAATGCCTGGGTTCTGGGAAAAGATGCATTTGAAGGGCTTCGCAAGGCTGTCCATCTGGAGCCCCCAGAAGCCCCCAGGAGCAGCAGTGGGGGCTTGGCAAGTCTACCCAGTGATGATTGATACATATCGCGTGCTACTAAACCTTCACTACTACCCCCTAAAACATACTGTGCTATGGGCAGGCTATAAATAACCTATGTTGCAAGCTTGGCATGCCATACAATTTCAGCAGACATATGTGATGCTGCTCTTGCTGAAACCATCCTTTGGGCCTATTCCTGTTGCATTGCTGGGAAATCTGCTACCTGCATGCTGTAGGTGACCTGTCCAAGAGCGCTTGACGCCATTTTGCTTCGAGTGTACGTACCGGCTGCTGCTGCTGAAGGCACAATAGGCTCTCCTGCATGCTGCACCGCTGCATTTGTTCACGTCCTTGCAGCTAAACGATGCTGGAATGAATGCTGCCCCAGACATTATGTACCGCATGCTGCACATCCACGTCCAAGCATGAAGTCCTTGAGCAGTAGATTTTACCAGCAACTGCGATGGTCTAAGAGCCCAGTTGGTTGCTGTGACTCACCAAAATGGCCTGGCCAGTCTCAGTTCTTCGCATCTTTTGATATGCTGCGCTGGCGATCGCATAGACATGTGGCTCCATCTCCATGACATCGCCTTGACTGTACTGCTCCATAACTTGGTGACCATAGAGGTGTGGCAAGGGCGCGAAGGGGTTGACTGCTATAAGGATGCCCCCCGTACGTGTGTAAATACAGCTGCCGCTGTAACGCTGCCGAAGGTTCCATAGCACGCCGGGCTCGTGCATGAAGGTAAGGCGAGTCATATCCTGCAAGACGACATCACAGATTATGACGAAGGTCGTGCAAACGGTGGCCAAGGCCAGGCCAGGCATGCCTCCTACTCGTGCTTCCAAGAAAGAAAATCACATGGAGCCCTACCAATCATGGAGTGGCTTGAACAAAAAAGCGCGTCCTTACGCAAGCAGAAGGCTTACCTCGACGGCCTCTTCCCCCTCATTCTGCAGAGGGGCCTGGGTGGCTGGGCATGTGTACTCCGCCCCATTCTCTGCTGCCACCGTCAATGTCGCCCCTTCAATGCGGGCTACGGTTCCTTTTATCCAGCTCCTGCTTTCATCTTGCACCCACACATGGGTCCCCACAGTGTGGACTGCCTCGGGAGCTGGTGCACACATTGCACACCAGACTCTATCTACAAACACCTCTGGCTGCCTGAGTGGCGCCCACTGTATCTTCTTATTTAACTTGCCTTCATAATTGACAAGCAGAGCGTTACAATGACGGGCTCTGCTATGTCTTTGAAGGTGGTGGTCCTGTGCCCACTACAACCAGGTTTGCAGAAAAGAAAAGGTTCACTGCATACGACAGCGTGAAGACCGCCATGAGCTGTCGAAATGGCTGTGCTTCATGGCAGTATAAGGTGCGATGCCGGAGCTTTCATTCATTGTTGTCCGTTGTGATGGCTGCGGAGCCGAGTGACACGACCAAACCTTTCTTGAGTTTCTTGAGTTAAAGGCACGAGCTGGGGTGCAGCAGGCCCGTGGGGCGCACATTGCAACGATACTTCAGAAGATGCGCTCTAACCAATGGCCAGCAACCCTTTGCATATGGCATTCCGATTAGCACTGGTCACTCTGGGTGGTTGCGGCCTTGCGGCCGGTGGAGCAGTTCGATGGTTCTGTTTGGCTTACGTTTTGCATTATGGCTTCTATGGGGCATGGGAACAAAGTTAAACAGCATAGCTAGCCATAGCATCAGGCCTCGCTTCAACCGCCTGGAGGTCTGACCATCTGATAGACAAGCTGAGCGACGGTCATATGGCACGGCATTAGCACGCTCATCTGGAAGAGAGGAGTCAGCGGCAGAAAACTGATGCATCTGCAGAAGGTACATGCACCACCACCAGCAGGTAGCAGTGTTGACCCACCTAGCCCTGAACTGCAACGAACAGGCAACCACAGCCAATAAGTATGCCCATGAAGAGTGACATGACGAGGGCAACAAACAAGTGCCATGCAGCCGGTGACAGACAAGAGCTGGACAGATTCCGCACCCCAGGCAAGCTTGTATACCCTTGGATGGACACAGCAGTAGAAGATATGAACACACACCTCCAGCTTATCTCTGGAACCCTCTTGATTTTAATGCATGATCTCAGCCTGTGACTCCCTAGCAGCCACCGCTACGGCCTTAACACATATACCGGTAATAAATCAAAACAAGGTGGGGGACTCAAAACCCCTTGCACATCCCCTTGCACATGGTACCAGGTGCTCTTGTGTTACCCCAAGCAGGCCAGCAGGCGGCTAGAGCACAACCTATACTCACGCTCTGCAACAATTGCGCATGCACTCTGGACAGCCAATGTGTGTCCATGCATGCAGCCCAACCAAGGGGAATATGGAAGTGCAATACAGAAGTGTCATGGATCTTTGCGGTTGCCGCACCTTAAATTTTTTTGTTTGTTTATACCCTTTGGCCCAACTGCAAACTCCTCCTGGACACCGCCTACGTTTGATCCTCACAACCCTGGACTTGAAACCCTTTTTTTTCCTTCTTCTGCATTCTGTTGATTGCTATTTGTTTGCTGCGCGCCTTATCACTTCTACCCGTACCTTTGGAATTACGATCAGTCTCCACAGTAATGCCCACATGGAGTGACAACCTCAATGGGCAAAGAGGACCAACAAAGACGAGACAACAAACCGTATGCGGTGCATAATGTTGATGTTGTGCAGTCAAGCATGAAATCACATTGGTCCGCACATTTCAAGTGGAGGGGGAACCAATACGTTGCAGGCAGTAATTGACAAGAAAACTCAGGAACTGGACAATTCACAACTGCAGACCCACAAGCAAACAAACAAGCAAAAGTTGAAGGTGTGGCCGCACGAAGGCACCATACATTCCTAGTGTCAGATGTGGAAGTGTCATGCTGCTCTCAACCTTCTCCCAGTTTTTTTGCTGTGCTGACCTCGCATATCAGCCCTGCTACTTCTGCACATGGGGATTAGCAAGAGAGGTGCGACCTCACCTATTATACTTGCATTGACAACATCCCCCTTGGATACCTTCCAGCCTCTTGTTTTCATTCACAGTGTATTTTGGATAAATCAAGCATAAACATGGGGTGCCAGCGCCACAGTAAGCTGAAACAGCACATAAACATGTTCTTCCCCTTAGCCGGCACAACCCTTGGTACTACAGCCTGGTCAAGTTAGCAGAGCAAAGTGTGCCAAGTACTTCCGCAGCTTGCCTTTCAACAGAGTGCTTTGGTAACTGGCGCCCTTTTGCGCTCACCATAGACAAACCATGACGTCAGAAGCCCATAGCAAGCTTCCGACATTGGGACTTCTCGGGTACTGCATATGATATGAATTTGCTCTTGAGAATTTGCTCCTGAGAGAAGAGATCTGCACCACCCCACAACCGATCAGCCACACAATCAATCAATCAATCAAAACGCAAAACCAGCTATGCCAAAAGGTCACTCAAGACCAAGCGGCAGCACACGACCCCTGATGAACTGGAGTCACACAACCCCATGCCGGCCAACCATATGGCCACCCCTCATACAGGCGAACCACAGGCCACATGAAACACTGTAGTATAGAGTTGAAGCCACACAGTTCTAGTGGGGAATCCCACGCCTGGCTTCCCCTTTGCTCTTTCCACTCACTCCCACCGCGCCTGTCCTCGTTCCCATGCCATGACACCCTCCACATGGAACACCATGTGCACGTCTCTGCAGCTAGCTCATTCTAAAGGAAGCCTTACCAGAGGCAAGCAACATAAGTAAACTGTCCGTAAGCAGTGGTGTGCAACATGGACTCTTGGCACCATATTAAGAAACTTCACTGCTGCTTGTGATGTGTCACCTGCTTAAACCACATGCTTTGCCAGCCATGCCTTTATCCACATGCTATGCCCGCCATGCCTTAAACCACTTGGTATGCCAGCCATGCCTTAAACCGCATGGTATGCCCTGTGACCCTGTGGCCCTGTCTTTCCTCCTTTTCCCATGTCTTGCTAGCTCCATTCTTGCCATTTACTCTTTGTCATTCACTATACACTTGCTCTTGCCTTCTGCATATCATTTAAAGCATTCACCCTTGTCTCTATCTCCCGGTATCCTCTGTGGTGGGGAGCGGTTGCAGGTGGCGGCCAACACCTGTGGTCGTCGTGCATGCACCTCACGCGCTGGGTGTAAGTGCACAGCGGGGTGGAGTGGGTTCAATTCCCCTGCTTCTTGGCGCAGGCGTTGCCCACCTCGTACTATGTGGGTTGAGACTGGCCGCCAGATCCAACAGGCTGGTTTGCTTGCAAGCCGGTGACTACCCGCCAGATCCAACAGGCCTGCAACGCCGGCTCTCACGGGTCGTGGGCGATGCCGCTGTTCTGGTGGTGGTGCCGTCTCCTTACCTCCAAAAAAAACAAAATAAAAAATAAACCACATGCTTTGCCAGCCTTGCCTTCACCTACATGGTATGCTTGCCATGCCTTAAACCACTTGGTATGCCAGCCATGCCCTAAACCGCATGGTATGCCTGGCATGCCCTAAACCATATGGCATGCCCTAAACCACATGGCATGCCCGCCATGCCTTAAACCACATGGTATGCCAGCCATGCCCTAATCACCTCTGGACCCCCCACTGCTGCTACCATTCCATCTGGCCTCACCAACACCCCAGTAATAGCAGCTTCACTATCCCCTACTGCTGCTGCTGCTGCCAGCAGGCCCCAACTGTCCGCCACCTCAATCGCAAACCTGGGATCCCCACTGCTGATTCGCAATGCTCCACACTTGCACGGCCCTCTAGTCCCCCCACCCCACCCCACCCCACCTTCTCTCTACACATACAAGGGACGCACAGAAACATTGCCAAAACCCCAAAGCATCTCAAGAACACCTTACTTCATGGTAGCCCTTCTCCCTAGTGAACATGGGTATGGCTCACTTATGTTGATGCCCCATATCCCCAGGGTGGGGGTTGGGCCTTCATGGCAGGATACTGCCATTCCACTTGGGGCGTGTAACCCCCCCACTACTCAGCAAAAAGGAAACAGCTTCATGAGGTCTCAATGACCATCAGCTTCCATACGCGTCAGGCATGCCACCTCAAACTCAAACTCCATGCAACAAGTGACACCATAAATTCCATTTGAACGTGATATCAGCTGCCTAAACCACATGGTATGCCAGCCATGCCCTGATCACCTCCGGACCTCCCACTGCTGCTACCATTCCATCTGGCCTCACCAACACCCCAGTAGTAGCACCTTCACCATCTCCTGCTGCTGCTGCTGCTGCCAGCAGGCCCCAGCTGTCCTCCACCTCAAAACTGGGACCAGCACCTTTTGAATGTGGAGCTTCAGTAAAGGCAGAAGTATCATCTGCTTCTCCTGCTGCTGCTGCTGCTGTTTTGACACCTTCCCCTGCTCCTGTTGCTGGCTCTGCTGCTGCTTGAGTTTCATCTCCTCCGCCTGCTGCAGTATGTAAACCCTGCCCCGGGGCAGTTGTTGCACTAAACCCTAGTGACTTGCTTGACCCCACCACTTGAACCACATGCAGCGGCCACTGACCCCAAGACAGAGGCCATGGTTTATTCAACCTGGCAGCTCGGCGCTCTACCATGTCCCCCTCCTCCTCCTCCTCCTGCTTCTGCTGCTGCTGCTGCTGCTGCTTGTTGCTGAACCCATGCTTCTTCTGCTGCTGCTGCTTTACAAAGGCCCGTCCATCCCCGGCCAAGATCACCAAACACCCAAACGTCCCCGCCTTCCCCCTTAGCATATCTACAGCTGCACACCGTACTCCATTGATCATCACACTTACATCTGGAAATACCATACCAGGTTTGATTATGCCGTACACAGCACGCTGAGCAGGCGACAGAGTGCTGGCAGTACCAGAGGGCTTAGTCAGCACAGCAACAGCAGCAACAGCAACAGCAGCTACAGCAGCTACAGCAGCAGTCACAACTCCTGCCGATACTGATGTACCCTTGTTGCATGTGATGCCTAATGCTGCGGCTGCTGCTACTGCTCCTGCTGCTACAGCAGAGGCAGTATGGGTACTGAAGCTATCAGAAGCACCACCACCACCAGCAGCTGCGGTAGGGATCCTGCCTTTACCGGCATTACCAGCACCAGCAACAACAGAGGTAGCAGGAGAGGTCCTGCCTTTACTGGCACCACCACCACCACCACCAGCACCACCAGCAGCAGCAGACGTAGCAGAGGGGGTCATGCTTTTACTGGCAGCAGCATCAGCAGCAGCACCACCACCACTACCACCACCACCAGCAGCATCAGTGGCAGTAGCAGCTGTGATGGGAGGTGACTTTGCTAAGCTGCTGTTAGGGTATGAGATGCCATCTTCTGCTAGTCCACTAATTGCTGCTTGCTGTAGTGCTGGTATACGCAGTAGCTGTGACATGAGTGTTGCACGTAGGGAGCGGAGGAGAGGGTTGCGCATCGTGTTGGCACGCAGAAAACGACCTGTGGCAAGGCATGGGCAAAAAAAGGACTTCAACAGCGTCCATTTGAGACAATCAGAAATCATGAAGGTGATGCTGGAGCTGGCTTATACAAGGTTCATACAAGGTTTATACAAGGTTTATACAAAAAGTTCAAAAGACAATACACGAGACAAAGGGAGTGCGTTCCTCCTGCATATCATGATCCTGATCGGTGCCAATAATTGGGGGTGGAACGCGGGGTAAGCAAGATCGAAAGAGTTACGTAACACATTATAGCCCTTCCCCATGCATCTGAGGTGTCCTCAGGAGCGTAGAATGTGTCTCCAGCTCTGTTAAAAAGGGCGGGCCAGCTAAGAATATGGTGTTTGTAACTCCACTGCTAGATACCATGCTTAATGGTATGCCAGCCAAAGAGCCACTTCACTCCTACCCCCCAGTTCACTCCTACCCCCCAATAGATGGGAAGGGAGCTCCTGAAAGATCCCAAAGAGCGGGCGGCATCCACAAACCAGCGGACAGAAGCAATAAGAACCCCATGTGCTTCTCAGGATTGGGAGCAAATGTTAACTTCTACACATATGCACAATGCAATCACATAGCATATAGTTGCTACAGGGCAAAACAACGGGCAGCATTTTGCTACTGTTGGTGTGTAAACACAGTCGTACGGTAGTGGCACATAGATGGCTCCCGCCTATTTCTATCTTGAATCCTACAGGCCCCTTCTATCTCTCTACTGCTACAAGCCTACTTCTACCTCATACAATTACAGGCCTAGTCATATCGCTGTTCAAACAGGTCACATGCACCAGCCCGTTTGCACATCTACCTTTGTACCATCACATGGCCCCTCCACATATCCCGTTTCCTACACATCTCGGGTTATTTGGGTTATTTGCAACTAGATCAATATCTGATGGTGTATTCACGGGTACCATATATCGCTAAGAGGCTGGCCACATCAAAAGAAGCCTCAATACTGCTGGCCATAAAGTTTACCTCCGACATCTGAAGCCCGCTAGCTAAGCAGGACCCCCTCCAAGACCCAGCTGTGCTCTACCCCCCATAAAAACCCCTGAAACCTACCTGACATCGCTATGACCTGTGCCCCCACTGGCCACCTCTCCTCTTGATAAGTTTCCATCATCTGCCCTGGTCTAGCAGCAGCACCAGTAGCAACTAAGGCCACTTTCCATGCCAAGTTAGCAGCATCTTGTACCCCGGTGTTAAGCCCTTGGCCCCCAGCAGGGCTGTGGATGTGAGCAGCGTCACCAGCTAGTAGCACTCGCCCATTACAGTGCACGTATGAAGACACCTGAAGGATAGAAATATGATACAGTAGGGAGGATTGGGTGAGTGTGAAGGGTTTTGCTCCTTCTGAATGAAAACAAGCAAGCAACAGAGCCACTTTCAATGCTGGGATTGCAGCATCCTCTGACTCTAATATCCCCTTGGCTTTAACGTGAAACACCTTGGCCCCCGGCAGGGCTGTGGATGTGAGCAGCGTCACCAGCTAGTAACACTCGCCCGTTGCAGTGTATATACGAAGACACCTGAGAAGAGCAGCAGCAGAGAGAGTTATTTTGAACCACCAGACCCTACTGGCAGCACAGTCGTGTACCCTAGCAGCAGGTAAAATCGCTTTCCTGCCAATGCTCTTAGAAGGGGACCAATGCAATGAAGGTCCGGGGTAGTTGTGTCTGGCCTACAAGATAAAATTTGCTAATCTTGAGTCCAATCAGATCCACAATGATCGTAGCCGGCAAGGACGAGCACCGTTCTCAAAGTGCAGCATATCCCCTGCCCACAGATATGCCTTGTATGCAGCTGCAATTCTCTTGGGCCCCACTAGCAGAACTATCAATGTGAGCAGCGTCACCATATTACTCACATGATGGCACCCCAAGTTACAGAGGTTCAAGCACTTTTGTGCTTCATGCATAACTGCTCATATATATGGTTATAGCAAGCAGCAGCGAGAGCTACTGGTGGGTGTTGCAGGAAACATAGAAGGCCACCTGAAAGAGAACCCACAGCAAGCAGCAGCAAAAATTAAAATAAGTGTTTGCACTGAAGCTGCATTTGGCCAACTCTGACCATCAGATTGGCCCGCTACCTGATCCACCCTGAGACCGTGTTTTACTGCGATCTACTACCCTACTCGGCATCATATCCCAGCCTAGCTTGGGGCCTTCGGGGCATGGAAATGAGGTGTCGCTGCCAGGATTCAAACCAAGGTCTCACCAACCAAAGTGAGGAATCATACCAATAGACCACAGCAAGCAGCAGCAGCATGGGGGAGGAATGGTGTACCATGTATCGCTCAAGCATCAGCAACCAAGAGCCAGCGCTACAAGACATCCATACTCATTCCGCAGCATCCAGTAGCAGTTAAGCCCTTGCAACGATATGGACTTATGGAACCCCCACACCTGCCTGGCCTTATGCCGGCCTACCTGTCTGCCCTCACTCTGCCTGCCTCCCCACCCTACCAACTTGACCCTCATCCTACTGACTTACCCCCCTGCCTCCCCACCCTACCTACATGCCCCCTACCATGCCTGCCTCCTCACCCCACCGACCCGGCCCCACCCTACTGACATGCACGTCACCCCGCCTGCCTCCCCCCCTACTACCTGCCGCCCCCCTACCAGTTTTACCCCCCCCCCCCCTCCGACTTGCCCCACCTCCGGACTTGCTTCCCACCTACCTGCCCCTCCCTACCCACCCCTGCATGTATGCAAAGATCCTCCCACCCCCTATCTGGCGTTCATTGACCCCACCCCACCCCATCCCACCCCGGCCTTGCACCCCCCCCCCCCGACCCCTTCATACAGGAAGGAGGGTGGGAAGGTTCTTTCCCCTCCTACTTTGCACTTATCTTTCCTGAATCCATTCAACCAGTCCACCCCACCCCACCCCACATCACCCCATCCAAAACCCTTCCCACCTCCTACCTGATGCTCATTGACTCTTGAACTCACTTAACCAGTCCACCCTGCCTCATCCCTCCCCGCCCAACTTCCTCAACCCAGAAATACTCGTTTTCCTCACTCCATCCCAACCCAATCCGTCCATACAGACTAGCACCTTCCCCCTCCTACCTGGCGCTCATTGATCCTGAACTCATTCAACCAGTCTGCTGAGGTGAATCTCCATTGCAGGCACGTGGCCTTGAGCAACGCTTCCTGCATGTCCTTTAAGGTGGGGTCTTGCCGGGGGGTGTTAGCAGGGTCCTTCAGGTTTTCTGGGATAAAGAACATCACATACAAGCCTAGTTTAAGCGCAGAAGATAGGGTTTTGCATTGGGGTGTTAGCAAGATCCTTCAGGTTCTCTGGGGAAAACAGAACAGAGGCATGCCAATTCTTGTTCAGTGGATATGGAAATATCTGAAGGTAGGGTCTTGCATTGGGGCCGTTAGCAGGGTCCTTCAATTTTTATCTGGGAAAAAAAGAGAACACAGGCATGCCTGGTTTAAGTACAGCAGATGGGGTCTTGCCTTGGGGTGTTAGCAAGATCCTTCAGGTATTCCAATAAATTGGACACAAGCATGCTGCTTTCTAGTGCAGGAGGGATGACAGTTTTCTAGGGTGAGGTCTTGCCTCAGACTGTGAGCACGAACGTTGTTCAGGGGTTTCAGGAAATGCCCGGCAGGAGACAGATTCAGCATAAAAACCTGGTTGTGCGGAGACAACCGTCAGCCAAACTAGGTGATACAGAACACGCTCGGAATGGGCTATTTTTTTAGGAGAGACCACTGCACAGTCCTCTGGGCCGTGCAGCACCCAAGCATGACTCCAACCAGTTTCTTAGTGGGGTGGGGTGACTAAGTGCTAGAGGTAGAAAGCCAGACATTTTGTGATGTCACTGATGGCATTTATGGGTTTGTCAGTATTGCGGATTGGTTTTACTCTGACTTACCAGCATGCCAGATCACTCGGGTCTTCCCCTCCTCGATGCCAAGGGGAATAACCCCGAAGGTCCCGATACTGGAAGTGGTGACAAACACACAGCAGGGTGGTAGATCCTGCTCCACTGGGTTTTGTGACTTGTTAGGGTTTATGCCCTGCTCAACCTTATACCCCACGTCTGCCAGGAACCATCGCTGAGTCAGCGTACTGCCTTGGAAGGTTTCGCCTAGCTGCTTGCGTACGGTGGAACGTGCTCCATCACACCCAATCACGAACGCCGCTGTGAAGTTTGTCCCGTCAGAGAGTTCACAGTGAACTTCGGTGTTGGAGTTCACTGTGAAGGAGGTCAGGGTGGTGTTGCGTTGCACTGAGATGTTGTGTTTGTCGTGGAGGAGGTGGACGAAGGCAGATTCGACGGCAGATTGCGGGACGAGGAGGCCAGCTGGAAACTCATGCGACTTGCCCCCCTGCTGCTGCTGCTGGTGGTGGTGGTGGTGGTGGTTGCTGTGATCTTGAATTGCGTTCATCTTCTCAGTGACAGCAGCAGCAGGTGGTGGTGGCATTCCATTTGGAACTGATGGTGTGAGTAAAGCTGGGGGAGCTCTGGAAACGTCGAGGGATGCAACTATACGACCTGCGTTCGCAAAGAACGCCTTTTGCGCGGGCGTACCCACGGTGAGCCAGTAGGAGAGCGGGATGAGAGGGTTTATGGTGATCAGAGTACGGCGCCAGAGAACCAGGGCCTTGGAGAGGGTTGTGGGGCCTGAGTTGCTGTCGATGATCTTGACGGGGACGTTGAAGTGCGAGAGCCACGCGGCTGCGGACAGGCCGACAGGGCCAGCACCCACTATTAGAACTGGCTTGGTTTCCATTGGTGGATCTGTACTATTTGCTAAACAACTATGGCCTAACAGATGTGACTGTCGGTAGAGAAGAAGCTGCAGGAGCGCATTGTGCGTTCAAAGGCAAGAAAATATGACGTTCAAACGGACGACTACACCTATTGCCACAAAGACTTACGACTTCATGAAGCTGAATTTCTGTCTTGCAACGATGTTTTAACAGTCACTATGCTTGGCCTTGTCGCAGGAGATAATGAGCGTTGAGGTTCCGACCGGCAGTGTTTAATACGGCAGGTCAACAGCGTTGTATCTGAGGGCTTGCAATGACGGACACAGCTCTCACGAAACGATTATGACGTGGTGTCGGAACTCACCCAAGTGAGGCTGGTGTGTTCGGTGCCCTAGTGATACCAGCTTCTGTGGTGTTCAATTCTGTATGATACTGAAGAACTATAGCCTGATATGAGCATGATCCAGGAGTCCTTGGAGCTGCAGAATATAATGCCCTATAAGCGAAGCGAAGGAAGCCACCATCACAGGACACTTGTGTGATTGATCTTTAGGTCCTCCTCTGTCCTCTGTCTTGACAAGGAAACTACGTCAAGATGTCGCAAAGCGTGCTATTGCTGTTTATGCTGGCCGTGATATCGACAATAGGCCCTGCATCGTGTCAGAATGCATCTTGTCCCTACGATGGATGCCTCAGTTGCACAGACTTTACAGTTACCATCCCGCGTTCGGGCCCTTGGTTCCGACGCCCTGGACGCGGAATCGACAGGGACTGCGATGGCAGCAGGCGGTTGCTGTCCTGCACCAGGAACGCAACCAGGACAGAAACTGCGTCTACGTGCTTGCTCTGCGACGAAGCAGCCAATTTTATACCAGCGACTTCGAAGTTCAACTCAACGATATGCATCTGCAAAAGGGGATACGGGCGCCCTAGTGTGTCCAACAACAGCCAGCCCTGTAGCTTGTGCCCGCCTGGATCTGTGCCTTTGGGACCCATGTCTGGCATTCGGTTGCGGACAGAGTGGTCCACGAAGCCTCCGAAGAGATACTTTGTATTAATCGGTGGCAAGGTAACAGACACCGATAGGGACGGTGACATCGACGAAGACGACTTTGAAAAGCCGGAGGGCATCCACGGCTGGAGACCAGGGCCTAGGTCTCAAATATGTACCCCCTGCCCCGCCGGTTCAAATACGACAGATGGCATTACCTGCAGGAACGTCACCAGCAGCAGTACAACGACAACAACCAAACCCCTCATGGAAGAAACCAGCAATATAGATCTGGTTACAGAATCAGACGCCATGGCCGTTCGAATTTACCCACTTGCTGGAGGTGGACGGCTGCAGCCACAAACAAGCAGCAGCGGCAGCAGCCCAAGCAGCAGCAGCAGCAGCAGCAGCAGTAGCAGCAGCAGCGGCAGCAGCCCCGGCGGCGCGGGGGGCAGCGTGGTAGGTGTCATCACAGATGTCTCTCCGGCAGGATCCGACTTGGACATGGCTGCTGCTGCTGCGGTTCGATATGCCCTGCATGTTGAACCAGTAGCACAAAACCTTCCTGCTACTGCTGCTGCTGCTGATCCTGTTGGTCCTAACGATCCAGCAGCTGTAGCAGCAAGTGAAGGGGCCCCTTGAGTATGAAGCCCGAGGGAGGAGAGTTAAGCGCTGAGGTGTTGGCCGGACTACATGCGATCCTCTCCCACAAGAACCCCTGGCAGCTTATGGTAAGAAGGTGGCACGCTACGGCTAGACCCCTCTTCCCTTAAGTCTACGCAGGCATTCCCATGGCCTTGCGTCCCTTTCTCTTTCCCTGGCAGCATATATCATCTAAAGCAGCAGAGCTATCGTGCCCTTCAAAGCACTGTACTGAGACTGAGGGAAGCAGGGGATGGACTGTGGGCAATACCGTTTAGGGCATCTGCCTACAGCATTGTCAGGAATAAATATGAAATCATGTGTAGTAGCAATCCTCATGTGGCTGCCACACCTTATATCTTTGTCTGTTTAAGGCTATACATGCCCCCATGTGGCTGCTTGGCATGAGCATGCCCTCATTGTAGTGACTCTGGGCATTAGCATTGCAGGCTGCTGCAGAAGAGCTTGAGTGTTTGATAGTGTTATGTAGTTGGCAGAGTGGCGATAGGTTCGCCAGGGGTAGGTAGCACTGCCCGTTACTTCTAGAACATTCAGTCTTAGATAGATGCAGTTGTCATGCACATGTTGTTTTTAAAGTAACCAGGGACATGGGGTCGAAAGGTACTAGAGGGTGGAGTCACTCACATGTGGAAAGGGTTTTGCAAAGGCCTGGTGTCTGCTGTTTGTGTTATAACTTGCGAGAAGGCCAAGGTGCTGGAAAAGTAGATCAGCAAGGTAAACTGAAAGGTGTTGCCTCCAGCCGGTTTACACAATTGACATCCCTCTGTCTAAAATATGGGGCATATGTCAGTACCTTTGAGTGACTTTTCCTGAATTGGAGGGCATATGGTCCCATGGCATCTGCGATCAGATTGGCTTCAGGGCCAGCTTCTGGGCATCTTCTGCTGTGAGTATTAACCAACGATTTGCAAGGTCCTAGGAACAACCAGCATTGGAGCATCCATCCTCCATCCTGCCATGATGGAGATGGATGCTCCAATGCTGCTTGTTCCTAGGATCTTGGGAATTGTCGTTGGTGAATGCTCCATGACGCTCCCCACTTCAAATGACTGGGCCTCTTCAGCATTACTGCTACCGGTCTCCTAGCTCAGGAGCACGTCTACCAGGTTATACAGGTGGTTCTGCACTGGTTGGATGGCAGGTCATTGTGCAACTTACTCTCAGACAGCTGGTACAGGTGGGAAGGTTGCATAATCTGAACTGTCAGGATCTCCTGCTCTAAGGTGTTTCCAGAGCTGATGTACCAGGTTACAACGATGATTCTCTGGTTGCAGCCAGTTTAATGTGGGACGTCTCAGGCATGCTGTACTGTAGGAAAATGTGCACAATCTTAGATGTGGAAGTAAGGGAAGGGCGTCATATTGTGCTCTTCTGCATGGCTGCCAGGTACTGTTTTGGTCTTTTCTATTGAAAGCGGGTACTGATCAGCACTGGACAATGTTTCTGATTGTAACTTATTATGTCTGATCGTGTCTGATTGTACGTGAGGGTGTGCTGAGCTACTTGGGAAGCCCCGATAGTGTCTCTGTAGGAATCTGCGAACATATTGATTTTCGATCTGTCCTGGCCTCTATAGTCTGGAAACCATTGTCATCGGATCCTTTGGATGGCGTGTCTGGTTGTTTTTCCCTAGCGGCCCTCTATTCTAGTTGTGGATACCAGACATTCAGTGTCTGTTGGTTTGTTTGTTTAAGCCGATCGCAGATTGTCGATGCTGTGATGAGCTGGAGGGTTTAGGGGGAACGGCTGCATATCAGCATTTCCGGCTCATTTTGAAACGAATTAACATGTTTATGCTAGGGGCAAATGTTTGTCAACATACTAATATGTTCCTCCTTAAGTACTGATATGGTAGGGAACATGAGGCCGGGCACAGTAGCCTCAGTTGCCTCTCCCTTAACTTGCACGGGCTGGTTCTGCAGCCGGCAGTGGTTTTGCGTCCTGCAGTCGCCCAACCAGCTCGGCGTAGGTGCTCTTGTTCTCCGTTGAGTGCTGCTTATGTGAAGTTGGTAATAATGCCAGTGGGTGTATAGGAGTGGGTGGGTGGTGTTCTTGATCATGGGCTCTGTCTCGATAGGAGCGTTGCCTTGACTTTGGAGAGATTGATTCGGCCACATTCCATGGTGACCACATTCCATGGTGGTTGGGTCTGGTTGCATATATCCCTCTGTGGTTGAGTCCTTTGCATGGTTTTTGTACATCTCCAGCCCGTGGTAATCGTCGTTGTTTGCCATGCCATTGCAACCGATGGAGGAGTGGGTGGTATTCTTGATCATGGGCTCTGTCTTGCCTGGATACATGTTTCGGTATCAGTACTGCTAGGTTGGTGGTCTGGAAGCCATTGTGTTTGGATCCATCCGATGGTGTGTTTGGTTGTTTCGACCTAGCAGCCCTTTGCGGTTGCCACACCTTAAATGTTTGTTGTTGTTGTTATAGGCTCTGTTGTCTATCCACTAGCCACAGTGGCAGTTGTATTGTGTTGCCCTCTGCCCTCCCAGAGCTTTCGCAGGGTTATGCGAATTATGTCCAGCTCTGTGTGTCACCGGGTGCATGGCACTTGTGTTACTGGGGAAGCTTTTGGGATCCATGCGGGGAAAAACAGGAACAAGCAGAGACTAGAAGCTGCCAGCAGAGCCATATTCCTTAGACTCGGGACTACCACAATAAGTATGTGGGACAGGAATGATGAATAAGCATCAATAAAGCTGAGATGCTCTCTACTCTGTTTCGAGCAAGATTGTTTGAGACAAAGCAGCAAACACCTGAGCTTTACTGTTGCTTGTTGCATTATTCCTCACTCTCATGCTTATGTTGTTGCTTTGTTAAGAGAGACCACTGCACATACAGGCCTCCGCGCCGTGCAGCACCCAAGCATGACTCCAACCAGTTTGTTAGGGGTGTGGAGGGTTGTTGCTTTGTAGATAGGGTATAATACAATTTCAAGCTACCAGCTGATATAAGCATGAGTCTCTCATGGACCTCAAAGTTGACCTGGGGGGTAGTATCGGGATGAGTTTCACTTTTTCAGTAATACAAGCTTGTACAGTCAATAATTGGCAGCTGCTTCCACTTACAAGGACCAGACAATTGGCACCTGGATGCTGTAAGCTGCTTACTACGTATATGTTGTGCTGGTGTGTTTGGTCGTTTTGACCTAGCTGCCTTGGTGCAGCCACACCTTAACTTTTGTTTGATGGGGACTCCCAAGGGGGTGGCTATGTTGCAGTTGCATCTGGGGATGGTAGTGGCAAGAGGCGTGCCAAGCCTTTAATAGCAGACAGGCACATGGCAACCAACGCACCATTGATCCCAGCCGGGGTTGTCATGCTTCGGGAGTTGCATGGGGCTGCATTGCCGAGCTGTATGTGTGTGCTTTATGAGCCTGTTTGGCTCCAGGGGTTGCCATCTTGGGCTAGTTGGTACTCTGGTAGTCACTGGCCACCAGTGCCCCACTTTCAAGTTTGACGGGTGCCCTTTGGTAATGGTAATTGGTTCTGCACTTAATGTACCTGTCGGTTAAGCATGTGATTTACTGTGTGGCATGCATGCACTCAATAAGTTCAACATGTGTCTTGAGTGGCAAGGACCACACTCCCCTTCCTTCACGTTTATCTACGCCAAATACATGCCCCTTGTCTCAGAAACTGTTGTGAGACAAGGGGCATGCATTTGGCGTAGATAAACGCGGGTAAATGCCTGCATCCTGCTCAATTCATGTGTGTGTGTGTGTGTGAATCTTACATTGGCAAACCCATCGGCACGCGTGCGGTGCCACAGTTCACCACAGGGGTGGCAAAGCCACTAACACAAATAGAACCAGGAAAAACTGAACACCATCCACCAGTTTGAACTCCATGATCATGCATGTCCAAGCAGATACAATGATGCAGAATACTGGCCCTGAAAAAGTGCACACACAATTTTATTTTTGATTTTTTTGGGTTTTTGATTTTTTGGGTACATCCATCAAACAAACAGCAACGCAACAGCATATATCACCAGAACATTGTATACATTTTATGCCAAAAATACTCTCACCCAGATGTGGAGAATCGCAGAGCAGCAGCAGTTCCAGAACTAACACAGACTATTAACCAGTACATAGCCATGCCTAAGAGGTGCCAGTAACATGAAAGTCATATGCAATCAATCTATATCATGTCCCATAATCCGCCATAGGTTGTAATCAAAGGGGAGATAACCTTCAGGCATGATTTCACCCTCTCTACCATCGTCAAGCAGTTGTAAACAACTTTCCCGCCTTTTCTTCAGTGCTGAAATACACCTCACAACTTGCACATGATCACTATCAATCAATCAATCAAAACGCAAGACCAGCAATGCCAATGGCCAAACAAACCTAGGCCACAAACACAAGGCTCCTGATCACAAATCACGAAGCCACACAACCGATGGTGGATTTGCCACACACAAGCTGAGGCTAGATGCAACGGCGTGCACACCAAGGGGAAACAAACACCACCACTAAAACCCAAAACCTGCTCCTCTTCCATCACACATGGGTGGCGGGGAGGCAGCAGGATCAAGCACCACCCTAGTAGGGGCTGGAGGTGGCTCCCACCACCTAGGTACTGGTGAACCACCATCCTCCCAGCCACTGAAAGGCACCACATAGCGCTCCACATGCTTATCAATAGCTTGCTTAGTGCGCCTTCTACACCTCACTAACCGTTGGCTTTCCCAAGGGTGCGTAAGATCCCACAACCTCTTCCTCCAAGCACTCTTAATCTGACATGAAGCCTCCCAGCTCCCCTCATCTTGACCAAGCACCTTCAGATCAGCACACACGCATTTCTCCCAGGTATGGCGAGGCCTACCCACTGGCCTCGTCATGTCACCATGTAATGAAGAGAACAACGCAATATGCGGCAACCTGCCCTCCTCCATGCGGCCCACATGCCCCAGCCACCTCAGCCTATTTGCTGTGATGTATGCTGACAAGGTGGCTACCCCACATGATTTCCTGATATGCTCATTGGTGTGCCGATGGTGTGCCGATGGTGTGCTACCCCACATGATCACTATGATTGAGAATAAACTTAACATGACTATCCTTGGATTGCCCTGGTAAGGAGGCGGGCTTGAAGAAGAGGGGGAAATCGTCCCGGACAGGGTGAAGCACTCTACAATCCAACATGAAGTGGACAAGATCTTCAACTGGAACTGACCCTGTAGTATCATCCCTATAACCAAGCTTTTGACACAACCGACACACCCTGTCATCCCTTACTATTCCATTGTATCTTCCTGTGTGGATGGCCAAGCAGTGCCATCCTAGCCGCATCTTTGCAATGCATTGTACCATGCGAAAAGACAGGGTTTTAGCCTTCAAGTATGTAGGGGCATCGTCATGGAGCCCTCCTGCCCATGCAGCATAGGAGTTATTAATAATGCGATTCCTAGGACAGGCTGGGTCCTGAGGGTGCTCACAAACAAGGTCAACATCCTCCCAACATTTGTCAAACATCTGCTTCAAACTCTCACGCACAACTTTCTCTTGAATGTCCAAAGCCATAATGCTGTCCACTGTGACATGGCTAGTCCCACTAGGAGACCAGTCGCTGGCTTGCACAACACCCACGATTGTGAGACTTTGAAGCAGGTAGTATGACCAACATTTCTTACACCCTGCCAACATGAGCTCGATATCTGCTCTCATGTGAACAGAGAACACTAGAGGCGCAAAGAGAGCCATGGGTTTTGCAGTAGTTGGCAATGACAAGATCCAGCCTGACTGCCTGACGTGGGTTGTGTAGGGGCTTCAAGCATGCTTAGGGGTAAGCAGCTTTTGGCAAGGGCCATGAGAGAGCTGACTAGCTGACTGTGCATTGGGTTGCTGCCGGAGGCCTGTCATTGTGCTGTTCTGCTGTTGCTTGTATATATGCTCTGCACTTATTGGTTGAAGTGCTGATAGGGGTCACTGCTGTATGCTGTGCTGGCTTTGAAATCCCTCATAGATCGGTGCAGTACAAACTGGTCGGAGTTAGGTGGCGGGTACTCCAAGGTACTGCAAGGGATGTGCAGCGAACTACCTCATGCTTGATATATCTAATTTGAATGATGAACGAAGATAAGAGGTAGGCTGGCATGCATCCTGGGTGAAAAGCTGTGGTGCACATAGGGGAGGTCATGCCTCTCTTGCTCCGAATGGTAGTGGGCCTATCTTATATTAGGTAAGGGTCCACTCCCTTATAAGAATTCCCCCCTTTTCTGCATAGTTCTCTCTCTCTCTGCCTCTCTTGCTGGTCTCATACATGGTGCAGTACTGTGCACCATCAGTACCAGCTGAAGTTGCCCCATGGAATGTGGATGCCCCATTGAGCTGCACGGCTGAAACATGGTCTCGATCAGATGCGATGCATCCAACTTACCTGAAGGCTGCAAGGGTGCTGGTAGTAGTGCATGGGCCAGTGGATGGAGAGGCTGCCTTCTGCCACTAACTACCAGTTCTGTCATTCCTCAGATAGCACTGTGGGGCCACTGTTACCTTTGCTTGTTTAAGGCTGAGAAGGGGGTGTCTCGTTGATTGGGCAGGGTCAAGGGTGTTGACGAACTTTTACAGAGCGTACGAGCCTGCCGTCAGCCCTTGGTTCAATACAACATATAGACAGCATAGTTCAAGATGACTCCAATACTAGAAGACTCCCACAGCCGGAGGCACCCCGGAAAGATGCAAGGCATGTCAGCGCCAGGTCGTCCTCGGCAACAAGCACGGCAACCAGCTAATACATAAGACGAAGGCACCATGCCGTGGTGACTGAAGTGAGCCGTGCACAACTTAAGCAGGCGGTATTGACAAAAGGAGTGAATTGCTGCTAGGCACTAGGCAACGGAGCAACCTCATCCCCGCCAAAGTCCAAAGCTTCATCTGCTCTCTCATGACTACTTTGCTGTTCCTTTCACACATACAGAAAGGTGTTCCGTGTTGGTTGGTTCAAACAGTGCTGCACTTTGGCTGTCTTCCTTATCCCTCACCCAAGATCTGTACCTGCCTCATAGTATTGAGTTGTATTGCGGCCCCATCATACTATCAGTCTGCACTGAGCAACTATGGCAGACTTGGAGTATGATGGGGAGCCAGAGCAGATGGTGGAGGGGGATGACCGCATGGAGGACGATGAGGAGCAGCAGGGGCAGCGCATCAAGAGCACAGTTCATGTAGCAGGCAAAAAGAAGGGGCGTGGCTTTCGTGCAGAGGGTCGTCTAGAAGAGGAAGATGTAGGAAATGCCAGATATGATTCGCTTGAACCAACAGGCGGAGCAGGCCCAGCCAAGTCAGTAGAGGGCTATGTGCTCTTCGTCACTGGTCTGCACGAAGAAGCTCAGGAAGAGGATGTGGCAGAGGCCTTTGCGGACTTCGGGGAGGTGAAGAATGTTTATCTGAACCTCGACCGACAGACGGGTTACGTCAAGGGCTATGCCTTGATAGAGTACGCGACCGAGAAGGAAGCGCGGGAGGCCATCACGGCCTTGGACGGGACAGAGCTGCTAACACAGACCATCCATGTCACATGGGCGTTCGTGAAGGGGCCCCAGAAGTCAAGTAGAAGGCGCCACTGAGTTGAACCATGCTAGGGGCTTAGGGATTTAGCTGGCAGAGGGGCCCACTACCTGCTGGTGCCTCTTTTGCAGTGGCAGTTTTTTGTTACTGTATCAACCAAGATGCGTAGTTAGAAATTGGATCAGTTCTCTATGAGAGAAGCAGCCTTGGGTGCAGGGTGCAGGCTTCAAGCTTCCTGAGGGGCCAGGATGGACAGCTGCACCGGGTAGTGAAGGCAGGGAAGTGGGAAGGCAGAACCAGGGGGGGCCGTGTATGTTGCAACTAGTGGCAATGGGCTTGCAGAGTGTACCCGCTTGTAGGTGCATGCTGGTCTGGGTGCTACCCAACCTGTTTCTTTAGCGCAGCTTGCGTGGCTGCTGCTTAGGAAGGTTAACCAGAAGCAGCAGCAGCAGGTGGTGGTCCTTTTGTCATCACAGCTGCTTATGCTGGCAGCATCTCTGGGGATGTTATGACCTACAACAGGTGCATCCTTGCTGCTTGGGATGTTCAAACCTCTGCAGCTGGCAGCATCTCGGGGCACTTTATGACCTAAAGCAGGTGCCAGACTTGCTGCTGCTGGGCACATTGTAGCAGGAGCAGCAGGGCTATGGGCATGATCGTTGCTGAGCATGGCAAGTCATCAGCACAGTTTTGGTGGCGATGGAAGCAGGAATTGCTGGTGGGTGGTTGGTGAAATCTGAGCTTCCTTGCTGCATGTGGGTGCTGTATGGACAGCTGAGTGACTTTGTGGGCAGGCTTGGGATGTGCTGTAAAGCCAAATAGGGGGGCTGGTATCTGGATTATGGTCTGGTGCCGTGGTGTAAATGGTGGTTGGGAGGCGGGGCTTCTTGTTGTTCAGGAGTTTACATATGTCTCTACTGGAGCAGGGTTTAGGTCACTGCGCAGGACAGGCCGTGGTGGGGCATCCATGAGTAAGGGATGCGTTGTAGGGCAACTGGCCTGAGCTGTGGTGGTGAGGTGGGCACATTATGGCGGCCCTAAATGAGCAGTGAAGTGGTGCTAGCTGGCAGCTGTGCAGCTGTGCTGACTAGATGTGCTTGAATTTATGAGATAGCATGAAAGGGATTTGAAGCATGGTGTGGTGGGTGATGGAGGCATGGGATGGCAGAGGGCGGGGCTGGGTGGATGAGATGGGATGGTGCTATTGAATTATGAGCACGGCAAACGAGGCGCCTGCCATGTTATAAATTAGATTCAAAAGCATGTATATAGCTGGAGCTTGTGGTGCAATGTGGTGGGGTGCGGGGCAGCCGATGGCAGCACATGCATAGTTGTTGGTGCGGGTGGGTACTTGAGATGAGCTTCCATGCGTGTCCTGGACAATGGGGTGAGGGGCATGAGGTTTCAGAGGAAAGTTGGCCGGGGTTTCAGAGCCCCTCTTGTGCAACAGCATCTCAGTTGACCCAGCAGTAGTGGAAGTGATATGTGGGGGATGGTGGTTGTGCTGCGCTGCTGCCTAACCACGGGCTGTCCCTTTGGGGCCTAGGCAGCATATCATTGGCTGTTATGCAGGCATTGACTTAAAGCAAGGAGGGGCCTGGCCAGTGTATACATGGATGTGTGGTCACCATGCGAGTGATCCCAGCAGCTGATGGATAGGGTTTGATGGTCAGCAGCAGGCTGAGTGCACATAGTACTGTTGCTGTACTCCTGTTTTGAGGTGCTGGTTACTGATGCGTGTGTTAAGCAGAATTGACTGAGGTTTCTACATTACCTAGCAGGCCTGCGGCTACGAGTTTTTGTCTGGTTCCCTATGCTGTGGTTGCGCTCGACTCTGATTGCAGGACTGTATGTGTTCCACTTTGTTGTGGGTCCTTGGTAATTCATGCGGTGCTTGAGATCGGATTAATGGCCCTGGATCATGGACCCTGGCATGATGGCTCGTGTGCAGTACTTAGCTCTGGTGTTGAACTCAACTCATCGGATGTCGCCACTTTCAGTTCCGTGTGGTTGCCTCTCGCAGGCTCTTAAATTGTGTCGATGCACAATTGAAAATCATGTATTTTGAACGGCGTACTATCCCAGGCAGCATCCCTCAGGTCGTGCTGCACATCCGGCTTCGCCGCTGGCGGGGGATGGCAGGCGGGTCGCTACACGAGTCCTGCAAAACAGCCTACCAATCAGGCAGCGCTCGTATTACATATTATGTTCACAACCAAACCGGTGAGTCCCGACGGCAATTTGTAACACACGCGTTGGTGTTGCTACACCGTTCGACTCCTGAAGTGACAGCGGCTCGGAAATGGGTGACAATCTGACACAATCCAAATTCAGCATACTTGCAGGGGCAATGAAAAATATGCCTCAGCAACAAGAACAAGTAACGAACGTCAAAGTGATACAAAACTCGCATTAGTTAGGTTACAGTAGCTGATCAGAGCCACCAATCGGTCTGAATCATCATCAGCACCTTTTCAAAGCCCCGCACGTCATTGTGTCCATCATACTCTGCCTCGCACCCCTTATCACAACACCGTGGGCAAATCGGCTGCAATACTGACTGTAGCTGCTGTATCAGTTGTACTGGCTGCTGCAGCTGCTGCACTGCCAGGCCTGTAGTAGCGCTGTACTTCATCAGGGTATAGGGTGCACACACCTGCCATACACGATTCACCAATATCGTCAGCCCCCTGGGACTTGAAGGTTACCAAATTTTCTTCTGACTGATGTATTGCCAAAGGATTTGTTGGGACTTAGGCTCTGCACGCCATGAGTGGTTAAGATTGTGTCATCCCTGCTGGACGCCTTGAGGTCCGTATCACCTGCGGGCTATGCTTTGACACTTCCCTTGATTCACACCGGTGATCGTAAATTTGGCAGGACTAATGTTTGTAACAGTATACGAGCAGATGGGAAGCAACTTAAGGAGGTCTAAACTTGAAGCAGATATTTCCAGTCTACCATTGCAGCTTGAAGACAACAATGATGATACTATTGAGGGATTCTGCTCCACTTCGCTATCCTTTGTGACGGCTTGGGGTGCGGGACCTATGGTACTTTTTGCTATAGCATGTCATGAACTGTATTAACAATGATGGTCACATATGACATTCCTTCTGGTCCTACGTCATTCCCGTTCCATCAGAATGCACCGAATTCTATGCTGAGCCCCAGTGCATCCCAGAGGGCTTATTACTTGGTCCCAGACGATAAGGAAAACAAACACAACTACCATCAATCAGTAGCTTTGCTGTACTCGAGACCATCTTGCATTCAAACAATGGAGACATTGCATGCTGGAGCTGTGTCATAGGATTATTAATCCATGCCCAAGTTGATCCTGGGATCTAACACCCTCACAAAACCCCTAGTGCTAAATGGGGGTCACCAGGGCGCGTGCCCCATACCGGTAGTCATGGATTAACTACCGTCTTCTAAAACAGACCAGGCATTCAATCAATTTATCAATCTAAGAAAACCAAGCATTGCGTAGCACTGAAATACCACAGTAACGCCTTCACTCCTAAAAGTGGAGAGGAAGCATCTCTGATACACTGTAACCTGAGTTTCTGGAGATATGGAGACGGCAACACCACCAGAACAGTGGTATCCCTGAGTTGCTCACCTTCAAGCAGTACCTCCAGCCTCCCATGCAGCTCAGTACCAGAACCAGCCTGTTGTAGCACCCGTGTCACCCGCTGTAGTGCCCCACTAGTGACAAACCCTAGCCGCGCACTAGTGCTACTCTGCAGCAACGGCAGCAGCCGCTGTAGCACATGGCGCTGCAGCTCAGGAGGGGTTGTAGGGTTTATCAGGGCTTGCAGGGGTTCTGCGAGGCTGGTGTGCCTTATCAGGGTTTTCAAGGCAGACTTAACCTTGGGCCGCTGCTCTTGGTCCTTGGAAGCACGCCCAAGCCTAGGATAGTGACAAATACGAGAAGCAGTTGGTTGTTGTTGGTGTTGACACTCCACTATGCAGCAGCATAATATGCCAGGACTGCCACATAACCCTCCTGACAAGGGTGCAGGAACCCATCACCACTTCGAGGTCTTTTAGGGAATCAAAACTCTCACCAGTTGTAGTATTGTAGCAACATATTTTAATATTGTAATAACAGTTTTATCATATTTTAATAACAACAATATGCAAAGGCATATTTGAAGATAACTAGTATTGTTTTAGAACCGGGAATGTTTTCTGTATTAAATACTCACCAGTTGTAAGCATTGACCAGCACCTGTAGTGCACCCTCATCCACCAACCCATCCGCTGTCTCCCTCCCATGCTTTCCAATCTGCTCACAAGCCCACGCCGCCGCCCCTATCACCATCTCATCAGGCTGCTGCTCCCTCCTCCCTTTCCCTCCTCCTCCTCCCCCACCTGCTGCTGCTGCTGTTCCAGCTACCACAGCTACCCCTGTAGATGTAGCAGCAGTAGCACTGGTCCGCGCAGTACTACTGTTAGTAGCTACTGCCCCCCTGCTGCTTGTGATCCTGCTACTGCTGATACCATTGCCTGCACTGCCGATACGGGCGCTGCTGCCGCTCCCGCAATTATCACCAGTTGCAAGGTGTTGCGTAGCTTTACTACCATGAGATACGAAAGAACTAGTAGGGGATCTATTCAGTAGAGTAGCCACTAACCCTCCTGCACTCCTACTGCTGCTGCTGCTGCTCGGGCTGCCACTGCTGCTGCTGCTGCTGCTGCTGTTGTTGGTCTTACAGCAAGCCAAGAGGGAAGGACCAACTCCAGCTTGCAGGAGTGATTGAGCCAGGCTGGGGTTAAACCCTGCAGTGAACCCTGTGGCAGAAAACAGCAGAGGCAAGATGTGGATGATTACCATCAGGCTCTTTTGCTGATGCACATGATTAAACACATACAAGCATGAATAACCCAGAAGAACAGAAGCACGCCCTGCTCACCTATAGCCATGACCCCTGCCAAACAACTGCCACCACCACCACCACCAGCAGCAGCAGCAGCAGCAGCTGCCAGAGCTGTCTCTCCCCCCTCCTCCTGCAGCTGTAATGAATGCCCCATGCCACAAGCCTCTAGTGGCCCATGCCTCTACCCTGTACCCTGAGGAAGCCCAGAACAAGCCAGAACAAGCCCATACGCAGGACAATAGAAGCACCTTCTGCTTACCTACAGCCATGACCCCAGCCAAACAACTGCCACCACTACTACCCCACTACCACCACCAGCACCACCAACAGCAGCTGTCTCTCCCCCCTCCACCTGCAGCTGTAATAAATGCCCCATGCCACAAGCCTCTAATGGCCCATGCCTCTACCCTGTACCTTGAGGAAGCCCAGAACAAGCCAGAACAAGCCCATACTCAGAACAATAGAAGCACCCCTTGCTCACCTACAGCCATGACTCCAGCCAAGCAACTGCCACCACCACCACCACCACCATGACCACCAGCAGCAGTCTTCCCCCCTCAGCCTGCCACTATATATGCCCAAAGCTGCAGCATAATGCCACATGCCTGAAGCTGTAATGCCCCATGCCTCTACCCTGTCCCCAGAAGAACAGAAGCCCCCCTTGCTCACCTATAGCCATGACACCAGCCAAGCAACTCCCACCACCACCACTTCCAACACCACTTCCAGCAGCAGCCGCAGCAGCTGTCAGAGCTGCCTCTCCCCTCTCCACCTGCAGCTGTATATGTTGCACCAATGCTGCTGCTGCACCAGCCACCCCCACCACCGCTGATGCTAATGCACTGCTCCTCCTGCTCACCTCAAGCACCACTGAGGCACCTGCGGCCTGTAGTGCTGCACTCTGGCGGTTGGTCAACGCCTATCACGACACAGATGTATAGAAGTACAATACCGGTAAACATATAGATAATGTATAACTGACACAGAATAGCTATAATCACGCCTGCCGAATCAAACGAACAAACATTAGCTATCCTGCACAACGTACAAAATCATCAACTATCAGAAGGAGAAAAGAGTGAGAAGATGAAGAAAAAAGAAAAGGAGAAAGGAAAATTTGAAAGAAATGTCTAATTGAGGGACGAGAATGATGTCATCAGGGCTGGTCACAGGTGTGTCACAGGTCTGTTTGCATTTTCTTAGAAATGCTCCCCATTTGCAGCGCCTCTATGCAGCTTGTCATGAAAGGAAGGCCTCCTGATGCATTATGGTCGGCTGGCATCGTCAGTCGCGTGGAAACGCTAGCTACTTGTCGTATTTTCTTAAAACCCCCCATAAAATTGAAGATCATTAAGAGCCTCCAGTTTAGCCTGCTTATGACCATGCATAGATGATACTAAGCCTCAGACTTGTCCATTCTGCTACAGCTGGGCCTGCAGACAGAATCTGCCTGGGCTACTGCTTATGAGTTGCCAGTACTGCTGGTTCCAGTGCTCCAGCTGCTTCATTGGAATTCCCATCCTGAGCTAGCTCTATACAGTGGCTTATAGCTGGGCACATGCCCTCACCCGCCCATCCCCTTGTTACCATCACAAGTACTCATCATACGAGTGGAAGTGCTTTCGGAATTAGCAGTGTAAGAAAGTTCTCAGGTCTACTTGTATTCGCCTCGCTCGAATTCGCAGCCCTCTAGCTCTCTATTACTCGCTCTTACTCAACACACCACACTAAAAAAACCCGGCTGGAGTCATGCTAGGGTGCTGCACGGCCCAGAGGGCAGTGCAGTGGTCTCTCTTAACAAGTACTCATCTCTTCTGATTGCATGCCAAAGACAACCTGTATTCTGTTCCAGCTTGCTGTTTTGGTGATGGCTTGAGGTGCATTTTGCTATGGCACTTTTGCTATGCCATCTCATGAAATGTTATAATAAGAAACAAGAAAGGACAGGCGGGACATCAGACATATAACAACAACCTTCAGTGTGGAGCCACAACAGGTTGCTATGACTTACCTGGCTGAGGCTGGTGGCCCCCCGCCACCATTATTATTATTCTCATGATATTGATATGGGCACAGCCCCAGCACCTCTAGCTGGCATAGCAACAGAGATGGAATTGCAACAAACAGACTTAGTAAACCTTACATTCAGCCGTGTAAAGGTGACCACAACAGGTTTCTTATAACTTACCAGTACTGCTGGATCCAGTGCTCCAGCTGCTACAGCCTGCTGAGCCAGCTCTGTTCCTTGGCAGCAGCAGTGGCTCAACATAGTGAGTGCAGCCGCCTTAAGGTCAAGGGAGCTGAAGCTGTTGGAGGCTACTCCTGCAGCTGCTGTCAGTGCTCCCGCCTGCAACAACAAGGACACGGGAGAGGGTTTGGCGTGTTATGGTTTGGGAATTTCAAGGATTGCATTTCAGGTCCCACAACAGAAGGCAGCGACCTTTAGGTCAAGGAGCTGATGCTGCTTGGGGCTAGTACTGTGGAAGCTCCTGTTAGTGCTCTTGCCTGCAACAACATGGGTGTCACATGGCTTAGGGTTTAGGGTTCAAGGGCTTAGGGTTTTAGGGCTTAGTGTTTAGGTCCCGCAATAGAACGCAGCTGCCTTAAGGTCGAGGGTGCTGATGCTGCTGGATGATACTGTCAGCACTCCTATCTATAACAAGGACAGGGGACACTCTACTAGAAGGTCTTAAGTCAGCAGTTGCACCTACTGGACTGTGTGTGCTGTCATGCACTAAACCACAGTACTGTCATGCACTGAACAATAATGCATATATTTCCTGCATTACTATGTTTTCATGATATACCATAGCAGAAACTGCCATAGGAGCTGCACCTCAAGCTGTCACAAAGAACAGTGAGGTGGAAATTTCCTGTAACAACTGGCATGCTCTTTCATATACCTTAGGGAACTTATCCATCGTTGCATGTAGGGGCTATGGCCCATCACACAACCGTGGCAAGGGCCGATATATCAATAGCTAGTTCCGTGCGCAGCCGCTATTTGCTTTGTTTGACTTACACTCTTCCTACTTCAGTATTTGTAATATGCCCTAGCAAAACTGCCATAGGCCCTGCACCTCAAGCTGTTGCCGTACACGGCACGGTGGAGCAAGTAAAGATAAAGTGCCAAACAGGCACGCAGCCCTCTACACCATAGATAGCTGCATTTTGAGAAGCGAGCAGAGATGCAGAACTGAAATAAAGAGGAAAGTAGGCGCAGTATTCCGGAGGTGATAGCCCCCTGCCCACCTACCTGCGCTGCTGTTGTCGCTGGGCCCGGTCCAAAGGCACATACAGCACTAAGGGTAGATAGAATGGACTTCTGCAGGCCCAAAGAGCTGCCAGGAAGCTGGAGGAGCTGCACCATAATCACTAGAGTGCTTTTTGGGCAGAGCACTTCCGCGAGATCATGATCTGACAGGACTAAAGCGTTGATGGTGCGCACTGCGGCTTCCATGATCTCTTGAGAGCCGGAGTCGAGTTGCTGTAGGAGCGGCCCCGGGGCCCCCATTTCGACGATGCTGCGGGCATTGCTGCTGCTGCTTTTGCCGATGGATTGGAGGACTAAGTTGGCTGCGAGTTGCACAGGGGGGAGGTCGTCTGAGAGGCAGGGAATGACGGTGTGGATGGCTCCGCTCAGGACGAGGGCATCCGCGAGGATTGGAGCGCGAGATACCAGCGTCGCAAGGGCTTCTAGGGAATTCGAGCGGACCCCAGGCGAGGGGTCTTGAATAAGGGGGCAACACAATGCTGCTACGGCATCTGAGGAGATGAGAGCGTTAAGGGTGCTGCTGCTGCCGTCTTCGTCTCTCTTCACCAGTCCCTGGGATCAAAGAGCGCAAGGGGGGGAGCATGATCATGTCCTTTCGCTACTCGCAATTGCGCTCAGAGGCCACCAGCCGAGACTTGGGCAAGGTGCATCAAAGCCTCCCTGTACCCAGAACTTCCATTATGTCAATTGCTAGGTAACCACGTATATTATTGCTTACCAGTACAGCATTGGCGAAGTCGTTCCTTGCTTTCTGATAAGCGATAAAGGCCTCCCGAACCAGACGTATGTCACCCCCGCTTTCTGCTAGCTTGAATGCCTTCGTCTGAGTCTTCGGGAGACTCCCAGTAGTCCTAGGCATTGATTAGCCAGCTAAAGTGAAGGTGCCTGCCGGCCGCTGTCTTGTGCTTATGGATGAACCAGGGGACCGATGGCAAGCAATGTGGACTTCGGGCACACGTGGATTCAAACTTAGAGCCTACCAACGATGCATTGCACCGCCTTAGATATGTCCAAACGGGCTTGCGAGTCCATTTGGTGGCAAGCGAAGCTAGAAGAAAGACAATAAGAGCGGCACTACTTGTACTGCAGGCTGTAGCGATTAGGAGCTAATGCCTGGCCCCGATCATTTTGACAGCCGCGGACCCAGATGGTGAGCGATCATCCTCCTGCAACGCGACTAGAAGAAGAAGGGTAACGAGTCAATCTCTCGGCGTGGCCTCGTGCACCCGCCGCCCCGGTTCTCGACCAACAGCATGCATTCGCTCGGGCAGGTGGAAGGCTGTCAGCCACCCCATGTCCATCTTCAATTCCTCTGATAGCAGGTGTATCGGTATTTTCATTCCATTGAAATCGACCCTCTCTGCCGAGCCTACCGGTAGTAACCTTTTGCTGATAAGTGAGACTCCCGATTGTATGTATGTCCAAGTGACTGCCACCACCTCCTCCCAATCAGAATTGGTGTGTTTGGTCGTTTCGACCTAGCAGCCCTTTGCGGTTGCCACACCTTAAATGCGGTTTGTTATGTAACAACCATGCAGCCTCAATTTTCTTCACCGACTGGCATATTTCAATGAGAAGTCCAGGTTCCCATCCGATCACTCATGCCGGCTTGCTTTAGTCAGTCTTTAAGTCCCCCCAAAGCTTCCCAACCGCCCTACTCCAGAATATATCATCCTCGAGCTCAAGTATTGCCGTGACACGGACCCCCAAAACCAGTACGACAGAGCAATCTCGCAACATCGCCCGCTCGCTGATGCTATCCAACAAGCGGCTCCTCACGCTCGCGTCACCTATATACCGTTGTTACTCGGAGTGGCTGGAACAATATACTCTTCTACCACCTCTCATTTGCGATACCTTGGTGTCAGGAAACAAGCACTCCCCCGCCTGCTCAACCGCCTCCATGTTATGGCCATCACCAATCTTCACTGGATTTACACTACTAAACGTCATAAGGAACGTCACCTCGACCCGCAGTTCTGGCGACACACCCATCCACCCAGATAACATAGGCGGGTGGGTAATTTACCCACCCACTTATGTGTTCTGGGCTCCGAATGGTAGTGGGCCTATCTATATGTATTAGGTAAGGGTCCACTCCCTTAACATATGCAAGAAGGGATTTCCCCCCTTCTCTGCGTAGTTCTCTCTCTCTCTCTCTCTGCTGCATGCACTGTGCAGCCCAGTATAGCAAGCCAGACAGGGCACATTGCCTCATCACTCCCACAAATAATACCTGCCAAAAAACTAAGTTATCTAAGCTTTCCCAGCAATGCACCCCCCCCCCCCCCACACACACACTACACAAACTTGCACTGCCCTCTTCATAACTAGATAAGTCCTTGCCCATCACCTTTGCTGCCTGCCACATGCATGCAGGCCAAACCAAAGAAACAAACACAATACTGCAACGGTGTGGCTGCCCACAAGGCAGCTAGGTCGAAGAGACCAAACACATCGGGGTCAAACACTGATGACATGACCCAATGAAACCCTGAGCAAGGCATAAAACTGAGCAAGGCATAAAACTGCTTGGCTTGCTGTTGACTGGGTCAACTGGTCAGCACATGGCAAGTCGAAATGGGCTGGCCTGACATACATTGGCTAGCAATGGATCTAGGGTGGGCTGGTGGCAGCCATTGTGTGAGTTTTGGACAGGAGTTTGAGTACGCCGTTGGAGCCTAAGTTGGCTCCTTGTGGGTGGCGCTGCCCCCACCGGCGCCCCGCTCTGATGGGGCCATTTGGTAATTGGTAATTGAAACCAACTCTGCACCTGCCAAAGTTATTGGATCCTCCACACAGCAGGAACCGCAAACCACCTCTGCACCTTCCAAAATCCTTGGAGCCATACCACAGCAGAACCACAAACCACGTCTGCTCCTGCCAGAATCCTTGGAGCCATACCCCAGCAGAACCGCAAACCACCTCTGCACCTGCCAAAATCCTTGGAGCCACACACAGCAGGAACAGCAAACCACCTCTGCACCTGCCACAATCCTTGGAGCCAACACACAGCACACCTGGAGACCACCTCTGCACCTGCAACCAGCAGAGGTCTGCTCTGACCCTGTACATCATAAACGTATGCTACAAACAAACAACCAAACATCTAAGTAGAGTGGCAATCGCAAAGGGCTGCTAGGTCGAAATGACCAAACACACCCATCAGCAACCCTCAGCAACACACTAAAGAGTATCATCTGGCAGGACAAGTATCCTAAGATGCAATAACCTGAGGGGTGCATTAGTAAACCCTTTACAACGTTGAATCCTAACTGGTAGCTACCTAATTCTACGCAACTGCAAATGATGTAAGGGCCCCAAGAGAGGTTCACTATTGCTGCATGCACTCTCTAATGACAGCAAGGAACTGCAACAACTACCTGTTGAACCTTTCGCGAAACAGAGTCCAAGCTG
The DNA here is from genome assembly GCA_963556185.1 of Pseudopediastrum boryanum. Lineage (NCBI taxonomy): Eukaryota > Viridiplantae > Chlorophyta > Chlorophyceae > Sphaeropleales > Hydrodictyaceae > Pseudopediastrum > Pseudopediastrum boryanum. The sequence goes on from OY744496.1 coordinate 1,081,724, forward strand.
AGCTGAGCTGAGCTGGTGCACTGACCAGAACCCTACCCCTGGAAAATTCTTCCGCACTTTGCCTTTGCAACACCAATCAATCAATCAAAACACAAGACCAGCTATGAACACCACATGCAGGTTTTCATACAACACACACTCAGTTGCTGCTAGGCTATTAACCTCACACTGCACTATGCAACGTCCATAGCCATGGGACCTTACATACAGGGTCCACACAAACCGGATTAATCCGAACAACTGACCGACTGCCACTGCCATTGCCAACAACTTGCCCTTCCACGGAGTGTAATTACGCTCATGCATACCAAAAAATATTCATGAAAGAAATTACACTCTGTGGAAGGGCCAGTAGTTGGCAATGGCCACCACACACTAAAGCCACTGTGGGGTTGCAAGAGGAGGAGTTGCTGGCGTGTATGGTTCTGGGAGAAATGAAATGATTTGGTCAATGCGTCAATGTGCTGCCAACAGTAACAGCTACAGTACCGCAAACAACGCTACTGTAAGCATAACGACGACTCTACCTACCTACAACAAAGGTTGCAGACAAGCTACGGCAACTGAAATACCTATCAAAGATGATGCACTACCCTACGAACAAGACCCCCACACAAACCTAGCATGCTCTGCTCTGCTTGCAACAACTACTCTTGACAGCAATGCTATGACAAGTAGAAACTCAACTCAAACTGAACTACTGACATGTTTTCTCATTCTCAGGCCAGAGAGATTTCATATGTGCAAGTGGCCAGTGGCAACTCCTCAATCTTCTTCACCCTACTGCCAAACACAAGAAGAATATACAGCTTCAACTCCAAAGTCACAAGACAGCTAGAAAAGCCGGAAACCCTCGGGCACTGTCTATTGAGAGCATGTCAGCTGGGAGTGTGAGGGCAATCCCAAATGCGATTTGATAATTGGGTCAGCATACTGCTTTCACAAACACCCTCACACTCCCAGCTGACTCCGTCCGAGCCAAAGAGCTCAAGGGAACCAAAGGAGGTACTTGCACAGATCATGGCCGTCACTATTTTGCTCACATACAGCAGCGCTTCTTGCCAGGCAGCATTAACTTGAGCAACAGCAATGTATCTGCACATGTAAGCCTTTGGCTTCTCAAGCATGGACAGAGGCTTCAGGAGGTACATGCAGCTGGTGCTTGTGTATCCTGGCCCTCAGCTGGACCTTTGGAAACTCCATTCAAATTCAACCATGAGTAGCCCTATCAGAGTGCTTGCATCTGTGATAGCAACAGCGATCAAACCTACATCAACCTGAACCTCAGCAGTTTTGACAGACCTTTGAGATTCATAGACACTTTAGACCAAATCCGCTTTCATGTGCTTTCAACCTGCAAGCTTGCCACCATGCATTATGTTGATTATCATGCTGCTCACTCCATTCTGGCTCTTCCGTTTCTTCTGCAAAACACACCAAATGCATCATGCCAAATGACCAATTTCAAGAAGCCTGCCAGAAATAAGCTCAATTGAACCTATCATATTAATTGCTGAATACTGCCTTGTTTTCACCAAGGAAAGACATTCGCGAAGCTAGCAAAGGGCCACAACGCAGCAAAACTGACATCTCTGATTGAGGTGTTTCCATACAAGACCCTCAAAGTACCATAGACACATTGCTCCTATCGGACCATATGCATAAAAAACAAAAGAGAAGTGGTCCCAGACTGCTTGGAACCAATGTCACCTATTCTGGTAATGCGACAAGCTCCTGCTGCTGCTACTTCACACTTTAGTGGTTTCCATATTCCCTAACCCTTGCTTTCTACCTCCTTCTGCACGCTGCTGCTCTTTGTTTGCCTTTCCAAAAGCTGATCTTCATACCAAACAGGAGACGCTCACCCCCATAGGGCTGTCAAAGCCAAGTTGCCTTAGGGCGCCTCAGCATTTTCCAGTCTGGAAAGCCAACAATTCAGCCACAAGAACAAGCCTGAGGCAACTATCACATCCCACGCATTCTTCTCAGCGCCTCAAACGCCTTCGGACCAAACCCTGACAAGCCTGTAGCTATCCTGCCTACCATCCAGCCTACCAGGGGCTCAAATTTATCAAGCCCAAGGAGAGGGAGCCCTACACCCATTCAGGCCATTGGAGGCAACTGATATCTGCCCTGTGTCTATGTACAGCTTCATGAGCTGGCACCTCTCGCACACCTCTCTCTTGCAGGGTTTTATACAACTGATACACCCACAGCTGCGGTATGGATGGGAAGCAGAAATGGCTGCATTCCTGTCCTTTCAGGTTGCGCCTGTGCTTGTCCCATGCAGTAGCTGTCACATTGTAGATGTGCAGGAGAGGCATCCCATACCCCCCCAGCACTCTCCTAGCATCCAGGTTTCTCCAGGTGCCGCTTGCGACATACTCAGCAACTTTGTTGCCCTTTTTTGTAACAGCCAAGGCCCCATCTGTACCCAGCACCACCCCTGGAATAGCCTTGCACTGGTAGGGTGGGCTTGGCCCCTTCCCTGGAGTAAGCCAAGCAGACTTGTAGTCGCCATCAGCGCTGTCAAAGTGCTGCTTTGGCGTTTCCATGAAGAACTGCCAAGGAAAAGACTTCTTGGTCTCCTCATAGAACTTGCCCACAGACTTGAGGTAGTACATGTATCTGCCATGGGCATGAGGTGTCTCTCCATGCCACAGGCCAAAGTGCGTGATGAAGACGTCATCTGCTTGCGCAATGCTTTGCAGCAGGGGGAGGACAGATGTCTCCGAGCCTGTGAGCAACTGACCTTGGATTGCATGGATCTGCAGACAAGCATGAAGCAAATGTGAAGCCATGTGGACGGTTGGAGCAACCAACAGCATCCTTCACCCTAGCACTGTGCTGCTTAATGCAATCAAAGGTCAGACTGAACCAAGCCAATTGGAATCAGTTACGTTTAGCCGGTCTCAATGCAACTGGAAATCTAGCCGTTGGTACTAGGTTAGCGCGGCTAAGCCAAGCTTGAGCATGTCCATCAGCACCTGCAGGCTGGCTAGGGTGCAGAAAGAAGACTATATCATTCATTTCTACGTTGCAGCAGAACAACGGGTGTGTCAACAGCCAAGCTTGGCTTGCATGGGCCTGAAGGTAGAGGAACAAAAATCCAAGACAGTGAGTAAGAGAGCTTACAGCAGAAGAGGGGCTCGACCAATACTGACAAAGACAAGCCAGTCCAAGTAAGCAACAATAAGACTGTTCTGGATGCCTGATTAAGAGAATCAACCACATTATCCGTAAGGTGTGCACTCATATGCAGAATGCTGTCGGCAAGCGGAAAAAACTGAATGGTAAAGCAGGGTCTCACTCACAGGCACGAATCACGCATTAAAAGCCTGCTATTTGCTGCACCTAGCTTCCCTCTGCAGTACAAATGCCAGGGGTCCAACAATAAACCACATCCAGCAAACCCTGCTTCAGGTCCAGATAGAGGAGCGGTCTAGCGCTGAGTTGGAGCTTACCATGCAGACCCGCCCATTCTGTGGGAGATGCATGCAGTGAGGCCTGCCAAGGTGCGGGAGGTTGTGCAGGTGATGCATGACTGTGAAGTTGCTTGTGGCGTGGTAATCTCCGAGGTCATGAAATTCCACCAAGAAGCACTTCAGAGCTTTGTAGAGGTCTTTGCTCATGGAGTCCCTGCAGACAACAAATGCAGCAAAAGCAACGTCCTTGGCAACAACCTTCTGGGACCTGCCACAGCAAAGGGCCATAGGCCCCGCACCTCAAGCTGTTAAAACAGTCAGAACAAAGCTTGCAACAAGTGTGTTTAATGAGTCGTAGCTTATGGAGCTGTTGATCAGCTGGGCATGCGGACAACAGCGTGCACGAGGCTAATGAGCCTACCTTCCAAATGCTTGACGCATAAAAGCAGCTTAGCATAGGGTGGCAGAACTTTATCACGCTGTCTTGCACTGGCCGAAGCTCAAGATGGGGACCTACCCTATGATCCAAGTTGTTCTGCCTCGTAGCTGCCTCCAAAGGTCACAAGGGGTCATGGTCAGAGGTCCACTGTCGTCCATGAGCAGCGCTTGCGAAATAACTGCCTCCGTTGTTGCCTTCTGACAGTACTGTACATTGTCTCTTGCTATTCCCGTGGGCCTCCCGCCGCAGAAGGAAGCCCACCGTGCTTCCCTTTGGCAGTTTGGGCAGTGGCTCTTCTTGTAAACGCCACCCCAAAGGTAGGGGATGGCTCCTGCTGAGATGTCATCTACACTATGTCTTCGATATATGATTGGGCACTCATCTGGCAAGATAAGCCCCTTTGCTGTGCAGAGTACCGGTACTAGAACGAACACCCATGTGTACAACCTAACCGCTGGTGTAACAAACGGCATCCTGAGTTTCTTCTGCAGGTGCACACAGATTCTGCACCTGCGCACACGAGAAGGGCTCCTCATGCAGCATTGGCCGGTACTGTGTCACTCTTCAAGAGTTGGCTGCTGCAGTGCGACAGGCATGTCCTCTGCTCCGTTTGCCAATTGATCCTGAGGAAAACTCGGCAAGTGCGCATTAACGGCATATCCGATACCAATGTGGGGGTACCTTGAAGAATTTGTGTCATTGCCGAGCTAAAAGCTCAGCTTCAGTCGGCGAAGTGCGAGGCGTTGCTGGTGACCGGTAGGTTCAGTGCCGATTGCCAGAAAGACCACATGTAGAACGCCGTAGAACCATGCCAAGCATCCTATAGTCCAGCACTAGCCTGTCAGAAGCGCTGTTATCTTCTCCACTTGCTACATTCACCGAGTTCACCGACTTGGATGTCTATACGGCCTGCAAATGCAACTCACACACGCCTGCAAAGTCTGGATGACGTTGTTAAAACCCATCTGGTGAGGAACTGGCAGAGCACGACACAATCGTCCACGAACGCTACGAGATCGCTACCGTAGCCTAGGCGGGACAAGACGTCTTGAAACCACAGATAAGAGCAACATTAAACGTCACACAAAGTACTGTGATTCGACCTCACAAGATTCCCTGCCCCATAAGCCTGAGTATTCAATGTTTGGAGGGAGCATGCCTGCCACCAGCAGCAGTCGCCCCTGCTGCTGCCTGCCAAGCTGCCTTCCTGTTTGTCTGTAACAACAGCACACAGTTATCAGGCCCCACCAGCTCATCCTTCTTCACCACTCTGAAAGCATGGCTGGACAACCCACTTCCTCCCCATGCTGCTGCAGCTGCCTCTTGTGCTGCTGCTGCTACTGCCCTTGCTGTTCTGTATGCTGCAGACTCCTGCGCAACCTCCACCTGCTGCTGCTCTTGTCTGCATGCTCCAGCTATAGCTGCTACTGCTGCTTCTGGCAATCCCTTCAGCACCCTCGCCTCTGCCCTCACAAACTCCCCTTCCAACAAAAGATATGGTGGCCACTTCAGAACCGCAAACACATCTTCCACAGTACTCCCGGGTTTTAGCAGCACACAATCTCTCAAAACCCCAGCCAAGGCCCCTTCCGCTGCCCGTGCTTTCGCATCCACCCCACCACCTAAACCCCCTGCCGAACCGCTATGTGCACTCCTAGCTGGCAGAGCAGCACACGTCTGCTTATCTCCTATGGGGTACACCCACCTCGGAGGTTTCAGAGCCATGGCTGTAGTCAGCGCTAAAAGTGCACCAGTGCCACCCAGAGGCTGTAGCACTCTACTGCAGATTCCAGGCAACTTCTCTGCTACTGCTACTGCTGCTGCTGCCTCCTGAGTCATTGCATCAGCTGCAGCTGCAACTTCTACATGATGGCTCACAGCAACCTCCTCACCATGCAGCCCATCTGCTACAGCAGCAGAACTAAAGCAACCACCATCACCAGCAGCAGTAGCAGCAGTAGTAGCAGCAGTAGCAGCAGCAGCAGTAGCAGCAGTAGGAGCAGTAGCAGCAGCAGTAGCAGCGCCATGTAAGTACCCCACCACCCCTGCCCGCCTCCACTGGCAGAGCTGCACTTCCGCAGCTGCACTAACTGCTACTGCTGCATCATGCGGATATGCCTGTAGCACCCTCTCTATATTCCCCGCCGCTGCTGGCAAATCTGACTTATTCAAAGCCAGCAAAAAAGGGAACCTTGCCGCCAAGAAATGTGCCACCAATCTGTGGAGCTCCCATTCCCCCCATTCCCCCAGCGTCCCCCCAGGCCCCTGCTTCCCCCCTCCCACCACCTTTACCCCCCCAAGCACCAACCCCTGCTTCAACCCTGCCCCTTCAGCTGCAAGGTCTTCCACTTTGACCCCCACGCGGTTTAGCACTGTGTGCACTAGGGCTTGGGGCGCATGGTAGCCGCTGAAGAGCTGTCCTAGTCGTGCCGGCCGCCTGAGGACTTGCAGCCATTTGCTCCGGACGTTGTCAAACACCCATCTGTGTAACTCCTCTCGCACCCAGCTGCAGTGCAGAAGGATGCACATGTAGCAGTTCTTAGAAGAGTGCAGTTGAGGGGAGACATAGAGCAGTATATTGGCAGCATGGTCTTCAGTATGGGCTGCCCCAAGGCCAGGAGGCCCTACAAAGTGTATGTGTGTCCATAGAGAGGGTAGATCTGATAGGAATCAACGTGCTGCTATCATGTATAGATGTTTGTTAAGAGCGAAAACTGCACAGGCCAAGCAGCACGTATAGATGTTTGTTAAGAGGGACAACTGCACAGCCCTCCGGGCCGTGCAGCACCAAAGCATGACTCCAACCAGTCTTTTGGTGGGGTGAGGGTGAGAGATGTATAGATGTTTAGGAAAAAAGATATAGGCACTGCACTAAAGAGGTGCAGCCCCTGGCAGAGCGGATGGGTCCTTGGGGTCTGAAGAAAGGTCCTTGCCATAAAATGGGAAAAAAGATGAGACAAACCACAGCTTTGCCGCCATGCAACACTTGTGCCTTGACTCATACCCATACCTCTCTACCCCAAACGTACCTTATGTCATCGCAAGGGTCCGCTCCTTCTCCCTCTTGTGCCGCCACCCCTTGTTTGTCCGTGGCTCCACTCACATCAACCACATGAATTAATACATCGGCATCACATAAATCATTCAAAAAAGCATTACCCCGCCCCCGGCCCTGATAGGCACCCGGCACTAGCCCCGCTACATCCTTCACCGTCACTGGCACCCGCCGCCACAAAACCCCAGCGCCCCAGTGACACCTCTGCAACAGCCTGGTCAACGGGCCGTGTTGACTGTAGCGTGGGTTGACTTGGTCAAGGTCAAACCCAGGAGCAAAACCCCAGGAAGGTTTGACCGATTCTGGGGGAAAGCCGACAAGAGGGGAGGGGTCCGGGAGGACGATGTAGCCTCGGCCGATGTTTGGGTCTATGGTTGTGAAGGGGTAGGCGCCCACTTTGGCTGCATCGCGTTCGTCTTCTGGGTCTGTAGAGCAAAGAGGGCAGCAGCAGGGGAAGGGGTGGCCTTAGCTGGTAGGTATGGTTGTAGGGCTGTCTGCTGCCTAGGAGGGACATGAGAGAGGCAAGGGGAGGAGAAGCGAGGAGGGGGGATTGAAATGAGGACTCAAGCTCTAGAGGCTTAGCTCGCATTGCAGGGCATTTGGGGCCCACTGCTGATCCTAGGAAGAGGACGTGGCTTATTGTTTGTGAAAACATGTGCAAAAACATACCGGTATATGGCATTATCCACACGAGCAACACTGTGTATGCAAGAAGTTATTTGGTGCCTAGGAGGGACAGCAGTACTTCGTCCTGCTGCTACGTAAACCCTTAAGTAAAAAACCTGTGAGTATCAACTTTTACCAGCAGGAGCATAAACCAAAGATTTGACACAGGCAGACAGGCAGAGGGCAGAAGCAAATGAGGCGCCGAAGGTTGCAAAAGGCTTAGTTTTACATACCTAGCGGCAAAGCACGCTGTGCAAAACACATGGCTTGCAAGTACTTGTAAGGCATCATGCACAACTTGAAGTACAGACAGAAAATGCATGTGCAGATCAAGGAACAGCCTGCTTGTAATGGACAACAAGTGCGGTTTTCCTGATTTGTGCCCGGTTTTGTGCTTCCTGATTTTTTCAAGCGTAGATCCCTCAAACGCACCTGTCACAGCGTTGAAGAATGTTGACTTCCCGGCAGAAGGTTTTCCCACTAGCCCAATCACATAATCCCACCTCCCCCTGCTACCATCACCATCGTGCAACGCATCAACCCCTGCTACTGCTGCTGCTGCCGCCCCGCTACTGCTGCTACTGCTGCTGCTGGTCGTCCCATGACTTTCCTCTGCATCTGCTGCTGCTCCTTCTTCTGCCCATGATCCCCAACTAGCTGCTGCTGCTTCTCTTATGGCCCTTTGTATCAGCTCTTGATCAGCTTCCTCCTTTTCCCACCATGGTACAACACCATCACCACCACCAGCACCATCAGTAGCAGCAGCAGCTCCAAAGGCTGCTGTAGATGATCCTCCTCCTCCCCCTACTACTATTCCTATCCCTCCCCCTGCTACTGCTACTGCTGCTGTTGTCCCGCCTTTCCTTTGACCTACATCTGCCGGAATATTCCCATCAATCCACTCCCTCAGACACTCCACAAGGGGGTAAATGTACCCCGCACCCCCCATTTGCTCACGCTGCTCCCGCACCTGCTCAGTACAATATCCCAACAAAGCATGCCTAAGGGGGTCATTTCCCCCCAAAGGCCCCACAACCTCCACAGCTGGTTTCCCCCCTTCTGCAGGATAGTTCCTCGGCAGGGTGAACTTCAGTGTGAAAAGCTGACTGGGCAGACCGTGAACTGCACCATCTGCTACTTCTACATCATCAGTGCCGGGAGATCTGAGTTTGATGCTGAACTTGGGAGGGTCAGTGCTTATTTGACAGTATTCATCCATGAAAATAGCTTGAAGGGCCTCCATCTCCTCCAACTGCTCATCGGTGGCTGCACCAAAATCACCAGCACCTCCTCCTGCTGCTGCTGCTGCTGCCCCTCTTAATGCTACTGTGCCCCTTTCTCCTTTTGCTGCTCCTGCAGTCAATGCTGGCGTGAGCAAGGGCAACTCCTTTGAAGCATGCTGCTGCTGGTGGGTTTGCTGTTGCTGCTGGTGCAGTTGCTGGTGCCCCCGCTGCTGCTGCTGCTCCCGCTGCTCCCACTGCTGCTGCTGCTGCTGCTGCTGCGGACCACTGCCAGCACCTCCTGCTGGTGCTACCGCTGCAGTTCTTGATGCTATCGTACCGTCTTCTCCTTCTCCTGCTGCTGCTGTGGTTGTTGTGGCTGGCTTAGGTAAGGATGACCCCTTTGAAGCCTGCTGCTGCTGCTGCTGTTGCTGCTGCGCTTTTTGCTGCCTCTGCTCCTGCTGCTGTTGCGGCAGTAGTTGCTGCTGCCGTTCTTGCTGCTGCCATTTCTGCTGCCGCTCAGGACTCCTACCATTCCCCCCATCCCCCTTCGCTACAACCCTGCTATCCACCCCCTCCCCCAAAACCGCGTTCTTAACCCCCCTCTTCAACCCCTGTGGCACCATGTGCTGATGCGCTATACCCTGTGAATCAAACCGCAGCAGATGGTGCGGGTGTGCAGGCCCCTTCTGCGTTGTGCCCCTTAAACCCTCTCTATGCAACTGCCGTTGTGCTGATGACTCAGCATGCCCCTCATCTGCACCAGCAGTAGCAACACCACCATCAACAGCAGCAGCTGTAGCATGGTGAGGACCCTTGTACACTTTCTGCGAGGGTTTTCCACGATGGGGTTTTACTGTTCGGTTGAAACCTGCTGCTGCTGGTGCAGATGCTCCATGTAAGTGGTGGTGGTGGTGGTGGTGTGGCAGCTCAGCAAAAGCAGCTAGGAAGGCAAATATGGTCTTTGTGTGTGCTGCTTGCTGAGGCACACAATGGCCGGATTCATGGATCAATACATGCCTGCAGATAGAAAGGACAGTAAGAGGCACCAATGGAACCAAGAGCTTGAGCAAAGTTCAGAAAGTGTAATTAATCTGTACCTTGCAGAGAATTGTCATTGGGTCTCCATCAGCCTTAGGGAGGTGGGTGCACATGCTTGGTCGCTATGGATTTGGGTTGTTGCTGCCAACATGACTGCCCGGTGCAGACAAGGCCCACATCATGTTTACAATTTCTAAGTTAGAACGGAGAGTACATTGCATGCAGTAAACCCTTTCACTGCCATAGCAACCAGCGTGATCATACTTCACAATTACTATTATATGGATTACGTATTACGAAGTGGCGCACATTGAAGTGTGGGCAGCGCCACCCACAAGGAGCCAAATCAGGCCCAAGGGCATCTCAAGGGCATTTCAAAGTGCAAAAATCTCAAACTGGCTGTCGTCAGCCCACCCTGGATCCCTTGTTAGACAATGCATGCAGTACATCAGGCTAAAAACAGAAACCATTGCAGAACTCAGCGGTTTAAGCTTAGGGTCTACATTCGGACTTCTGGGTGTAGGTAGAAATCGAAGGGTTTAACTGACAAGGTTCTGCCTTGCATGAACCCGGGGACTTACCTGCCATGCTCCTGGAAACACTGCAACAGCTGATGTCCATCCTCTAAGTCTATCAAAGGATCATTTGAACCCATCACATGGAGAGAAGGGAATGGCAGTGGATGAGTCAGCACGTGGGCCTTAGGCACAACCCCTTGATCCCCACTTCCCCCACATCCTGCTGCTGCTGGGGGTGGTGGTGGTGGTGAACTTGATGCTGCTTTTGCAGCTGCGGTTGTGGCTGCTGCTTCTCCTGCATCCGTTCCCTTTGCGCCTTGACCCCTGCTTCCCCCTCCTCTGCCTTCCCCTCCTGATGCTGTTGCTGCTGCTGCTGGGGTTAGACTTGATGCTGCTTTTGCAGCGGCTGCGGGTGTGGCTTCTGCACCTCCTCCCCTTGCCACCATCACTGTAGCTGTTGCTGCTGCTCCTGTAGCTGCTACTCCTGCTGCTGTAGCTGCTGCTGCTGCTCCTGTTGCTGCTCCTGCTGTCGCTCCTGCTGTAGCTCCTGCTGCCGCTCCAGCTGTAGCTCCTGCTGCTGCTCCAGCTGCTCCTGCTGCTGTAGCTGCTGCTGCTGCCCTTGTTTCTTCCTCTGCAGCTGTAACTCCATGTCCAGGTGCTAGCTTGCCAAGAGGTTCAGGCACATACCCGCCAGCTAGAACAACAAATCGCATGGAGGGAAATGCAGATCGATTTGCTGCAGCATGTGCTGCAAAGAGAAAAGCAGCAGCTGCACCATTGGAGAACCCTAACACACCATCAAACTCCCCTTTATCACTGCTGCTCCTGCTGCTACTGGTATTGGGGTTTTGCGGGGCTGGGCCATTGTGCCAGGTTTCAGTGAGGTGACGCAGTGACACTGCCCAGTCTCGGAGCACTACTGACTCCCAGCCTGCAGCCATCATGGCTTCCACTTCTATCAAGCGGGCAGCGCCATGGGGTAGGCTACTGCTGCTGCTGCAACTCGTGCCTGCATGCAGCCCTGCTGTCTCTGCTGTTTCTGGTGGCGCTACTGCTGCTGCTGCTGCTGCTTGTAATGGTGGGGACGATGCTGGACAACCATTGACGCTCCTGCTGCTGCAACTCGCTTCTGCATGTGGATATGCTGTTTCTGCTGTTTCTGGTGGCGCTACTGCTGCTGCTGCTTGTGATAATGTGGGACAACCATTGTTGCTCCTGCGGCTGTTTGCATGGGTGGAGTCTGCAATCCTGCTGATGCTGGTGGCTTCCTGTGGTGCTGCTGCTGCTGTTGAGTGTGTTAGTGATGGTTCTGTGCATGTGTTGTCTGCTGCTGCTGCTACCACTGCAGGGTCCTCTAGGTTCCAGTGTCTCCACCAGGCCCTCATTTGAACTGCTTGACCAGCTGTCAGTGGGAGGAGGTGAGGCGCACTGGTAAAGTGCAAGTCCTGAGAAAATGCCAGAGAATACAGCATCAGTTCAAGACTGCAGAAGTTGTGAGAATGGGCCATATAAAATGCTCCATTTTGTAAGCTGCGCGCCTCATAAGGCAAATAGTGATTTCTCGGCTCATACAAAATCGGGATGGGGACATCCGGGCACCAAGGGGTGCTGTGAGAGCAGATAGATCCAGGCTGCTAGACTGAAGGCCAGGTCTCACGTCATGGGCACAATTGCACCTACCGCTATGGGAGCCAGCTTCTTTCGGAGTGTTTTGAGACGCTGGGAGAATACTTCACCATCCTGGCGGCTTCCATGCAGGCACAGGATTTGGAGTTTCCGGGGCTGGTGGCTAGTAGAGGGTGCCATGGGTGCGACACGTTTTGCAGCCGTTCTCAGTTTCAAACAGTCATAACCATACAGTACAGTGCGGTCCAAAAACGAATGCGCACAAAGTCCATTACGACAAGCATTTGGAAGGAAGTTGATCCATGGGGAGGTGTTGAGGGGCCCTCGTGGCTAGTGAGCTGGGGCCCGTCACCCACATGTTGTAGATGAAGATACTATCCAAGTATGTACAGTAATAGAGCATAGCGCGATGTGACAGAGGGTAAGAGCGGTGACGGAACTGAACGGAAAGGAAAAGTGCCGGCAGTTATCAAACCCTTAGGTTGCCCGGCCAGGTCTTTCAGTCGGACGCCCTTGTTCTTGTTGTATCCAAATTGACCGGTTTTTGATGGCTTGGAACCCTTACACGTCTTGATTGCCTGGCCAGAAGCAATGGCCGGGTCCCCTTTACAGTTTCTTTGTGCATGTGACCAGTGCATTTGCAGATGGCAGGCCCCTCTACTGTATTCATGTTTTTACTCAATTGAGTCTGTGCTATTCTCTATAACGGATCTTTTCTTACAAGTCGCTCTATCCATCATTAGCTTCTGCTGCCCGCCTACCGCCCACGCACAGCAACATGCAGATTGCTCAAAGGCTGCTTGCTATGCCAGCAGCAGCGCGGGTGCCTCCGTGCATAAACATGCTGGCTAACAGCACACGGAAGAAAGGAGTAGCCGCTTTCGGGGCTCGCCCGCTTGCCAGGTATCCTGCCTGGCAGTTCCTGGCCATGCCAAGGCACACCCAAATGCCTAAACTACTGAGCACCCTTTGCGTGGCTTGCTAATATACGGCGTACTGAACAGGTCGACTATATGTCAGCCAAGCATGGGGATTTTTACCTACAGCAGCAGGCAGCATCAACAGCAGCAGCAACAGAGGCTAATAGCAGGTTCAACAGCAGCAGCAGATGCAGCAACTGCAGGTGAGTCATTCCATGCTACTTAACATACGACACGTGCCCTCCTACTCGTACTTCAACATGGCCCCAGGTGTAGCTTCGGCATACTACTATTTACCTTAATCTCTTTGGACTAGGCATGGACCTACTTTCAACCAATCTCAGGTCTTCTTGCGGGGGGGGGGGGGGCAAAAAGATATGTTAAAACCCCCACGTCAGAACTTTTCGAAGGGCACCCCTGGGACCACCCACCCACCCCCAACCCCCCCAGAACCCTTATCTTTTGGCCCTTGAACACTTATGTTAATACGTCAAACCCATTCAATGCCAGAACTGCTTGGTAAGCCAACATGTGAATAGGAAAACACGGTCTGAGACTCATGAATAGACCAGGTGGCCCTGATTTAGGGTTTAGGGTTTAAGGTTGGGAGGGTAGGTAACTTCAACTTTGAACCCATCAGAAGCATCTCTCTCTAAGCCTTCATTCACACTGTCCTCTAGAGCATTCTGTTGTGCTATGGCAGTCTGCCAGACATCTCAGGACCTGGTCGAGGCGGATGGTTCAGTGCCATGGGATGCCCAAGGGGTACCAGACATTGTGTTAAAATGGCTCAATCTGGTCCCAATAGCATGGTACTGCATTATGAAACAACCTTAGCTCGTCAGCAATCAGTTTTGACCGAAACTCAGCCCTAAAAAAACTTTTGGTGGAACTTTTCAGACGAGGGTTCGGCACCCACCCACCCACCTCAAAACCCCCAATTCTGACCCCCCTAAAAACTTTGCTGGAGGGCCAAAATCGAAGGAGGAACCCCTAAAGTTTTTAGTTACAGAGTATTGAAGGTTTTTGGGACGTGGGGTCCGAAATTGACGGCCCTGCCCCCCCCCCCCCCCTGTCTTCTTGACATGTTCCTTTGTTACATGGGATCATGGCCTAAGCCCTGTACCTCTCACCTTTTCTACTCCTTTGATATCAATGGTCCCATGCAGTAGCAGCAGATGACAGCGCAAGCAGCAGCAGCAGCAGCAGTAGCAGGCAGCCTAGCAGCAACATCGTTGCTGTGCTAAGGGAGCGTGGCCTCATACAAGAAGTCACATCAGAAGAGCTACAGAAGGTGAGCAACAGCAACAGCACTTTAAGCTTTATATTTTATCAATAAATATTTTTTATATTTGTTTATTTATATATTTATATCTAAGTTTTGTATTCATACAAGAACTCACCTCAGAAGAGCTAGAGAAGGTGAGCAAGTAACACAACAGCACTCTCTGCGGCGGTACTGCAGCTGTGTATGTCAGAAAGAGGACACTGCACACCCCAGTCAAGTCCAGCCACCTTTAGGGTTCCAGGGGATGCGTACTTGTGTAAACATACTTGCATGTGTTGACTGCACCCAAGTACTCCTGCCCCCCGTACATGTGAATGCATCTGTTGTTAGTAAACTGCTGCAGTAAGGGAAGAATTGTGGGGAAGCTGCAATCGGATGGGCTGCACATGTGTAAGCCCTCCAGCCAGTGGGTGCTGTGAATTGAAGTTATATTGAGGCTAGGTGGCTAGAAGTCGGTTGCTAGTCAGTCCTATGTTCCCGTACTGCCAAAACGTGCTGGACACTTCATCCATGTATCCCTGACACTAGACCTAATAACATACAACTGGTGTGAACACGCCATTACTCTGAAACACTCCAAGCACACAGAAGAGCTTCAGATTGCAGAATTACATGTGCATCGTCCAATTGTGTGATGTATAGGTTTTTGCTAAAACCTGGGTTCTTCTATGCAGGTTGCCTCCAGCACCTCTCTGTCAGTGTATTGTGGGTTTGATCCCACGGCTGATTCCCTCCATCTAGGCAACCTGCTGGGCATCATTGTGCTGTCATGGTTTCAGCGATGTGGCCACACACCCGTGGCACTAGTGGGCGGTGCTACAGGGCGGGTGGGTGACCCCAGCGGGCGCAGCACGGAGAGACCTGTGTTGACAGAGCAGGAGATTGAGGGGAACGTACAAGGTGAGGTGGGCTGGGAGGAGGGGGGGGGGAAGACAAGGCCATGCTGTTGCATTCGATGACTCCAGGGTAGATTTGTGTGTGTTGGAGGGGGGGGGATAGGTGGGGGGGGGGGGTAATTTGTTGGGGAGGCCATGGCATCCGATCACTCCAGTACAAATTTTCAAACATGGTGCATGCTCTTCATTACATTTTTGCACCAAATTCAGAATACCTGTTAGCAAATGGTCTTAAATGATCTCAAGGTATCCGAGATGTGGTGTGCTGCATGGCATTGGATGACCTTTTGGCATAGCCAGTGTTGCGTCTTGATTGATTGGAGGTATCTGCTTGGCTGGATGGCTGACAAGCACATGACAAGGGCCACTAGCACATTTTGACATCCAAGTTGTTACCAACCATCAAAGGGGTTGCAATAAGGCACTCACATCCGTGGTCCTCTTCTGTTCCTGCAGCTATTGGCCGAATCCTGAATGGGGTTTTGACTTGTACAGCTGCCCCTGGCAGCCCTCCTGTGCAAGTGCTCAACAATCTGGAGTGGTTTGGCAGCATGAGCTTCCTGGGCTTCCTGAGAGACATTGGAAAGTTTGCTCGTGTGGGCACCATGCTGGCTAAGGACTCGGTGAGTGGGGCTATGCCTGGCAGAGGGTATAATACATGAAAAACCTCCTTCCCGAGATAGCTGCTGGGTTGTTTGCGGAACGAGGGTTTAAGGGTTCAAGCCTCTGGTCATTTTGGCAGCATGAACTCCCTACCTGGAATTTTTGAGAGATATTGGGAAGTATGCTCTCGTGGGCACCATGCTGGCTAAGGACTCGGCGAGTGGTGCCTGCTTTCAAGGTTAGCAATTTCAAAGGAACTCGTCCAGTACTTGATATGTTTCACCAGGGTTTAGGTTTAGGGTTCTGTCGATGTTGCTGTGTTCAAAGTGGCCTTCCACAGGCTCAAACTATGGGGTCCAAAGGGCTTATATCAGGGTTAGGTTGCACTATGGGCAAAGGAGTGACTGGGGAGCACCTTTAGCGGGGTATCTTCTGCCTTGTATATTATGATATATGATTGTGTCAATGATCATATCATGACATTACTCGCTTTCAGCACTGCATGACAGACCCTGCTATTCTCGTCCGCACTCTCCCCTGCGTTTTAACCTGTACCAACCTCCAGACATGTAGTAATGACAATAATTTCTGCAGGGAGGCAGAGTATCATCACTGACTAGGTCTTGGTTCAAGCAAATTGGATATCATCAGCCCGCCTTTGATTGCGACATGTGAGGATGGGGGGGGGGGGGGGCACCACGTGTGCTAGTATTGTCCCGCATCCACTCAGTCATGCTTCCGAATCTAGGAGTAGAACTAAGAGTGAATTACAATCATTGATTAAGGCAAACAATGGTTAGGACAGAAAGTGCCGTTACAAGGGATCGAACCCGCGTCTGTCTTGTGACAGCCAGTCTACTCACTCACGGATCACGTGCCTGAACACACCCTCTCATTGTGCTCCTGCAGGTGCGGACACGATTTGAGAGTGATCAGGGTATCAGCTTCACGGAGTTCACGTACCAGCTGCTGCAGGGGTATGACTTTGTGCACCTATGTAAGGAGCATGGCGTCAGGGTCCAGGTGAGGCTGTACCTCTTTTGCTGTCTGATTGTCTCCTCTCTCGTCGTCTTAGCTCTCAGTACCGGGTTCTCTCAACACACACACACTAACAAACTGGTTGGAGTCATGTGCCGAATGTTGCACGGGCCAAAAGCTGTGCAGTGATCTATCTCATATGAAACAACGGAAAGGGGACGAAAAAGAAAGAAATTAATCTCAACAGAAAAGCTGCAGGGTGCAGATGAGTCTGCATCTCTTTTGTTACTAGAACCAAGAAAAAGGGACACAAAAAAAGAAAACAATGTCAACAGAAAAAGTGCAGGGCGCAGGTGAGAACACAACATCTGCTGATTATGCTGATGCTGGTGTGGTTGGGGCACGTGCTGATGCTGCTGTTGCTGTTGTTCAATATGATCAAAGGTGGCGTACCAGAGGCATTACTGCACAAGAAGGCAGCAAGAGTTGCCGTGATTGTCCTAACCAGGCATAGTAGAAGTAGTATCCCTAGTAGCCCTCCAGAGCATTTTGTTTTTGAGTTCACATGGCCTCATTAGAATCCCTGTTTAACTTTGTCAATCATATCAATTGAAATCAAATGAACTTTGTTTCCTCACCTCTTGTGTTCACCTCTTATGCTTCGTTGCCCGCCTGGCAATCACTAGTGGGCATCACATCATAGCTCCAAGCAAAGCCTTAGCAGAGCCCTCCGCCCTTATGCCTAACATGATGTTTGGTGTGTGAAGAATTCCCAAGGACTCTCCAGACCTTATCAAAGAGGCCCGCAGCTCACCCTAAACCCTCTTCCCTAAAGAGGGCCGCAGCTCACCCTAAACCTCAAACCCTAAAGAGGCCCGCAGCTCACCCTAAACCCTAAAGACGCATGCAGTTCACCCTAAACCCTAACGAGGCCCTCAGCTCACCTCCTCTTTCTTTTGAGGCTAATTGCTAGGCACCAGCCGCTATACACCAGCTTAACATGAGTTCTTGTTGTTTGCAGATTGGTGGGAGTGATCAGTGGGGCAACATTACTGCTGGTACCGACCTCATCAGGCGGCTGCTGGGAGGTGAAGAGGCACCAGATTGCTATGGACTGACCTTCCCTCTTCTGGTAAGAGCAGGTAGTGGACTAGGTGGAGAGCTTTGCATTTGAATTGTTGCGATGCTTAGGGACGGCAACAAACAACAAGATGTGATGAAGTAGGGGTTCAAGCAGGTCCATAAGTACAGTGCTGATCGCTCTATGGTTTTTCTTGCTGTCTTCTTAGCTCTTACCCCATCGATCATGGAATCATCGCTTGCGGTGCTTGAGGTGTTGATCGGTGCCTACTCACAACAAGGGAAGTCCTGGCCGTTGTCTTTTCTGTGATGTTGTAGGGGTTTATTAGAGGTTTTAGAGTTTAGGTTCAAACCCTAAACCCTAAACACTGAGCGGTGCCTACTCACAACAAGTGAGATCTTAGCTGTTGTCTTTTCTGTGATATGGGATGAGTGCAAAGCCAAGTCCCAAGCATGCAGAAGATCCCTTGTTTCCAGTGCTGTCGCTTACTTTGACTTGTGCTGTGCACCCAGCTCTACTCAAGAAGATTTCCTCGCTTGGTACTGTGTGATCTTGCCGGCTGCTATTGCTTGGCTCCAATTATGATAGATTGACTTGAATGGCCACCGCTACAGTTTTTTCCGCTCCTGCTGCTCAGCCAGCTATTTGGCAAGATTTTCCACTTAAAGCTGCTGTCTGATCCTGCTGCTATAGGTTGATTCCACCGGCCACCGCTATTGCTCTTTTCAGCTCCTGCTGCGCACTCAGCCATTCAAAAAGGTTGTTACACCTAGAGCTGTAGTCAGATTAGGTGCTGTGTCATCCTGCTGCCATAGGCTTACTTTAATGGCCACGATTATTGTTTTTCCACTCCTGCTCCACCGAGGTACTCAGCATGGGGTTTTTACTCAAATAAAGCTGCTGTGTGATTCTGCTGCTATAGGTTGATTCCAACGGGCAGAAGTTTGGCAAGTCTACCGGAGGTGCCATCTGGCTATCAGCTGAGAAGCTCTCACCTTATAAGTTCTACCAGTACCTCTTTGCAGTGACAGATGCAGATGTTGTCAAGTTCCTGAAGATGCTGACATTCCTGCCTTTGAGTGAGATTGCGGAGATTGAGGCAGCTATGCAGAAGGCAGACTACATGCCTAACACGGCACAGAAGAAGTTAGCAGAGGAAGTCACTAGGTGGGTGGGAGAGGGGGGGGGGGTACAAGCCACAGGAAGCTGATATGGGTAGGGCGCTACAGTTAGAAGAACCTCAGAAAGAAGGCATGGGGACAGAGGGTGATATGCAAGTTTATGGTAAGTTTGTGCAAGTTTAGGAGGATTTTGGGCACTTACAGCCTGATACAGGCTGTTGCAGCTTGACGCGGCACAGCAGGTAGCAGAGGAAGTCAGTACGTGGGTGGGGTTTAAGCCATAATACCCTGAGATGTGGGGGGGGGGGTGTCAAGCCACAATACCCTGAGATGGGGGGTGGGGGTAAGCCACAATACCCTTACATGGGGTGGGGGATGAACTTTCATCACGTGTACAGCCTAAGACAGCCTATTGTAGCTTTAATACGGCACAGAAGTAGTTAGCAGAGGAAGTTACTAGGTGGGTGGGAGTTTTCAGCCACAAGAACCTGAGGGAGGAGGGGTAGGACGGAGGGTGCCGTTTGAGCGCTCATACAGCTTAACAAAGAAGAGCTATGCTGAGCTGGTTGAGAGACTGCAGGGGACAGAGGCTCTGCTGCATTGTACCGCCTATGACAGCCTACTTCAGCTTAACACGGCAACGGAGGATTAGGACTGGTGTATGGGGGTTGACTTCACAGAAGAAGTTGAGAAAGGGAGGGTGAGGAAGCAGGGTGATGTGGAGTAAAGCAATAGAAGGTTGCAGTGTACGTTTAGCCAACATTGGGCTGGAATGTCGGCAAGATGGTGATTATAGAAGTTTAGCTTAGGCAGTCTCTGGGTGGCTGGGTTACTTCTTGTTCCGCTGGATGGTGTGCAGGAGAAGGAAGACAGGGTTTACTTCTTTATCTCACTACTTGGCACTCTTGTATCGGATCTGTGGCATTCGCATTTTCTTGTTGTCAGGCAAGGCGGCCGGCAACAGCAGGGAGATGGAGAGTGGAGCAGGAATATTGAGCCGCCAGCGTTGCCCTGCTGTAAACTGCATGATACAGGAGCCGAATGGTCGCTTTGTAATAGATGTCCAAGCAGATCGATAGCAGCCAAATTGTTGGTCCATAGATCCCACCTACTGCTCACTAGATAACACTTAATGTGTATATGATTCACAGCTCTCTATGTGCCTCCCTGCATTCAGGCATTGACCACTTCGTTGACTGCTGGTGTCTGGGTTTGTTTGCTGTTGTTAGATTCGTTGATGCAGTAGAGGCGTGGACTTTGACTGCTGCGTTCTTTGTTTGTCCGCTCTCAACCAGGTTCCCCGTGTGTTCCGTCGTCACAAGCAGCTGCCTTGCCTGCAGCCACACCTGATTTTTTTGAGTGTTTGCTATCGTTTTAGGGTTGTCCATGGAGAACAGGTGAATGCATTGATTAATTCGTTGACCGGCTGCTGGGTTCCTGCTTTTTTTGCTGTTGCTCTAGGTTAGTCCATGGAGAGGAAGTGCAATGCCTTGACCCCTTGTAAACAAAGCAAAAACAAACAAAAATTTAGGGTGTAAATGCTGGTGTCTGGGTTTCTTTGCTGTTGTTTAGGTTCGTCCATGGAGAGGAGGGGCTGCAGCAAGCCATCAGGACCACAGAAGCCCTGAAACCTGGGGCGCAAACGCAGCTAGATGCCAGCACTCTAGAAGCCATCGCTGGGGATGCACCTAGCTGCTCCTTACCTGCTGATAAGGTGACTGGTGTAGGCCTTGTGGACGTAATGGTGGCGTCTAAGATGCTCCCGAGTAAGGCGGAAGTGCGGAGGATGATAAAGGGGGGTGGGGTGTATCTGAATAATGCGAGGGTGACGGATGCGGCGAAGGTTGTGCAAGGGGAGGATTTGATTGACGGGCGATTGCTGTTGTTGGCAGCTGGGAAGAAGAATAAGATGCTCGTGAGGGTGCAGTAGCTAGGTTTCCTTGGTTTAAAATCCATCAAGTCGTGAGACAAAACCTTGGGAGACTGTTCAGGGTATCTATTGTATCGGTACATATGTCTCGACTCAGGCCAATGTGAAGAACATGTACAGCAGCAACAGAGAGGTCGCGCACCTTGGCCCTATGAGCCTTCATTGGCTCCCATGGGATCAGCGACGCCCTTCTGGGCTAGATATTTGGTAATCTGGTAATTCAGCGGTATCAGGGACGTCTTGCACCATTCTTTATCTGCATGCGATCTTGTCGACGGGGCCATGTGGCACTCGGTATAACATGTTAGCAAATTTTAATTGAGTGGGGCCATGGTTCCCTTCTTTTTTCCTGTTCCAAGATAGCACCTGAGGGAAACTGTAGACTCATGGCCTGACTGACTGCACCTGCTGCTACTGCAATGAGTCAAGCCACCAAGATACTACGACACCCAAACAAGAGCCCCCACACGGCCGTTCCCGGCCATACCCTCGCACTGCTTTACAGCTGACTTCTCTCACTGGTGCTTCAGTGGCATAATGGCATCAGGCCATGGCACCAGGTGACGCGTCTGCGTTAGGGCTTGCAAACTGTTGGCTACGATTTCCAAGAGTCATGCAATACTGGAATAGGCGTCAAACCCTGGATCTCCTGATATGCTTGATATTACATAATGGACAGGAAGGCTTTTCATCTTCAACCTTTTACGACATACATTCACTTCCTGTAGTATCTATGTGTCCTTGCAAAACCACCATCAGTCCAACGAGCAGTGACAACCATCCCAATCTGAGTCCCATAAGATCAGCCAAGTGTTCTGCATTACTGTTCCAATCATGAGCAACATACGGCGCCCAATGTGGTGCCACACACTCAAACATCCATGCATCTAGGTGGCATAACAGACTTCGTCAGACAGCGCCTTCTGGGAGCTGCAACTAAAGGTCTTGTCTGCACCCCATCCATCTACTACTCCCCAGGTTCCCAAAAGAGCCTCTATGCTCAAAAAAGATATCTGAAAGCGATTTACCCAAAATAAGAGACTTCATTGCCCTCTCAGCATACTATGGAACAGTATCTAATAGGCACTTCATCTTCTCAGAACACCAGAACTGCCCTTGGCCACCAAACAATTGACATCTCCAAACTCTTTGCAGCTAGGCTATGATACGTAACATAGATGCAGTTGTCTGAGTAAGTAACATATTCCAGAAGCCTCAAGCCATCTCAACCCATGTAAACGAAACCCACATGCACCCAAGCTCGACATGCAGCAGCTTTTGTGATTCACACATCACCGGAACTCTGTAATAGACAGCGTGAGATGAATGCACTCATCATCCTGCACATACACCGATTCCCTCAACAAGTCATCTATCTCTTGCCAACGATATGACACGGGTCCCAGACCTAAGTTTGGCACCACATTGTACCCATCTCCACCAAGCTGTACTGTAGCGGTGTCACCATCACCCCCAAAGACCCTCATGTAGGGAACATGGCCCCCAAAGGCATCCCCATCAATTTGAAGCGTACCCTTAAGCCACGTGCAGGCTGCAGCATCTACAGTGCTGCTGCTGCTGGCTTCCCACACAGCATTGCAGCTCAGGGTGCCCCTCTGCTCCTCGTGGCTATACTTCAAGCGCAGCACCATGTGCAGTTCACGCCCCTGCCATCTGCACGCCTTGCTGCGAAGAGACACTCCTGCTGAGCAATCCGCATGAGTGGCTGCTTGGTGCATCTCTTCCAGCTTTGTCAATGGGACAACCAAAGGGACGGTCAAGACATCCATGGCAGAGCTAAGACGTCGCGCAGCCATTACAGAACTACCAACCAGCTGCCTGATAGACTTCCAGTCCAATGAATCAGCACCCCATGCAACTGCGCCTGCTACTGCTGCTGCTCTGCAGAGGACTGAGGGATCCAAGCATTCCAGGAGCCAGCTGCCCTGGGTAGCCATGCAGGATGTTAAGTAGGAGGGGGTGCAATGGCACAGCTGCAGCAGCTGTGCTAGCTCCTTCTTTTGCTCCTGCGTGGTGCTGCCAAGGTTACTTGCAAGCCAGCAGTCCATGGTGAAGAAGATGGTGTCTTCTGAGGCTACGCGAGTACGAGGGTCGCTGATCAGCTGCTTGAGGGCTAAGAAGGGCAGCTGCAGCAGTTGCTTCTGCAGAAGCTCCGTGCTTTCTCCTGCCCAGAGGATCTCCAGGTCGCCTAAGGCCAGCTGGAGCTTCTCTGCTGCTGCTTTCAGTAGCTGGTTGTAGCATGGGAGCTGCTTGCAGCTGTATGGGAGGGTGAATGTTGCTGTGACTGTGTCCCAGGCGAGGTCTTTCATGGGAAGGCTGCTGAGGCTGTTGCAGACGGCAGTGCTTACAGGCAGCACGCTATAGGCATCTGCAAGTTGTAAAACCTGAAGCTGCTGCTGCTGGCTAAGCTTGGGAAGGTCAGCTCCTTTATTGTACATGGCCTTGAGAAGGGCTTCGCCGATGGTGAGCTGTTCTGGAGGCACGATGAGGTCTACCTCTGGCTTTTCAGCCCAGTTCTGGAGCTGCAAGCAGGCAAGGTGAGGAATTTTAGCTTGGGAAGTCTAGTCGTACATAAACCGTTAGGCCGTTGCCGCCACTAGACTTGGCCTGTTGCCTCCAAATGACATCGTATATCAGGCCATGATATCTGTGAGGCCCACCTTTGCTTGAAAGAACTTGCTCATGCCCCAGAGCACGACCTTGTGGCCGGGAACAGACTTCTCTTGCTGGGTTGCACGGCACCGCTTGGCTGGTGGACTGCTCTGCTCGGCTGTGCCGCTTAGAAGCTCTTCTTTGATAAATACCGTGATATCTGATAGGAAGCCGCTACTGTGCAGGTGGGCAAAATCTGGAAGCAAGTCACGGACTGGGTCGCTCTCCATGATGCTTGCCCCTGATCAGCAGAACTGCCCGCAAATTCACAGGGCTTATGCCTGTGTCCCTTTAGAGAGACTTGACTCACAAGGGCTGGCGCGTTCTTTTTGACGCCTTCGGACCGTCCAAGAATCGGTTTCCCCAAGTTCTCGAATCGTCGGACGGTAAGGCGGTGGTCACACTGGTGCGGTTCGCCTCGCGGTTCGGGGGATGACTGGACTGTCACTAGCCTGAACCGCCGGTGCGCAACGGGGCAGGGGGGCCCGTTTCAGGTCACGGTTCCCCACATAAGCTGCCATTGTGCATGCCCTTGGTGATCGAATCTTACTTTTATTGTATTTAAACGTCCTTTAAGTGCTCGGTTGCTGTCCTAGCTCCTCCTGGGGTTGCTCGCGAACATGCCATGTAGTCGGGTCCAGGGTGCAGTCACATATCGCTCACAAGAATCGTCCAAACGCTTCATAAGCCTTCGAAAAGAACTTGGGAGGGCTACTTGTGGCCTGGTTGTGACATGCAGAAGCCAGTGCTCGGTTGGTGAGTGAATTTGGCTGTCACTCCGAAACCGAGGGCGAACCGCACCAGTCTGACCACCGCCTAAGCGAAAATTGAGAATTTGAAGGCGAAATGGTACGAGAAGTGTGGAACAACCTCCTGCAACTCAAGATAGCATGTGCTTCGCGTCGAGGGTGCTCCATATCATATGCCCATCGCTCCGTCTGCTGAAAATGATCTGAAGGCCGGAACCTCAGAGTGCGGACAACGGGACAACCGCACTGTGACTCGTCGCACTGGGGTGTGTGCCCCTGCCCCCCGCTTTGGACTCTTCTTGTGAGAGAAAGATAGAAGAATACATGTCAAGTATAACCTCAGCAAACGGGGGCAGCATACTTGTACCTTTGCTGGCTTCTTTTGTTCCACAATCCTGCCATCATGGCCAACTCGTAGGCTGGTGCTGTGCTGCTGCCGTCCTGCTGCTGCACAAGCTAGCCCCCTCTCCATCATTCCATAGACGTTGCATGATGAGTACATAAACAAACAAACAAAAATTTAAGGTGCGGCAACCGCAAAGGGCTGCTAGGTCGAAACGACCAAACACACCATAATCTGCAAAAGCATGCTCCATTTCACCATTCAAGGTCACTGGCTCCCCTCAAATTGCAAGGCAGCTAAGAATCCACAGTGCCACATTGCACCCATAACAACTAATCAGACAACACCCTCCTCTCCTTGAAGCTACGTATGAACTTCCCCTGTCCGGCGCGATTAAACAAACAAACAAAAATTTAAGGTGCGGCAACCGCAAAGGGCTCTGCTGCTGCCCTTGCCGCCTCTCATTACAGCTCCAGTGCATCTGCAGCTGTTGGTGGCAGCACTACCTCTTCTGCTGCTGACACTGCTACTGCTACTGCTACTGCTGGTGGTGGTGGCATCTGTGCTTGCTGCTGCTGACACTGCTACTGCCGCTATCTGCTCTGTCTGCGGCTGCATCATCACATGCTGGTGATGGGTAGCACCTCTCCCCTCACCACCTCTACTGCTCCTGCAGCTGTTGGCATTGTAACAATTACTGCCAGACCCATTACTGCTGCTCCTTCTGCTGGGTCCAGCAGCAGTTGCCACCAAGCTGACTCTGTGTACGACATTGCTGCTGCTGCTGCTGCTGGCAAAAGCAGCTGCTGGTGGCTGCATTGATCCTGTTTGGCAGCCAGATCATGGCTCCACTGCTGCTGCTCTCCTGGCTTTGCCTACAGCAGCAGCCGAGCTAGTGCTCATGGAAGCGCCACTACTGCTGCTGCTGGTCTTTGTACTGCTGCTGCTGCTGTCACGTCACTTGTGCTCATAGGCATCCTCATGACCCCACTGCTGCTGCTGCTACTGGCTTTCCCTACAGCAGCGATCAAGCTAGTGCTCATGGCAGTGCCACTGCTGCTGCTGGTCCTGATACTGCTGCTGCTGCTGTCACCTCACTTGTGTTCTTTGGCATCCTCATGACCCCACTGCTGCTGCTGCCCCTAGCTCTGGCTGCCGCTGTTCGTGCCGGTAACACCACCACTGCTGCTGCTGCTGCTGCTGCCTGCTTTCCCGTTGCTGCTGCTCGTGCTGGCACTCCCACAGCTGCTGCTGCTGCTGCCGGCATCCCGTTCAGACAATTAACACCCTGTCGCTGCTGCTGTGGCCGCCCATGTGCTCTTTGGCATCCTCATGACCCCACTGCTGCTGCTGCCCCTAGCTCAGGCTGCCGCTGTGGGCAACTGCCACATCTGCTGCTCGTCCCGGTAACACCACCACTGCTGCTGCTGCTGCTGCTGCTGCTGCCCGCATTCCCCGTGACCAGACCGCCAAACATGTCACCCTCTTGCTGCCGCTGTTGCTGATGGCTCTAACTGCAGCCCATGGTCCAATGCTGCTGCTCCTGATGCCACTACCACTCCTACTTCTAGTGTGGCGGCATCTGAGCATAGTGGCAGCCATATGGGCTGCTGCTGCAGCAGCTGCTGTTGTCTGTTGTTGCAGCAGCAGTCCAGCGCTGTTGGTCTCGGTGGCCACATGGCAGCTCCATTGCTGCTGCTCCTGCTGGCAAAACCGCTGCTGCTGCTACTGCTTCCGGCATCCCTACTTGTTGGCAGACATTTGATCCCATTATTGCTGCTGCTGTTGCTGGCTTTGACTTCAGCTGCACTACCTGGCACCCCCTGCTGCTGATGGCAGCCGTTGCTGCTGCTGCTGCTGCCGGCGATTGTGCTGGTTGCCAGCCATGTGATCCACTCACTGCTGCTGCTACTGCTGCCCCCCCTGGCTCTGGCTGTAGCTGCCGGCGACGCGCTGCTACTGCTGCTGCTGCCCCTGACTCTGGCTGTAGCTGTCGCCCATGTGCTGCTACTGCTGCTGCTACCTCTGACTCTGGCTGTAGCTGTCGCCCATGTGCTGCTACTGCTGCTGCTGCTGCTGCTCCTGGCTCTGGCTGTAGCTCTCGCCCGTGTGCTGCTACTGCCAATGCCTCAAGAGCCGCCGCAAACCGGTTGACAATGATGGTAGTATGAGTCTCACCCGGGAAGTAAGTGGCAGTACACCCAGGTATTGCCTCGTACTGCCTAGCTACAGCCAGCGGTACAACAGGGTCCCGCTGGCCATGCCACAGGAAGGCGGCTGGCACTACAATATCTTGCAAGCGAAAGCACCAGTGTCGCTCACGTGCAAGCAGCATCTCATGCGCCACACCTTGGCTGCCGTGGCGCAACCCTTCTAGCACAGCTGCTCTTATGGTATTGGCGGTACCGGGTGCGGATGCCATGGCGGTACGGTCCTGAGGGCTTAGGGCATAGCGGGTCTGGAGAGAATCACATCACAGGCAACAAGGGGAGCGATATTGTTGTTAACGAAGTGGAGCCAGCAATCTTGTAATGCGTGGAAAAAGGAACAAGAAGTACATCACAAGGCCACAGAATTTCCTTACTGGGCTTTATTGAAACAAGTTCTATACGTGTTGCAAATTGCGGCCACTGTAACCCCAACTTGTGTGCTCTGCTACAGACTATGCTGCTCTGTACCTCCGATGACTTTACCCTTTCAATGGTTGTCTTCCCCTTTAGGGCTTAGGACTGGATTTTGTGCTGCCTTCCGTCCACCATTGAATAGCCCACTTTTGGATACATTGTAAACACAGCATGCTTTGTGACTGCGACCAACAACCCATACACCCGATCATCTCCTACGAAATCCACATTGCATCATTACATTAGCTATCCTGCATGCCCTTTCATTTCAACAAGCGTAAACAATACAACAAGCTAGAGATGCATACCCTGCCGACTAAACGGGCAATGCAGGAACCAGGCAATGAAAGCCAAGGACCAAGATAGGACTAAGGGATCATATGGTATGTCTGGGGACGGTACAAATCAATCCTACGGATGAGTACGTACCTGGCCCTAAGGGTAAAAATGAGGAGCAGAAACTACTAGAGATACCAGGCCATCACCTAAGTTTAAAGCCCCTTGTCCTAAAAAAGCTCCGTCCACCTGAAACTTTGCGCCGGCGGGCACCAAGAACATAGCAGACACTGCAGCACTACCAAACAAATTTTCATTGACACTGAAGGCTTCTAGCTGCCTCAAGCTAGACAATGGGCGATTCAGGATCAGCCTAGCCTGCAGGGTATTCAGAGGCTGAACTCCACTAGTCCAGCCTAGTCCACCCACCCAAACCCCCACACCCCAACCCACACACCCCAACCAACACCCTGCAGCCCCCACCCCCACCCTTCACAGGCTTGGCCAGCTGCAACTTTTGGGAGTGGCATTCAGGTACAACGATTCCGTCTCACTAGCGCCTATGCTATTAGGGTTTAGCTCTTGCATTTTTATTTGTTATTTTCCCACCTCCCAACGCCAACCCCCAACCCTAAGCCCCCGCAACCCTAGACCCTAAACCCCAAACCCCCCACCCCTCCACACCCCGCAGCCACCCCTCAACTCACCATGCATTGCTCATCTCCTGCCATCCTCTTTGCTGCCTGCTGCCATAGCACCCCACTCAGCCATGGCCAATGCCAAGCACTCCGTAACATCAGCTTATTCACCAATGACATTCCCCCCGTGTGGTTTAGGGGCCCCATGGGACACACCAGCCCCAGCCCTAAAACCCGCTCTGGTGGGATATAGCGGGCGCATGCTGCGGCGAAGGGAGCACCCCCAGAGATCCCCAGTATGGAGAACTTTTCGATTGTTAGTTGCTGAGTGATTTGATGTACGCAGTGGGCCCAGGATTGAAGGGAGTGGGAGGGGTCAAAGGGACTGGCGCCGAAACCAGGGCGGTCAAAGGTGAGGACGCGGAGGTTTAGGTGGGTCGCTGCTTCGTGGAGCATGGCACCACCCAATCTGGAGCCAGGCCTGCATGGAGGGAGGTTTAGGGTTTAAGATTCAGGTTTAGGGTTTAGTTTTTGCAGGCCTGCACTAGGGTTTAGGTGGTTGGCTGCTTCGTGGAGCATGGCACCACCTAATTTGAAGCCAGCCCTACATGGAGGGAGGGGTGAAGGGTGGAAGAAGAAGGGTTCGAAGGGGGTGAAACAGCAAGGGGCTAAAAGGTGGAACAGCAAGAGTTTAGGACGCAGTGGCCTCGCATTAGGAGCTCTCGGCAACCTGATGAGACAGTGTGCTGCGAGGAGCTATTGCAAGCGAATCATTGGTTGCGCTAGGTCTCATGTTTCGGGCGAGGAGGCTTTACATCAGGGCCTGACTTTTAGACACCACTAGAGACAAGCAGGTGATGCTCGCTTCACCCACCATCCATGATGGTAAAGCACTGTTTCCTCAGCGTCCCTACGGCCAAATACAGCATACGACACCCGTCTACCAAAAACATGTACAGCTTGATGCAACAAGGGAAGATGCACCATGTTATGCTAGGTGATCGAGCAGTCCATCGTCAACAGTTAAGGGCAGCTTCACCGCGTTAAGCATGCAGAACAAGCGCTCTGCACTACGATGGTTCTTAGGCATAGCAATTATGTAGTAGCAGTGGGCATTCTAGCTGGAAGTGCAGAAAATTATACGGCTGGATGGGAATATGCCTTCCAGGTGCCAAGCCGGCTGGAGGTTGCTGCTTTGACGCCATTTATGCTGCGTATCTATGCTGAGGGGAAGCATGCGCTCTACATACCAGGATCACATCTGGCTGACAAGGCACAATCGATTCTCAGCCTTCAGCCTGCGGAACCAGCAGCCATGTCCAGCGTCCCAGGCAGTGCACGACGACGAAGCTCCTTTCCCAACATAGACAGCCAAAGCTTCCGGCATCTTGTTGCTCTGAAACCGACGACTGGAACATATATGCGGAGCACGAACTGCTCAGACAAGCCTTGGCCTGATCTACTGCCAAGCCTTAAAACACCACGTGCCTGAGCAATCCTCTACCAGAAATAGCCAATGCAGAGTCTGAGCCTCTGCATGCCTTGACTGGATGCAACGTGTAGCTGATGGTCTGCTATTCTTGGTCGCACGTGACGGTCACAGGTGTGATACGGGTACGGGTCTTACGGGGAGTGCTGCACTTCTCCCAGTCCACTTCTGTAACACTCTTATCCGAAGATCACCTCAGCAACCCAACTTGGTCCTCAGCTACGCCAGTATGCAGACAAAGTGCTTTGTGAAGTCACTGCGGTGTCTCAAGTCGCCATGCAACGCTCTACTAGGCAGACCAGTGGTCCCTTCTGATCACAGGCCCTTGACAGGATTTAGGCTTAAAAGGCATTGCGTAAAGGGTGCTAATAGGATGCGCATGGCCAGCTTGAACGAGTCCACGCGACAGATGGCTGAGATCATACGTGCCACTGGAGAAGAAATTGAGCTGATTCTCCCTTTGTTCGAAGCCTACCGCATCTTTTACGGGCAGCCGGCCGATTCAGAGCGCTCCAAGGCCTTCCTTCAAGAGCGGCTTGAGAAGGAGCAGTCTGTAATCTACCTTGCCAAAGTAAACGGAGCCCCAGTGGGGTTCGCACAATGCTACCCCATCTTCACATCGACCAGATGCGGAAAGATGTGGCTGCTCAACGACCTATACGTAGAGGAGGCTCATAGAGGCAAGGGCTTGTCCAAGCAGTTGATCGCTGAGTGCCAGCAGCTTTGCAAGGCCACCAAAGCAGCAGCAATTCTGATTGAGACTGCAAAGGACAATCTGGTAGCAAACAAGGCATACCCTGCTACTGGCTTCCAGCTACTGGACCACAACTTCTATGAATGGGAGAATCCGGAGTTCTCGTAGAGCCAGGCATGAAAGGGCTGAAACGGCTGCTTACACTCCATACTACATGCCCATGAGCAATGCCTACGAGTTTGCTCACTATCCTGGCAAGGTCCCCGTAAAATCACCTCTTCCGTCAGTACGTGTATGGGACAAGAGGCTGTACTCTGTTGGTTTTGGAGCATTTATTTAACTAGAGACACCACTGTGGTAAAGCATGCAAGCTTCAATCCAAACACATGGTTGTCAAGAGACCAGGCTGCACCTCGGAGCAGGAGAGCACCCATTGTCTTCAAAACTGTACTTCTGGTACTTGTACTAATCTTGTGCTGTACTTGTGCATGTCTGTATCTTGGCTCTGCTTTTTGGCCCGATTTGAACGCGAAGCGTTCCAGAGGGCCATTGGGAGGGAAAGGATAGAAGCGGGTAAGGGCGATAATGTGATTTGGCACTCGGCTAATATGATACGTCACCGCGACTTACCAGGTCTCCGTTTTGTGGTGGGGTTTTTTAGGATCCTAAAAGTTCACCTAGCAGCATGACGAGAGGCACAGTGTATGGTGGCCGCTTGGAGAAGGCAACATTCTAATGAAGGCCACAGTGTACGACGGAGACCATAATGTGATGGGTTGTCGTCCAAAAGATCTCGTGCCTTTGAGTAGTTGGTTTTTAGGGATGTTCGACTGCATTGGTACCGGGGTGAAGCCCGTTCCAGTTCCGCGTTCCAGGCAAAATGTGCTCCGTTCCATGGTTCCAGCGATGCAAAAAGAGTGAGTTCCCGGTTCCAGCCGTGGGCCGTCCTCTGGCCAACATGTCACATGCTGGTTCCAGCAAGTTTGTGACAAAGTGTCTTTTGCTCATCTTAGTAGAAAAGTAGCAATTTTAAATGTAAAATTGGTGTTTATATGTGCAATTTGTTGCCAGCTCCTGGGGCTTCGCCCCAGACCCACCAGGGGGGCTGTTCCTCCCCCCTGGACCCCCACCTCCTGTTTGGGTCGATGCTTCGCATCGACATGGTCTGGGCCACTAAAAACACAGCATCCAATTTCTGGTTCCAGAGCCCTCCTTCAAGCCTATTTCTGGTTCCAGAGGGAGGCTGTGGAACGGGCTTCAGGACGTTACATTGGGTTGTTCGGGTCGACGGCAGGCGAAGCAGCGTTCTTGGCAAAGCAAGGCATTATGCAGCGTGTGTGAATATTGTTTAGCGAAGCTGTACCTACTTTGTCGTTGTTTGCCGCAAGTTGTTCATGGGTGGCAGGATCTGGTCATCGACGATCGACTAAAAACTGTGCAGCACGAGTACTACCTGAGGTCCGATGTAACATCTTCATTGCGTTTGAAGCATGTCTTTGCCGTTCACGACACACATATAGCATAGCCTTGGGCAGCCATGTGCACTTCTGGGTACATATCTAGCAGAGCCTGGGCAGCCATCTTCGATTACGATTACCAATTACCAATTACCAAATGACCCCGTCAAAGCGGGGCGCCGGTGGGGGCAGCGCCACCCACAAGGAGCCAACTTAGGCTCCAACGGCATACTCAATTTCCTGTCCAAGCTCAAACAATGGCTGCCACCAGCCCACCCTAAATCCCTTGCTAGCCAATTACAACATGGCCCCTCAAAGGGGGCGCCCGTGCGGAGCCAACCTAGGCTCCATGGGCAGAAATACTGGAACCTGGTCCATCAGAAGTGAATGTCTCAGCAATATCACCTCTTGGTCCAGAAGAAAAGGTATCAAAAATACGACCTTGCCATTCGTCCCAGAATAATGACAAATCAAAGTAAGGATTATAGTCCTCACATTCCTCCGACCTCCGAAATTCCATGCATTCATAAACAAACTTTGCAACTTGGAAACTTGGCTCTTGGTCCATGAACAATCTCACGTTGTCTGAATTATGCTTCATTGTACTAGAAGCTTCCTGGCAACCTCCAAACTGTGCAAACAAAACGGTATTATACTTCTCACGAATTCTATCATATGCTGGGCATTCAAAAAGAAAGTGTACCTCGTCCTCAACCACTGTGCAAGAACATTTTGAACATACACGATGCTGCCTTGGCAGTTTGGGACGAGCCCACCTCCCAGTTTCAATAGCAAGATGGTGTGCACCAGTACGAAACCGCATTAACTGTTTCACATAAGTAAACGGGATACCTGATGTGTGCCTGATATACCTTGGCATACCCTGAGGATAGCCAGCCTCTAACTCCTCCTGAGGGATGTCTCTTCAATCAACTCGGTCAAGCATTTCATTAGCAGCAGTCAAGCTGAATCATGCATCCCAAATTACACAACGGTACACGCTCAGAACCGAACCACTCTGTATCAAATCGGGCCATAGTACAGCACACAGTGCTTACACCTTATTGATTACAGCTGGGTTGGTGACCTTATACCCAGTCCATGGCTTGGCGTTGTGCCCCTCGTCATAGGGTCCTGATGCGCTTGATGTGGTCATCCTACCACATTGAACTGTAGTTGCTGCGCCCTTACACCCTGTAGTTGCTGCGCCCTTGGTCGTTTCGCCCTAGCAGCCCTTTGCGGTTGCCACACCTTAAATGTTTGTTGTTGTTGTTGTACACAGAGGGCTTTCTCAGTTGAAGTGGCTAAAGTGCAGCAAACAAGCAGCCTATGCTTATGGGAGGGCAAAACCATTGCTTGAAGATTTTTCGAGCAGCAGGTTTGTTTTTCCTGGTGGCCCATTGTTGCTTGCTGGGACCCATTGTTGCTTTCAAGGGTGTTTCTAGCAGGATGAGAGTCCGATGCAACCTGGTTCCGCTCTCAAAGGTATTTCTAGCAGTCAAAGGCTTGTCCAATTTCAATACAATACAATACAATACAATACAATACAATACAAGTTGGGGGACTGAAACCCCTCCCGGCACTAGCCTGCAGGCCTACTTCGTGGCCCATGGGAGATCGAACATTGTTCGCAACCTTTGTAATTGTACCATACCCTATCCACTTTTACGCCATTCAGCGTGCGGTGCGCCCGTCACCCCGCGTGGAAGCGATATGTACCCAAACACACTCTGGGTCGGAGCGGCCGTTGATGGGGTTCGAACCCACGACCTCCCAAGCACCAAACGAGCGCCTTAAATCATAGGGGGCTAGTTCACCGAACCAGGTCCCCGTTCGTGGTCATTGGTGTCATTCAAGCAGTGTTGAACTTTGTGGCTAGTTCACACTCAGCATCTGGCCAGTTTTTTGGCCCGATTTGAACGCGAAGCGTTCGAGAGGGCCATTGGGAGGGAAAGGATAGTAGCGGGTAAGGGCGATAATGTGATTTGGCACTCGGCTAATATGATAAGTCACCGCGGCTTATCAGGTCTCCGTTTTGTGGTTGGGTTTTTTAGGATCCTAAGGGGAGCCCCACAGTCCTATAGGGGGGGGGACGCGGGGCCTAAAACAAAGGGGGGAGGGGGGTCTGGAGGGCGTTTTGGGCCTGTATCACTAGTGACAAACCCTGAAACTGAGGGGGGGGTGGGGGGTCCGCCAAACCACGCGTCCCACCCCCCGCCCCCCTATAGGATTGTGGGGCTCCCCTAAACGTTCACCTTGCAGCATGACGAGAGGCCGCTTGGTGATGGTGGCCGCTTGGAGAAGGCAACATCGTAATAAAGGCCACAAAGTACGACGGAAAGCATGATGGGATGGCTTGTCGTCCGAAGCATATCACGCCTTGGTTTAGAGATGTTCGACTCCAATGGGTTGGTGGTCGACGGCAAGAGAAGCAGCGGTCTTGGCGAAAGAAGGCGAAGCATTCTTGCAGCAAGTATGGAGATACGTTCGCAAAGCTGTACATGTTTTGTTGTTGGTTGCATACTTTATGGATGGCAGGCGATCTGGACGCGGAAGCAGACCGTGCAGCAACTGTACTACCTGTCGTCCCACATAACATCTCCATTGCATTTGAGGCATGCCTTTGCGACAAGGTGTCTCATACATCTGGAGCAGTAGCAGACGTGGCTGGGACACCAGCAGGTTGTCCAGGCGTCTTTCCAGGGGGCACTGCTTTGAATTTGCCCAGCTTACTGCCATTTCCAGAGGCGTGCGCTTATTCCCAGGGTACTAAAGTAACGTTGAAGTCCTTACGTGCGGTAAAACTGTCCCACTGCTTGATTGGCGGTGGAAGGTCAAGACAGGTACCCATCGGTGGGGGTAAAGTTGCGGGAATAAACAAACAAACAAACAAAAATTTAAGGTGCGGCAACACCTGGCGCGGCAAAAATTTAAGGTGCGGCAAAATTTAAGGTGCGGAATAGCACGCTTAGAATTCTATTGGCAAGGTAAAAAGGTGGACCTAAGTTTGGGAAGGTGCAGCAATGCAGGAGAAGAAGAAATGTTAGAGGATCTAGCCATTGTGGTGTTGTCTGGAGCAGACGTCGTATCTTCTGCAATCCTGTACCCCAAACTTCACCGTCCCCTGGATATTTGGATAAAGATACCAAGCTGTAAAATGGCAACGCTATAAAATGCCAACGTATTTGGATAAAGATACCCAAGCTTTAAAATGGCATCCTTTGCTTCCGAAAGTAATAGAGTTCTGCTTACGATTACGATTACGATTACATCATGGCCCCTCAAAGGGGGCGCCCGTACGGAGCCAACCTAGGCTCCATGGGCAGAAATACTGGAACCTGGTCCATCAGAAGTGAATGTCTCAGCAATATCACCTCTTGGTCCAGAAGAAAAGGTATCGAAAATACGACCTTGCCATTCATCCCCGAATAATGACAAATCAAAGTAAGGATTATAGTCCTCACATTCCTCCGACCTCCGAAATTCCATGCATTCATAAACAAACTTTGCAACTTGGAAACTTGGCTCTTGGTCCATGAACAATCTCACGTTGTCTGAATTATGCTTCATTGTACTAGAAGCTTCCTGGCAACCTCCAAACTGTGCAAACAAAACGGTATTATACTTCTCACGAATTCTATCATATGCTGGGCATTCAAAAAGAAAGTGTACCTCGTCCTCAACCACTGTGCAAGAACATTTTGAACATACACGATGCTGCCTTGGCAGTTTGGGACGAGCCCACCTCCCAGTTTCAATAGCAAGATGGTGTGCACCAGTACGAAACCGCATTAACTGTTTCACATAAGTAAACGGGATACCTGATGTGTGCCTGATATACCTTGGCATACCCTGAGGATAGCCAGCCTCTAACTCCTCCTGAGGGATGTCTCCCGTCATAAACCACGAATGATATGTGGAAAGCTTGATCAAATTTGAGCTGACAGCTTAAAAAAGTACCGGGATGATGGTCCGGCACTCACACACCAGGCCAGCTTAATTGCAACGTTGTCAGATTCCAGCAAGAAGCAGAAGGAAACTGAAGAGGCAAAGCCAGGTAATGAACAGGCTGAACGACATGTGACTTGTTTGATATATCTAGCATGAAGGATAAATGAAGAGTTGAGACTGGAAATGCAAGTTGAGCTGAAGCGCTGCTGATGCATGTTGTTGAGGCACGCCTCATCTCGCTAACCTAAGCTTGCTGAATGACTTGGAGTACTAGCAGCAGCAATGAGTTAGCAGTTCCCACCAGTGTCTGACATGTGGGTACGCAGAAACAGACTCAATGCTTATTCTGCTTCTACATGCATGGCAATTCTGCTTCTACATGCATGATGTCAGGTATTCCATATCACACTAGATGCCTGCACAGGTCCCGACTGTCACCGACTGTGCAAAGACACACCGCACTTCGCTAAATGTTGCATTTAAAACCTCACGACGGTACATGCTCGGCACCCCACTGCACCAAATCGGGCCATAGTACAGCACACAGTGCTTACACATCATCATCTATCCGTACTGCTGTATGTGTCAGTACTTGACTGCATACATATATGGGTACTGAGACTATTGGGGAGACCTGGAAGGGGCTCGTGTGTGTGAGAGTAATGTCGAAGTTGATTATGGTGGTCAGTTCTTGATCCTGTGCTGGCCAACTTCTGATTTCGTGGACTGTTATCCAGCTCCCCGTATATGTGACATTCGTATACTGCCACCCCATCGAACATGTGGCATCATGTGCTTGTCTGATCGACACCAGCAGACAGTCTCACCAGCATCCAATGGATCAAAGTTGAGAAGGGAGCACAGACGGAACTGGAAAAGGAGTTGTCAGTGTGGCATATCAAGAGTTCAGATCAGGTTTGGACAACACAGCCAGGCGGCTGGTTTACAGCAAAGACAAGCAGCACTGTCCGTATCTGTACCCTACTACACGGCCTGGACTGTCTGCATGAGCAAGCGTAAGCCAGTCTTAAAGGGCGCCCTGAAGGAGCTCGGCCTTCCAAAGCTATGGCTTGCAGCCGAGCTTGCGTGTGTAGAGTGCTGTGGCTTGATTGGCCAAGGATCCTTGAGAGATGACAGCCGTCCCCCGAGTTTCCCGGGGTGACGACCGGTGACGAAGGCCTCGGGATCAGGCTCTTCTTCACGACGTGAGCGCATAGCATGCCTTTAGGATCATACAGGCATACACCTATGACATACTAGAGTCCGCTGATCTGGCTGTGCATGCGTGTGTGTGGATAGCTGGGGCCCTTTCTCGCGCAGAGCAGTAGTTGGTGGAAAGACCACCAGTGTCCCGAAAGCAGGCTTTGTAGTTAACTTGCTTCAGAGCGGAAGCTCTAGACCGAGGTGCGTGCAGCCCCAAGGCTTGGCTACTTTTTTCATACGCCGTTTCTATAGTAGCATGAGCTGGTCTGGGCCGGTCACGGAGAGCAGACGGCACAAGCAGTCAGTTCGATAGTTCTGATACGTCATCGTATCTTGGTGTTTTTTGTCTGCAGGGGTTGGCCATGCTGCCACGTTTCAGTGCAGGGAGCAACTGTGCGTCCAGGCACCTCCTGGTTCGGCAGGCTCGCGTAACAGGTACGCCAGAGTGTAAAGCAGACGCCAGGCCTGTATCCCGCTGGGCCATTAAATCATAAATTTGCCCCGTCCTGTTTGCAGCTGCTTGTGCTGGCAACAAACCAGGCCAGTCTCGGCAACTTGTGGTCGCAGCTTCCAGTCGACTGGTCCTCACGCCAATAGGTAAGGAAGATCAGTTTTTGGAGGCCGGGATCGGACTCTCAGACTTTCGGAGAGCATTTCTCTTGTTGTGTCATGGCTTATCGATGATCTCACGAGGCTACTTCAGTAGTTGGAGCTTGTGTTATGCAAACCAGGCCTGTAAGGCTGTATGTTGTCAAGCTGGAACTCAAGACAGCTGCTGTACCCCTTGGTACTCACTGTGGACCGATTTGTGGCTTCATGTATTTATTTTCCCTTCCTGTAAATGCTTGCATTGTCTGCTTGTGCTAATGCTTGCACTGTTTGTGCTCTCAGGCAATGGCAACTGGGAGCACATTGGGGATAAGGTCCCTTTGCCAGAGCCAATTCCCCTGAAGCAAGGCGTTTATGAAGTGGGCCGTGCAGCACCAGCAGACATTGTGCTTCGGATACCAACTGTGTCAACCCGCCATGCCCTGCTTAGAGTTGGTGAGTAGTGCTTTCTACCTCTGCAGCATGGCTTGCTACCTCTGCAGCATGCCCATCTGCAGCCTGGTATGATGCACAGCAAGGCACTTACATAGCTTGTTGCAGTTGATACCAATATAACATGTACTGTAGACAGAAGTGAAGGCTGTGTTCTCCAGCTTTGAAGTGAGCTTTGAAATGGGCTCGGCTGTGACGATGTAGCTGCAAACGTTTGCAACAAAGCACCACCTGTCCATGTTCCATCCAGCCAAGTAAGGGGGTAAACTAGGGTGAAACACAAACAGCCTGCAGACTACCTTTGCATAGTCCCACTAGGACATGTGCCACTTCAGCAACAGCCAGCACTTGGTTTGCAAAAACTGTCGAACTCTATGCATGCAAGGGATTAGTAATAGGACTGTTACCAGCTTCCCAGTGCATGGTGTGCAAAGTGTCTTCTCAGCTGCATCAAGGTGTTGTTTGGTAGCATCTTCATCAGCTTGATTTTTCTTGATTCTCTTGATTGATTGAATTGATTTACGGTTCCAGCTTGCTTGTTGCTGATTGTGGTGCTGGGTTTGCTGCTGCAGAGAATGACACCATCAGCATAACAGACCTCAATAGCACAAATGGCACGGTTGTGAATGGTGAGGAGTTGACGGCCATGGACACTGCTGAGATATCTGCTGGCTCAGAGATCATCTTTGGTGAGTGATAGGGGCTTAGTCCATGGGGTGTGTCTATAGATAGTTGGGCAGGGTAGTGTGTTGCAGCTGCACGTATGGATTCCTGTGCTGATATCTGCTGGCTCAGAGATCATCTTTGGTGAGTTACAGGGGCTTAACTCATGTGTCTGTCTCAAGGTAGTTGGGCAGGGTGATGTGTTGCAGCTGCACGTATGGATTCCTCTGCTGAGATATCTGCTGGCGCGGAAATTATCTTTGGTGCTTTATTTACAGGGGCCTCGCCCATGTTGTGTCTCGAAATGGTTGGGCAGGATGATTTGTTGCAGCTGCGAGGATGGATTCCTGTGCTGCAGTTTCTGCTGGCTCAGAGATTATCTTTGCTGAGTTGCTGGAGCCCAGTCCATGCTCAATCTGTGTCTAGAAGCCTTGTAGGCAGCATGCTATCTTGTGAGCTGAGCATTGGAGTTCCTGGATTCTCGCCTATACCGTAGTGTGGGGTGGTGTGTGCAACCAAATGACCCGTTTCAAGAAACTGCATAGCAGCAGTTTCAATATACTAGCAGTAACTCGAGTACAGTAGCCTCATACTTGTTTACAGGGAACGTGCTTCGATTACTATGGTACCTTGTTGCAGTCTGTCGGTGCGAGGGACGTGCTGCATATTTTGATCATGTTGCTCTCTGCAGGGTGCAGAAGTTGCTCTGGATGAATGCTGCCGCCAGTAAGCTGCGGCAGCTGGCCTGTTCAAAAGGAGAGGTGCAGACACTTGAGATCTTTCTTGCGTGCTTGAAAAGGATGAGAAAATGCAAGAGCTAAACCTCAATCCGTGCTGTTCACAGGTGACATGTACCTTGCCAAGTTCCAGGTAGACAAGCTGAGTGATGATGAAGATGATGGACATGCACTGGGACAGGACTTTGCCCTGTACCAGCAGCAGCAGCAACAACAGCAGGGGACGCAGCAGACACACCAGAACGTGCACTACACGCCCCCGCCCCCACTGCCCCCATTGGACTGGCTACAGCCAAGCCCACCTGATTGGCTGCAGCCTCAGAAGCAGCCGGGGGGACCAGAGAAGCAGTTCTCTTGGTGAGAGAAAGAGAGAGAGATACAGAAAGAGATCATGTGGTGATCTCAAGCGTGTGGTTGAGGGAGGGACTTCTTAGTGCCTCAACCTGAGTCCTCTTGGTGAGGGAGGGAGAGTTACACGGAGAGATCGTGTGTGTTCTTCAGGGTGTGGGTGAAGCAGGGGCCCCCCTGAGTGTAGGAATTACCAGTACACGGTGCCCTGACCTCAACTCTTTTGGAGATGTACAGGCTTTGGATCTGAGCCTTCGGTTGGGATGGGGCAGTTCCTACCTCTCTATCTTGGGAATGCGCGCTGCTCGTCTGTGGCAGAGTATTGCTCGAGGCGAAGCAGCTGCAGTGTGAGTTACACTGAGTAGGGTCGCAGTGAGAGGATGCAATGCATGAGCTGACTCCTAGAAGGAGCCTGTCAGCAGTGCAGAAGTCAAGCAGCTGAACTTGTACTTCGTTGCTGTTATTATATACCAGTGTTGTTGTTGTTGTATACCAG
Source organism: Pseudopediastrum boryanum (assembly GCA_963556185.1). Taxonomy (NCBI): domain Eukaryota; kingdom Viridiplantae; phylum Chlorophyta; class Chlorophyceae; order Sphaeropleales; family Hydrodictyaceae; genus Pseudopediastrum; species Pseudopediastrum boryanum. The sequence continues at coordinate 1,121,913 of OY744496.1, forward strand.
TGCATGAATCATGAAGGCGCTTCGTCATCTGCCAAGTTACTTGTTCATGCATGCAGGGGCTGAGTTCTACGCTAGCCTGAATATCATGCCTGGGATTTCTTCTTAATGTTAATAGCTGCTCTTGTGCTGCGCCTGCAGCATATGCTTTCAGCAACAGTTTTCACCAAAGGAAGTAGTCATGTCCAATATTCTGCATATTGTTTTCATGTCAGGAGGGGTTGAGGGTGACAACATGGAAGGGGAAAATGCAAAGGTTGGTTCGCAGGTGGGCAGGTGCTGGGTTTGACCTTGGAAAGCTATATTGTTTGCTGTTGGTGGGACCGTTGTCCCCAAGGTGGTATGGGCCAGTTTTTGCTTGTTGTTTGTATGGCGACTGTTGGTCAAATGCACTGGTATCAGCCAGAGCTGCAGGAGGCTTGTTAGCATAATCAGAAAGATGGTGCTTGTCCTCGAGTAATAAGAAGTGGAAGCCTGGGATTTGACAAGGGTTGCAGGAACCCAGCTTGCTGTGACTGGTGTGCTGTCTACTACCTCAGCATCGTTTTTGTGCTCATCTGCTACAGATGCTTCCCATCCTCATGTTGTTGTACTTTGTTGTATCGTATAGCGTTGTATGGTATGCCTGTCTCCATCGTGTTGGGAAAATTTGTGCAGCTCTGATGTGTTGCTCAAGAGTGCTGCTGCTGGCTCATAGAACAGATGCCACCTGAGTGGCAGTGAGCGTAGCGTGTCCCTGCAGGTATATGTTGATGTTCAGATTGTAAGCATGTAGTTTGCTTTGGGTGAAGTTGCTGTGTGATGACGAGGTTTGACCGTTGGTATGGTGGTGGCTGCCCTGATCAGCCTGATGACTGCGGTCCTGAGTGACTGTGCCCTGCTGTTGACTATGACTCTGTGTTTGAGTTGACTCTTGCTCAATGACTTTTCAAGTTTAAGAAGTGACTGCAGCATTAGTACTGTTGATGAGATTGAGTTTGCATTGATGAGATCGTTTGTTCGTGTGTTTGAAGTATGAGGAAGCATTGTTCTCAAATTTTGGAGGAGTGTCCCGGGCTGCTCGGTCTATGCGGCCCTCTGGGAAGGTCAGTGCTTTCATGAACCAGAACCCCAGGAAGGTTGCTGCCTTTGTATCAGAATGCCTAGACTATAGGCGCTTTGAAGCATCAGACCTTCTACCTTATGCAACTAGGGAGACACTAGAGGAGCTAGGTCTGGTTGGTTATCAAATTGATACGTTTTCGTCTGACTATGATGATTATATTGATGAGTCTGGCATGGTGTATGATGCCCATGGAGCCTAGTTTGGCTCCGTTACGGGCGCCCCCTTTGTGGGGCCACTTTGTAATCTGTAATCTGTGTGTTTGGTAATCACGGCGGCAGTGTGGTTGTGAATGATGATTTGTGCGTGGGGTGCCGCATGGTTTGCTTTGATATGTAGTTTGGGAGCTCACCGGAGAGGTGGTGGTGGCCTCGGGCGGAGCTGTTATCAGCTAAGACGATATGTCAGTATTCCTGCTTAATCGGCTTGTGGGATTGAGGGTATGGAGCTGAGAATGTTTTGGCCATTGCTCGGCTGAGTGCTTCATCCATATGGAGGTGTACACGGCCCGATCCACGCTGCCGCTGTGGGTACTACCAAGCAACGACGGTCGTTACTGCAACCGATGTCCGGCATTTCAGTATGGGGTTCAAACATGGTGAGATGTGATTGCGGGTGGTCGGCGATTAGTTTGTAATAGGTTGATACGGTTGATAGATCAAATCCGAAAGTACAGAACATGCATCGTAGCGATAACGCCGATGTATATCCTTTTGTCCAGGGTTTTCTATAGGTAATGATGCAACAGGCCGTGCCGCTCGCTGTAGAGTCACATATTCGCTGAAGTTATGAATTCCTGGCAGCATCCACTTGGGCATGCTCGGGGCAGCAGGTCGCTGCGGGATGCCTGACAGACAAGTACTTTTTAAATAAACCACCACTCAACCCTAGATCCATACAAGCTGCATCTAGCTATCAACTAAGGGTGCCACCGTATCTCGGTCGTCTTGCACCCGAGGCGTCGAGTTCGCCCGGTTGGGACAGACAACAATGGATCCTCAAAACAAGTTTCCTCTCGTGACCTCCTGTCCTCACTTTCGCAACGAGAAAGGCCCAGTCGCCTGATCGCTTGGCTGCGCATTGGCCCATTTGGTCGAACGTCCTGGCATACAGCCCACTGGTTGCAAGAAGGGCAACATTCATTAAAGTCTGCAGCCACTTGTGCACGTACCATTTCATTTCTGCATTGGCCCACCTGCTGGGTTCCATTAAGGTCTCACAAATGCCTTGCATTACATACAAGGCCCAATGCCCGCTGAGTACGAACCTATCATGTTCAGCCACATCACAGGTGGTCAGATGTCAGATCATCCATCTGCATCTGCCACTGCTTCAGCCACATCGGCTGCCAGTGCATCCAGCTCTTGCATGTTACGCTCCAGGTAAGACAAGATCTCTGACATACGATCCCTGCGAAGATACCAGCCATACTTTACATTGACTGTGGAGCAATGCAGTATCGTCATTACAATTCATGAAATGCCATAGCAATAAGTGCCATAGGCCCCGCACCTCAAGCTGTCGCAAAGAACAGCGAGGTGGAACAGAATACGGGTAAACTTCGGCATGTATGACAACATATGCCTAGACATGAGGTCCAGCAGCTAGGTCAAAATCACCCAAAACCTCCACTGCCCCAAGGGGGGTAAGAGCCTCCCTCCTACTTAAGAAAGCAAGGAGGGCTTGTAAGCCCGGGTGCAAGCAATAGTTGGTAACAAACCCCATTGGTTGGACCTCACGCCACATCAGAAGGGTGAGCAAGAGCATTCCTAACCTTCCAAGCAGCTGATACATATTTAGCCATAACTTAAAGGCATGCTTGAAAGGGCCATATACTAAGCCAGATTCCTCATCAACGTCTACACCCCAGAACTCTTCATTAAGCATGCTATGCAGCTTCTCCTCATCAGATTTGCCATCTAAAATTGACATTTTGCAGCAACATCAGGGTCAGAAGTCAGCTTCTCCCACAGCTTTTGCCTTTGTGCCATTGGGGACTCTTTATTGGTCAGACATATGCCATGTTTTTCCCTTTTCCCTTCCTGAGCGGCGCCCTTAAAAGTCATTTGGAAAGCACAATGTCATTCATGCTGCCTGCTAAATGCGATTAATTGCTGGTGGCCTTCTTCAGGTTTGTGATGTTGAGCGTGCACAATGATTGGGTGGTTTCGAGTTGAAAGAATTCCCTCAACCACCTTAGGGAGGGACTCCTACACTTGCTGGTTGATCAGACCCAAAGACAACCTTGATTACCAAAAATGAATTGACAGTGGCTTTCCTTATGAATAGTACTATAATGGACAGACCGGCGTATCCCTGTGACTGGTTTCTTGAGCAGGGACACAAGCATGGGCCCCTTTTCCCTTAAACGTCCCTAGGTATGAAACCTTCTAGTAGTGTAGTGCTCCCTGGCACTTCAAGTGATCCTGACTGCCAATAAGATCAGACAGTTACTGCCATGTTTCAAATGCTGCATGGTCTGTCTTAATCAGAAGGGCTGTAATAGAGACAGTCCATAGACCTTGCATTGGGGCCATGCCTCAAGTGCTCAAGAGTTATAACCATTCTGCACTTGATATACTCACCGGTGCCTCTTGGCGCTCCAGCTGTTGTTGCTGTCTGCAAGCTGGTTAGCCCTGGCCATATTGTTGGCTACCAGCCGGTCCTCCAGCCCATCAATCTTGCCAACATGGATGTCGTGTGATGTCTGCACGTGACAAGGGTTAAGCACATGAATAAAAAGCACATCGGGTGAGGGTAAGAAGTACATGGTTAAGATGGGTAACAAGCACATGGGCAAGATGCACATGGGTAAGGTGGGTAAGATGCACATGGTCTGAAACAGGGAATCATAACTTAGTGCAACTGCTAAAGCGTACACCGACTTAAAGCTGCCTGGATGGGCTGCTAAGCATCAATGGATTCACATTCAGAGCAAGTGAAGGGCAACACCCATGGCCTGCACCCCCAGCCCATGGAAACCCCCAGCCCAGAAACCAAATCAAATCTCCCCTGCCAAGGCATATGGTTGTGAAGAAGCCAATAAGCTGCATGGGTGGGCTGCTAAGTAGCTGTCAATTCACATCCAGAGCAAATGAAATGCATCACCAGTCTCTGCAAATTACAGTCCATGGAAACCCGCAGCAAAGAAACCGACTGCAAAGATCCTCTGGCAAGGCGAGTGGTTCTGAAGAAACTGATAACACACATCATTGTTCAAAATTTGAGGGAGCAGGAAAGCAAGACTTGAGGATGTACAGCTTTAGATGAATGTAAGAAGAAACAGTCATGTGCAAAGAAGAACATGCCAAAGGTGCAAAGCCTAGACTTAAAAGTATTCCAATGCAATCAAGTACCCCCATGTCATGGCTTTGTCCCGCTTTGTCCTTCCCAGAGCTGCAGCATGTTCAATCGATCAATCAATCAAAATGCAAAACTCAAAACCAGCTATGCCAAAAGGTCACTCACAACCAAGCAGCACACGACAGGGCTGCTGCATGTTGCATACCTGCAAAGAACTCATGAGCGCATCCTTGTCCCCCAGTAAGGTCTGCAGCTCATCAGGCAGCTCACTGAGCTCCGGGTTATCGGCTGCTGCACCGTACCGTTCTAGGAACGATGGTGCTGCTGCTGACAGTGCATTGAAGAAACCTGCCTGTAGGTCCCGGACCTGTGAGGCACAGCACAGCAGCAGCAATTTTTACAACTATAGCTCTTTAGGGGTCCCTGGGCCATGCCGAGGTCCTGAGGGTGGGGGTAACCATCCGTGCAAGACCGCTGGCGGCTCATGCTCATGTTCATGTTTCATACCAGCGGCGGCAACCGCAGCAGAGCCCCCGCCTACCCCAGTGCATGCCGGCCCGCCTGTGCGACGCATATGTAAGGACTAGGAAGAGGGGTTTTAACAGCAGCTGTCTGCCACGGTTCTCAAGACTATGGAAGGACATGCCGGCACTTTCAGAAACGCAGATGACTATTGATTGTTCAATGTGTCTGTACCTAACCGTCCATTGAACTCCTGCTGCTGAAAAATACTGTGCCTATCCTGGGAAGCTTCCCATTTGCTGTGCTCCTGCCCTCAGGCTCTCACCTGCGTGAAGTATGCATTGTACTGCAGCTTATCCCCCTCTGCCAGTTCTGTGTAGCTCCTGTCGCAGTCCTGCACCAGCTCAGCCACCACTTCTTGGGAATCCATCTCCAGCTCCATGATGCTCTCCTGCAGAGCCATGAGCTTCACCTTGACAGATAACACCTGCAACAGGAACGAGGAAGGCACCAAGTTGTTAAGCAAACAGGTACAAAATTACCAAAATTGGAGTGAATATCAAAAAGGCAAGAAAGAAAACAGGTTAAAGGACAACAGAGAGACAGTGCATGAGTGCCAAGGGATCCACACCATCTTAAGCTTACTCATTCTTGGCAGAAAACGTGAGCATCATATGAGGTGACTGGCTCTCTCAGCATGGGTGTGTTCTGGATGACAGAATCAGTTAGCAGCATATGAGACCAGCAGGATTCTGCCAGTCACACAGAGTGTTGATATGGGATGACTGCGTCAGTTTTGGTGCCAAGTCAGGCAAGCTTGCATCAGTTTTGTCATGGTGGCAGATTTTGCACGCAATAGCAAGCTGCGAGTCCTGTCAGTATTTGGTTATCCTGCCTGTGCTGCCAAGCTGGTGACCATGGTGATACCTCCCAACCCCTTGCAACGTGAGGATGGTCCTGCCAACATGCAGCTTGAATTCCTGCAGCAAGGGGCACACATCCCACCCCTCTGCAGAGATACATGCATGACAAACTTTGGCACTGGTAGAAAGTCTCAAGACACATACACACCATACGTGTATAGGTCACCTGATAGCCTAGCACCCTGTCTTATAGGCAAGCTGATTACTCTGGCTGTTTTTATAATATGCCATAGCAAGATTTCATAGGCCCCGAACCTCAAATCGTCACAAAGAACATCAAGGTGGAACAGAAAGACATAAAGCACAGCTTACCGCATCCTCCATGTCCCCTGGACTCTCTGCCACCTGCCGGATGGCCCTCTTCTTGGCCTTCTCATATGTTGCAATGATGTCTCGTGCCTCCTGGTCCCGCTCATCCAGAGCAGCAGCCACAGCAGCTCTAAAAGCAGCCACCTCAGCTTTGCGCCTCTCATGTGCCTGCAGCATGATCAACTGGAGGAAAACAAAGGTACCTTGGTTCTAATTGTTGTTTTCATTTCATTTCATGATACGCCAGAGCACAAAAGAGCATAGCAAGCTGTTACCAGGACAGCCAGATACAGTATGCAACCAGAAGTAGTGACGGAATATGTCCAGGGACATAAGGTCCAGCTTCTGGTAAGCAGCAGAGTATGTGTTCTCTTGAAGACTTTTGCTCAATCTCTCCACCTGCTACAGGACACCTCCTGACGTGCCTGGACATTGTCTTGCATTGCAAACGGGAGGCCCCTGCACGAGCTCGCTAAGTACTCAAGCAGAACTGGGCTCGGATCTGCGATGAGACAAACTCTTGCCACGGAAATTCTGAAACACCTCAAGCAAGAGAATAATGCATACCATACATGTGTGTATCACCCCTGCAGTCTGCGTATTGCATCAACTGCAGCAGCACCACCACTTGCACATTGCTCCTCCAGCTGCCTCTTCTTCAAATGCGTACCCAGTCACCCCTAGTTACCTCTTCTCCACACCCAAACCCCCTATGACGCATCCAGCCAAACGGAAGCTTCACCCATACCCTTCGGTTCCCAACTTGCAGTTCTCTGTGGACATACCCCTTTGCACTCTGGCCCTTGAAATCACATGCTGCCCACTGCCTTGGCCTGGGCCCACACCAAATTTTGAGAATTTAATGCAAACCAAGACCAGACCTCGCCCCCTCACCCCAAACCCATCTCCCATATTTTGAACTGACCTTCTAACACCTCTGGCAGGACCCAGGAAGCTTCGACTAATGCAACAACTGGCTCAACTATCTGGTTTCCTTTGTGTCAAATGGAGCCCCACCTCTTTCCTTTGATCCACTTCCAACCCCTGGCCCCATCTTGTCTTGCACATTATGCCAAGAATGCAGCACTAGTTTACGGCCTAAACCCTTGAACTAATTTGTCGCCACCTGCCACTTGTCCCGCACATCATATGCCAAAACTCCAGCAATAGTTTAGGGTTTAGGACTCAAACCATAACCTTTAAAACCCTAACCCTAAATCCCCACTCCAACCTGGAACTCATCTGGTGCCACCTGCCACTTGTCTCGCACATCATGCCAAGCTTCCAATGCTCCAGCACTGGTTTTGGGTTCAGGGCCCAAACCCTCATCTGTAAAACTCTAAGCCCTAACCCCCCAACCCCACCTCAAACTCATCTGTTGCCACCTGCCACTTGTACAGCACATCATGCCAAGTTGCCAATGCTACAGCACTATTGTAGGGTCTAGGACCGAAACTCTCTCCCCTAAAGCCTAAGCACTAACCCTAAACCCCCCACCCCCACCTTAAACTCGTCTGTCACCACCTGCCACTTGTCCCTCACATCATGCCAAGGCTCCAGCAGCCCAGGCACAGCACTGAGCTTAGTCCACTCTGTATCAGCAGTCACCATATCATCTGCCAGGGTCTCTATGCCATCCAAGTTGGCCTCTGCCATGAGCGCAGCATGTGTACTGCGCTCCACAGCTGCTGCTGCCTCTGCTGCTGCTGTCTCCTCCTTCTCATGGAGCTCTAGCACTTCGTCCTGCAGTTGCAGCATATCAGCACAGCACATGTTTAGGCCCTGAACCCTAAACCTGTCTTTTCTGCAGCTGCAGCATGGTACTTTGTGTATCATCATGTCTACTGGTTGCATCACCTAACCCTGTCCTTCTGCCAAGCATACATCTGCAGGTGCAACCCTTCTGATTTTACTGCATCCACTGCCATCCCCTGTCATGCAACTTTGCAGACAAACCTGGTCATGGCAGTCCTGACAATCCTGCAGCACCGTCTGCTCTTAACATTTATCCCGGTCTCCAACACTAACAGACTCCTTGGAGTCATGTCACAGGCACTGCACCTGTGCTGTGAGTTTTCATGAAACCATGGCCATGGACGTCTTGCAAAGATGGCCTGGAAGCTACATTGTGCTAAACAAGCTTGCGTTATAGATGCAGGCTTTTTAAGTGAGCTGATCCTGCAATGTTCTGGCATTCTTCACAGTCATGAAACAGTGTCTTGCCCTCCCTGACAGACCTCATGTCTAGGCATATGCTGTCATTACATCTGATCGCATGTTGAAAACAACCTGTTCATGGCTCCACCTGGCTGCTATTGTAACAGCGTAAAGGCTGGGCCCATTGCATTTCTCTATGGCATATCATCAAATGTCGTAAAGCTCTTTTCTGGCTGTCCCACCTGATGCTGTTCCACTGCCAAGGTGACGTCTGCAGGTGTGACTCTTCTGTAATCCAGGTAACTCAGGTACTTAAGGTGACTGAGGACATAGCTCTGGTAGTCATGGTCCTTGCACAGTGGGTTCCCAGCTAGGTTGAGGAGGTTTAGATGCGGAAAGCTGCGGAGGTAGCTGATCCCATCCAACTTGCCCAGCTGGTTGTTTCCTAAAAGCAAGGGAGATCAGGACACAGGGGCTCCTGGCTAGGCAGTGTGTTTTGCTTCTGTAACATGGTCGCTTCCAGGGGCAGTATAGTAAACCACTGCATTTGCTATTTGGGCATGCAACCCCATGGCGTTGTCTTGCTGTTGTTGTGCTCCTGCTCTCCTGCTGTTACTACTGTTTCTTGACCTGCTCACTGCTGTGGCCCTTTGCTGGACTTATATACAGTCCCCATAGCTCTCACATGTGGGCATGTGCAATGGGAAAAGGACATACATTGCACTGCAAGAGTTCCTCAGCTTGTGCTGGTCCCATGAACAAGCTTCTGTGTCTCTGTGCGAGTGAACACTGTACATATCTTTGCCTGCAGTTTACCTATTGAAAGCACCTGCAGGTTGGCTAGCGGCTGCAGCCCTTCAAGGAGAGAGATCTGGTTGTTGAAGAGGGAGAGGTCCGTAAGGTTGGTGAGGGTCTCCAGGCCCTCAATCCGGGTGATCTTGTTGAAGGATAGGTCAAGCCATGTCAGGGTTGTCTGTGACAGGAAGGACCATAGAGATGGCAGCTTTCAACCAGAATGTAAGGCAAACTCCATGCAGTGTAGCCCAGCCACTTGCACTTGAATAGCTGTTCTAGCAAGCACATATCAGCCTGAGGTACTGATCTGCATTAGGACATGCAGTCCAGCTATGCTCAATGGGGGCAAATGAGTAGCTGCAGATGACTTGGATGTCCATGTGATTGCTGTGAAACCTGCTCCGCCAGTGATACTGGCATGATGCTGGAGGCTTGGACAGTTGCTGCTGGTGCCTTACCAGGTGGCTGATGTTCTCGATCTTGGTAAGGTGGTTATTGTCCAGCTGCAGCTTCGTGAGACTGTTGAAGCCCTTCAGATTCGCGATGCATGCGAGGTTTTTGAAGCTGAACACAAGGCACTCGACTTCCTTGTAAGGGATAGTCCTCTTCTTCTCTTCTGCGATGTCCGCATCCGGGCCTGATACCTGGCATTGATAGACCCACAATATCATTCATGGCACCAACGGGCTAGCATAACTACATCTTATGCAGGCAGTCGGGGGCGTTCTTGCCTGGATGCAGTCCCTGGTAAGCTCTGCAGTGATAATCGCTGGTTCAACCTCCGCAATCAGTCGTTCAAGGCTGACAGGCATTACGCTTTGGCTGATCTTGCATCCAATAATGTTAAGGGGCAGATGCTACCGGGTATGCTCGGCGAACGGCAAGGAGATGTGCAGCTCCTTACATGCCAACATGCAGAGCTATGGTAGGCGATGCAATTGGTGAGCTGATCATGTGCCCATAGACATGCTACGATACATCATCATCATCATAGGGCCTCTGAACGCCATCCATCAAGGTCAGCGATGTCAAACACGGGGTTCTGCACACCTTAGTGACCGCGGGTGACCAGGAGTCACTACTCGATCACCCCGATCTACAGCCAGCCCTGCACGCAGCACGCTGTCGCAGAGCGCCAGGTAGACACTGAGCAATGCCAAAAAGTATAAGACCACTAGAAGTACATCTCTGGAGTCTATCGGCTGTGCTAGTAGCCGGCTCCCCAGTGCATTACTCGACGGAAAAGAAGAAAAGTCTCAAGCAAATTGATGCTGTTGGGTTTCCTGCGCTGTGATAAAGTGACACGTACGATATCGTTCTTGGATCACACTCAAGTGGAGTAGAAGCTGGCCATAAGTACCCCTTTAATCCTCAAGTCGCTGCAAGCCTGGTGAGCCAAGTAGAATACTGCACCAGAGGCACCCTGGAGATCGCTGAATCTATAGAGAGACAATCATTGTTGCAACATGTGACACATGACACAGCAGCGACCTTGGCATCTGCTATCCGTACCTTCCCCGTAATGGCTTCACAGTCTCCACTTACTGACGTGGTCTTTCACTGGCAACTTTTCGTCCCTAACTAGGGGCCATTTGAAGATTGACTGAATAAACATGCTTATCAGTCGCTGCAGACTGCCTTCTAGCAGGAGCACGCCAGCCTGCTTGGCTGCCAGGTCAGTATTGAGCTAGTCCTTAACAAATGTATGGCTGGGTTAGCTAGCATAAACAGGTGTTCCTATGCACATGTGTGAGGCCAAAAAACTGCCTGTCCTCAAACCAGTAGCAAATAGCTTGCCTGTCTATGCAGTAATGGCCATTTAAAAACTGGCAGTTTGGACATGCTAGCAGGGGCTGGCTCGCTGTGAGAGATCCTACCAGTGCCATTTAATGGCTTTATCGTGACCATTGAGAGGCCTCCCTGGGAGCACCCAGTTATCTATTCTACCCTGGTTCTACAACCTTCCCCCCTTAGCGCACTGAATCTTGCAGTTTCTTATTTGGAACTCCGCCCGGCCATGTCTCCTGTCCTTGCTCCAATAATTTCCTAAATTTCTGCCGGTTCCACCTCGCTGTTCTTGGTGACGGGTTGAGCTGCGGGGCCTATGGCACTTTTTACTATGCCATATTATGAAATGTCATCACTTTCTATTGTTTTGCCTTTGCTCCACCCAGCTATAACCTCCTTTATATTGTTTTGCCTTCTTGTTTGGAACTCCACCCAGCTATATCCTCCTGTCTTCGCTCCAATGGAGAGAGTGAGAACTACCCAGAGAAGGGGGGAAAAACCCTTCTTACATACGCTAAGGGACTAGGACCTTATCTCGTGTATAGATAGGCCTAAATCTGAGCCCTGAACCCTGGCTGCAAAAACCTCCTGTTGTTCTGCCTCTGCTCCGCAGGAATGCCTTGCTTGCTAGGCGTAGGCCAGCCTTTAGTTGCCACTGCAGCTATAGTGGGAATGCTGCCCCTAAAGTTGGAGCTGAGGAAGCCAAGCGCCTGGTTGAAAGGGAGGGCTACAAGATTCTAGATGTCAGGTGAGCCAGTAAATCCTAAAGCTTACAACCTATAACAAGAGCCAAAACCCTCACTTGATTCAGGATCACATCCATGGAGCTTATTAGGGCACGCCATCTCCTTGTGAATGGGTCCGAACCCTACGGCATTAATGAACGCATGCAAGGGCCAATGGAATGGTTTGGAACCGCATTGCATGAAGGAATGGATGCAAGCAGATGGAGCATGCACCAAGCACAAGTAACTTTTAGTGTACCAACCGCATTCTGATACGCAATTTCCAGGAGCATTACGAGTGAATGCACCAGTCATGGTGGCCTTGAAGGAAGTCAGGCTTTAGGGTATGTGCTGCTGTGTTTGCCATGGCAGGTCTGCTAAGGCCTATGACAGGCAGCTTCGTTCAAAACCAGCCAGAAGCAGCATCAGCAGGGTTTATTATTCTAGATTTTAGTGTTTAGGTTTTAGGTTTTAGGGTGTGTGCTTCTAGATTTCCCATACCAGGTCAGCCAAGGCCTCCAATTGGCACCAAAGCAGCCAGGAGCAGCATCTTTAGGGTTTTACGGTTTCATAATTTAGATCTGGGGTTCAGGTTATGTGCTTCTGTGTTTCCATGCCAGGTCTGCCAAGGCCTTATGACATGAACACCTCACCAAACCAGCCAGAAGCTAGTTGGGTTAAGGAATTTAAAAGTTAGGGTTTTAGGTTTTAAGGTATGTGCTTCTCTATCTTCCGTGCCAGGTCTGCCAAGGCCTATGACAGGCAGCACATCACCAAACCAGCCAGAAGCAGCATCAGTGCACCAGTCTGCCTCAATGATGAAGTCACACCAAATGGGGAGTTTCTGATGCAGGTGGGGCTTCAGCAGGCGGCTGAAAATATTGACATGTTGACATGTCTGTTCAGCAAGTGCTAGTCTCAGTCTTTCGCCCTGAAGTTGGCCTATCATAATCGGATGTCTGTCAGTAATGTGTTCTGTGCCATGGCAGGAATTGAGATAATCGGATGTCTGTCAGTAATATGATCTGTGCCATGGCAGAAAATGAAAATAATCGGATGTTGTCAGTATTGTGTTCTGTGCCATGGCAGGAACTGAGATAATCGGATGTCTGTCAGTAATATGATCTGTGCCATGGCAGAAAATGAAAATAATCGGATGTCTGTCAGTATTGTGTTCTGTCCATGGCAGGAAATGAGATTATCGGATGTCTGTCAGTAATATGATCTGTGCCATGGCAGAAAATGAAAATAATCGGATGTCTGTCAGTATTGTGTTCTGTGCCATGGCAGGAAATGAAATAATTGGATGTCTGTCAGTAATGTGTTCTGTGCCATGGCAGAAATTGAGAGAATAGTAGATTACATAGTCCACACATGCTAGCCATGCACGTCAATGTGATGAGCCTCATTTGTAGATCTGATTTCTGTGAGGTGTCAGGCAGTGAATTGGTCAGCTATAGTATCCTAATCCTGACTTGGAAGGGCAGGAGAGAGGCTCCTTGGAGGTGGTACAGGCAAAAATGCAGGGGTGCAAGCTAGGGGCGAAAACAGGGTTCTTGATAGACTGGCATGGCGCATGAGAAGCATGAAAGAGGCTCGTTTTTTTTTAATTTTTATTTATTTTTTATTTTTTTATATTTAAAATTTCATGTTTGCGGTTGCTGCTGCTGCCCTTGCAAAAATGCCTGGAGTTGATCCATTCCCTAAGGACCCTCCACATGCATGCGTTGCTGAGTGGCCTTGGATTACCCCGCCTAGAGGACAGGCGGGTCGCATACTACAATTCAAGCTGTTAGAAAGAACAGCGAGGTGGAACAGCGGGGGGTCGCATACTGCTATCGTATAGCCTGCCTCCAGAAAAGCAGAAACTGAGGGACTGCGTGGCAGGGATCGTTGATTATCAGAATGCACCGCAGTTGGAAGGAAACATTTTTTCTGAGTTTCTTGAGTTCAGTGAACTCTTGACTTCCATTGAACGATCAACTAAACATGCCTGGCCATGCCTTGTCACAGGCTGCCTGTGCCGGATCCAGATCAGCTAAGTTGATTGTGGTAAGAGGGGAACCACGGAAGCGATTGGGGCATGTATAGGAAACACAAGGAAGCATGTTCCTGGGAAGTAGGGCGAGGGTTGGCTTTGGTCATCATATCATATCATAGTGTATGTGTGTATTGTCCACTGCGGGGAGGAAGAATACCCGGATTTCACCGGCAGTCCATCCCTTTCAGGAAGACCACTCAACTCCCTGTGGCACACACTAGGTTATTCACGTGGAAAGTGAATACCAAGTTTGATTATAGTAAGCCTGCTGGGAAATCGTGCTGATGTGTCATTCTTCACGTCATTGAGTGTTCTCGCGAAGTGTTAATGGTCATGTGGCGGGTGCTGCATGGTCCAAGGGCTGTGCACTGCTACAGCCAAAACCCTAAACCCAGGCCTTTTCTCATTACACATATATGTCATTATATGTTGATCAATTGTGGAGGGATGATAATTGCGAAGGTGATGCATGATGGTGCCTATGTTACTATGTTAGGACGAGGCACATCCATCTGTGAAGATGGAGGGAGTAGGGTTTATGGCTTCCTACTACCTAAACCCTAAATCCTATACCCTAAATACAACCTTAAGCTGAACCCTTATGCTATCTGCTTTGCTTCAGATGTGTGAAGACGGAGGGAGATGGTCAGAAGCAGCCATGCAGCAGCTGTCAGACGCAGGTTACACAGACGCCCTCATATTGGAAGGCGGCTATGGAGGGTGGGGCGAGGTGAGAAAGCTATTTTCTTGTTCAAGGTATCAACTGCAGGCATGCCGCATGAGTAGGCGGTGGTACAGGCATATGTTGCAATCATTGCAGGCTAATTACCGTGCCAAAAAGATTCCGTCTACAGTTTTTATCGTGACAGCTAGAGGTGCGGGGTATGTGGTTCTTTTGATATGGCGTATCATGAAGCAGGATACTGGGTAAGGAGTTGTTGCAAGGGGTAGTGCACTTTGGTGATGGCAGCTTGAATTACGTTCCATAATATGCTGTAGCAAAAAGTGCCATAGGCCCTGCACCTGAAGCTGTCACAAAGAACAGCGAGGTGAATAACAGCTGTCAGGGACATGTTCAGCGTCTGGAGGGTTCTGTAGAGGTGATCAAAGCAGGTGAGAGTGCAGAGAAAACTATATCTCTTTGCATGGCCACCTCCCTGCCTCCCCCTCCCCTTGCTCTGCTCCCTCCCTTGCTCACCCAACTCCTTGTTCTCCACCCCACTCAGATATAGATAATAACGAAAGGCTATACTATTTATTTCCCCACCCTGCTTGGCCTTTTGTCAACGGTGCACTCCTTGTGGCTATAATTATTAATAATCAAGAATATTATTTAAATATGTTGTATAAGCAACACCTGCTTTCCTAACCTCCTGCCCTGCTGCACTGCCCATCAGGTATGGTCTCCTAGTGGCAAGCGGCGGCCCCCTCCTGGGCGTTGGGTGTCCACAGGCAAAGAGGCACTCAAAAGTGGTCTCAACATACCTGGAGTGGCTGAGAGCTATGACGAAGGAGGGAACTTGAAAACAGCACGATGGGCCAAGGGGCTAAGAGATGGACAGGAACTGCTATGACTGACTGTGACAGGTCTTGGTTGGGTTTAGGAGTAGGATTTTCAGGGTGGTGCAGCAGATCAGGGTTTAGTGTTAGGCACTGAAAAGTGGTCTCAAACATACCTGGAGTGGCCGAGAGCTATGACGAAGGGGGGAACTGTGGGGGCCTAGATGCTCCAGCCAGTCATAGCTCTCTAACGATTGCGGGCGGTGGGTTGGGGGTCCTGTACATGGTAGCGCAGGCCAATCTCTGTATAGTAATGTTTGTTTGTTGTAATGGCCTCCTGGCTCACCGGCTGGATCAACTGTTCATGATTGAACAGTCGACTCACTTGCTTCAATGGCAGTTTACAAGGCAAGGTGAGAGGCCCTGACTAGCTGACGGGCCATGCAAGGAATTCAGGCAACCAGTGACGGTGCATACGGATGGAAGGGAGATATGTTTGGGTGCGGACGGTGAACAGCAAGATTCCGTCCTGACAGACATGCACGGCATGAGAGTAGTGAAGCGAAGGAACAATGGACGACCACCACCCAAGACATGAAGCCGTGACAACGTCAGTATAGGTTACCCGATGTCCAGTATGCTCAAAGATTCAAGTCGACGCTGCCAGAAACTGCCTACCCGGGTCCGATGCAGTCCCAAGTCCGATGGGCACCCCAAGATGACGGTCCTGCTTAGAGGCAGAGATTATGAAGAAAAGCCCTCACAGGCTTGCAAAACAAAAAGCTCGCAACCGTGCACACAAATGGATATGAATTAACACCAAACCTTTTCTCCTCGTGCTGTAGCAGTGATGGATGTCACACTCCCTCCACTGGGGAGCACCTCCCCTACCATCAAACAAACAAAAAAAACATATTAAGGTGCGGCAACCGCAAAAAGGGCTGCTAGGTCGAAACGACCAAACACACCATCATATAAACCTATGACAGTGCTCTGCGTCCCGTACTGCGATAAACCTATCTTTACAGCCAGTGCTAAAGGCCACTGCAGCGTAATAGCATGCAACATAAAATATAGCACAAGTAAGCATTC
This sequence comes from Pseudopediastrum boryanum, assembly GCA_963556185.1. Taxonomy (NCBI): domain Eukaryota; kingdom Viridiplantae; phylum Chlorophyta; class Chlorophyceae; order Sphaeropleales; family Hydrodictyaceae; genus Pseudopediastrum; species Pseudopediastrum boryanum. Next base: position 1,138,107 of record OY744496.1, read on the forward strand.
ATGCCAATTAAATGCCCATGAAATCCCTTGCAGAAGCGGGCAGCTTATCCACACAGTCACTCGGTAAAGTACAGCTGCCAGTCCACATCAAAACAATGAACATCCCACCATTTTCAATATCCTATGCCTGGGGTGCCAATCAAATGCCAAACTGGTCACATGTTATTTGCTTGCCCATCTGAGAGACTTCTGTGTGTCTTCATTTTGCAAAGGAGCAGGCCCACGCACAGACATCTTGCTCCCATGCAAAAAATACGGCAAAACATAACTGGTTTAGATGCTTTGAACACACTCATGCACAAAAGTCATGGAGAGTGGCGAGATGAACCATAAACAATTTGTTAGGAGAAACCACTGCACAGCCCTCCTTGCTGCCTGTAGTGATCAGTCATCTTTCCCTTGCTCACCCTCACCATTGCCCCAGTTTTCTGCTGAATTTCGAAGCACACCGTCAAAACAAAATGCACATGCTATAAACAGACACAGACGACAACTACAGCAAATCATCATGGCACTTCCACATGCATGCCCCCCTCCCCCTCAGATTCAACAACATTGTTGCTGATGGCTCCATGGCTGGGACTTGCATATGTTGCCTTACACACATGCAAGGCAAAGCTGCTGATGGCCCTTTCTTAGAAAGCACTGCAGACCATTAAATCACCGCCACCAGGGAAAGCCCAAGTGAGCCTGCCCACTGCCCAAGCCCACCCACTGCCCTCAACAAAACCCCTCACTTCCGTCCCGATCCTACAGCTCCTGCCAGCAGTCCCAGGGCTGCTGCTGCCACCACTGCTGCTGCCGTGGTCCAAGATGATGACCATCCAGGCTGTCGCCCTTCTGTTGCAGCAGAACCGAAAGCCAAGCTGGTGCCAATGCCATCCGTGTTCCCAACGTTGCCCATGGGGTTGCTCCGTTGTAACTGACTACCAACCATGCCGCTGCTCTTGCTGCTGCTGCTGCGGTTACCACCTGCACCACCACTGCCGCCGTCTCCAAGGTTGCCACTGCCATCCCGGCCGCTGCTGCCAGGCCTACCGAACTCACTGAAAAATCCAGGCGTAGTTACGTCCGTCAAAGTCACCTTCTCATATTCCGCCACGGAAATCGGGACCACGATTCCCTCGCTTCCACACAGCCGCAGCCTAGGCCGCGCTAATGCAGCAGCAGCACTATCAGCAGCAATAAACTCAACGCACACCCTCGCACTCTTCTTGGTTTTGCTGAGTGTAATGCTGATGGCTTTGATGGGCCCAAACTGACCGAATGCAGCCAGCACCTCTGCCTTGCTCACCCACGGTGCCGCGCTCTGCATCTGCACTGCCCGCAGACAGAAGCAGGATACTGAAGTGCCCGTGCGCCAGTCGATGCCAGGACCCCTCACGTACTGGTAGCTGCTGCCGCCACTATCCGCTGAAGTGCTGCTGGTAGGAGCCCCAGTAGCCCTGCTGGGTATTGCATTGCCTGTGCACTGGTCAACACCACTATGGATACGGCTACCCCCAGTGCTGTTGCTACAGCCAGGATACCCAGGTCCTGCTACAGCTGCAATGCAGTGAGGCATGGCAGAAGTGGCATTGCCACCACCACAACCAATATCATCAGCAGCAGAAGCACGGCCGCTAGCAGCAGAACCACCACCACCGCCACCACCAGCAGCAAGACTGCTAGCAGCAGAACCACCACCAGCAGCAGCAGCATGACAGCTAGCAGCAGAAGCACCACCACCACCACCAGCAGCAGTAGCAGCAAGACTGCTAGCAGCAGAACCACCACCAGCAGCAGCAGCACTAGCAAGACAGCTAGCAGCAGAAGCACCACCACCACCACCACCAGCAGCAGCAGTAGCAGCAAGACTGCTAGCAGCAGAGCCACCGGCGCCGCTAAGGCCGGAAGCTAAGCTTCCACTGCTGCTGCTCCTCCTGCTGATGCTATCATTGAACAAAGCTAGCTTCGCATGGCTCTCAGCTGCAAGTTTGGCAACTCTTGCTGCAGCTTCCAATCCAGCTGCAGCAGCAGCTGCTGCTAATCCAGTTGAGGCAGCAGCAGCAGCTGCGGCTGCAGAAGCATCTACCGCTACTAGATCATGCTTCACTAGGAGCTTCCTGAACAGACCCATTGGCATGGGCTGCACGCTTATAGTGTGCCTACCAATTTTGACTCTCCCCCCATCCCGCTGGCGTGCAACTAATGCACCGCTGACTGATGCGAAACAAACGTATATGCTCAACATCATGCCGGACTTGCTGGGCACCAGGCTGATGCTGCTGATGGGACCACAAGGAGCAAACAGCTGATCTACCTCCCCAAAAGTCGTGCCACCCGGTGCAAGCTTCTGGTGCTCCAAGGAGACGATGTGCTGAACCGCATACTGCTGCTGTAGATCACAGTCGATGCTTACCCCCGGCCACACTCCAGCTTGAGCTAAAACAGCTGCTGAAGTAGTTGAAGCAGCTGCAGAGCCAGTAGATCCTGGTTTTGCCGTAATAGCAGGAGCAGCCGCAGAAGAAGAGGCTGCGGGGGATCTCTTCTGCTCCTCCTGCTGCCGTTGCTGCGCCGCTGCCGCAATAGCAGCTGCAGAAGATGGGACCAGAGCTCTCTCCTCCTCCTCCTGCTGCTGTTCTTGCTGCGCCGCTGGTGCTACCACCTTGGTTGCTCTCTGCTGCGCCAGCTGTTCCTGCTGCGCCGCTGCTGCAGCGATCTTGGCCGCTCTCTGAAGCTGTTCTTGCTGCACCAATAATGCTGCGAACTTGGCTGCTTTCTGCTGCTGGAGCTGTTCTTGGTGCACCGCTGCTGCTGCGATCTTGGCTGCTCTCTGCTGCTGCTGCCACTGCAGCTGTTCCTGCTGCGCCGCTGCTGCTGCAACCTTGGCTGCTCTCTGCTTCTCCAGCTGTTCTTGCTGCGCGGCTGCTGCTGCGGTCTTGGCTGCTCTCTGCTGCTGCAGCTGTTCTTGCTGCGCCGCTGCTGCTGCAATCTTAGCTGCTCTCTGTTGCTCCAGTTGTTCTTGCTGCGCCGCTGCTGCTGCTACTTTGGCTGCTCTCTGCTTCTCCAGCTGCTCTTGCTGCGCCGCTGCTGCTGCAATCTTTGCTGCTCTCTGTTGCTCCAGTTGTTCTTGATGCGCCGCTGCTGCTGCGGCCTTGGCTACTTTCTGCTGCTGCTCCTCACGCCGTTGCCACTCCTCCAAGCACAATGGCTCCTCCACCACCCCTCCTGGACCCACCAACCCTTGCAGCACAGCCCTGAAGTTGCAAGCGGATGCTACATTGCTGTCTGCCAAGCTCCCTCTGTTGCACTGCTGCTGCTGCCGCTGCTGCGTGGTCCACTCCTGCTCCAGTTGGCTGAACTGAGGCCCTGTCAGGCCAAGCAAGGTCCATGCTGATGAAGGATCTAATGAGAACAAGACATCTGCACCAAACAGCCAGACCACCGATGCTGCCATCTGCATTGTACTGCTGCTGCTACTGCTGGGGACCGGGCTGTATGGAAGGTCTTGCCGTATCCCCCAACGCAGGACCTCTGCTGACCGCTGGAAGAGGTGGAGAAAGTAGGCGCCCACCGCCTGGTCTAGCCCTCCTGTCCCTAGCGATCTGGCTGTGTTGTCTGCACTGTCAAAGGGGTCCTCAAGGAACATCATGTAATGCTTCTCCCAGGGTCGTGGCAACCAGGTGCCAAACCAGGTGCTGATGCAACGGTCCTTCAGCTGGTTGGGCTGGCCAGCCATCTCGGCTGATATGCCTGAAGAAACAACAGGAGCAAAGAGACAGCTTGAAAAAAAGTCAAAGGAATATGATAGACAATTGTGGTGGTGGATGACGTCGGGACCTTGGTGCTGGACCCCAAGCTGGCCACACACCTGGTCTTTGAACCTGTTAAACCACACATGATTGCTCATGTACCAGTTACTGTTTAGCAACACACGTACAAGCAAAGACCTAACTCGGTGACCAAACACCCTGTCAGGCCAGGACGCCATGCTCGCCCTCATCTATTAGCAGTTCTGCAGTCAAAATTAGGTCCAGGCTCTGCCATGATATGCTCCTGGCTAACACAGGTACCACCTGTATCCACTATGCCTGGAGAACACCATCAAGCTGCTTTGTTGAGGCATGCGCATCTACTAGACCCACCAGCTACTTGCATAGATGAGTGAGCAGACGCGTGCTGAAACTTGGCTGTGCAAGATGCATTGATATAAGCACATCAGCTTAGCTCACGTTCTATATTTTGGCATACAGCATTCCTAAGCATGGAGGACCAGCGAAGGATGGCTGCTCTGCCCCTTATTTTGTGTCACTAGCTATCAGATGTCAGTCTGCCCACCATACAGCATCCTTGCCATGCATTCGGCTAGAAACTGCCACATCACTTGGGTTGCAACATCAACAGTCAAGCCTCGACATTGCTGCAAAGAGTGACTTTGGCCAAAACAAAAAAGGGCTGAATTAAGGATGCCACCCTGTATAACTATCCTAGTACTCCACCTACCTGCATACAACTCCATGAAGCCTAACAGCAGCTCTGCAAGGGTTTTGGAACTGGAGACCTCCCCTCGAAACGGAGTCCGCGTCTGCTTCAGGTGCTGCACCCTCTGCCCAGTTAGGTGCAATATTCCTTGAAGGTCTGCACCTTGCATTTGAAGCAGCCTGGGCTCCTTTTCATCTGGCCAGCTGTTACTAGCCAGTTGCCACAAGGGGGGGAGGATAGGACGCAAAGCCTCCTGCTCGTTCTATTGAGTGTGCCAACAACAGAACTGAAGTGAATCTTCCGAGGCGAGTGCATATTTTCTCAAACAAGTGCATGATGACTGCACAAGCAATGGGGTGCAGAACCGTTGATTGTACTTTCCCAGGTCACAGTTTGTACGAGTTCACTTGAAATTGCAAACAAGACCATGAGGAGAAGGAAGGTTAACACAAGAGCATGACAAGGAGCAACTTACGTACATGCCTTTACCTGTAAGTAGAAGACCACCATGAGCCAGAGGGACCAGCTGTTGAGTGTACTGGCAGCAGCATCATTAATGCCATGAGCCCCAGCCCACATCTTCACAAGCTTGTACAGGGCAGGCAGCCGGAGATCGAGTTCACACACAAGCCTACAGCGAAGACAAGCATTGCCAGAGCCATTGACTCCATTCCTTTACTTTGGACGAAAGGCTGACATGCCCATCAAACCTGAAAGATGCACCTGGTGATAGCAGAGGGGGCAAGCGCATGCAAGAGGTCATGACAGCTACATAACAGTGGAGGTTGCTGTAGATTCTGTAACGCGGGATTGCAAAATGAAGTGTCTTAGGCATCGATGGGAACTGTCGGCTCTTTATCATTCCTCCACGTGTCGCGGCACTCCTGCATGTCTTCCACTTGAGGTATCACCCAGTTCATGTATCGGCCAATCATTCACAAAGCAAACCCAAATGATGCACAAAGCAAAGGTATCCTAGCCTCTTACGCGATACAGCTCTTTGAGCTTTGTATTCTGTGCATGCGGCAACAAAAAAGATATTTGATTCTGAGTGCAATGGAAGCCATATTGGAACCCACCTCTGGAAGTCTGCTTTGAAGGTAGCACCTGGCCACCCAATGATGATGTCACAATCCATGCCAGTGGGCATGTGTCGGAAGTTCAGCAAGGGAACATGCACCTGCCCATGCAGCACTTTCCCCACCTGTGCACAGAACCAAGGGAAAGAACGCGTAAGTGGAGGCTCCGTTCTGCATGGATGCGTAGGAGCACGCAGCACAGTGCAGCATTGCTCATAAAACTCATGGCCTGGCATTGCTTATAGGGCCCATGGCACGGCATTGCTCACAAAGCGCATGACATGACATTGCTCATAAATCCATGGCATGGCATTGCTCATAAAGCCCATGGCATGGCATTGCTTGTAAAGCCCATGGCATGGCATTGCTTGCAAAGCCCATGGCATGGCATTGCTCAAAAGGCCCATGGCATGGCATTGCTCATCTATCCCATGGAATGGCAATGCTTGTAAAGCCCATGGCATGGCATTGCTCATCCCTCCCATGGCCTGGCATTGCTCGTGAAGCCGTTGGCATGCCATGGAATCCACAGCACTTCACCTAAGCCTACACTGCCAGTATCATATCTTTCTTCACAACTTCTACGTAGGAATGGCAAGGGTTAGCGATGCCAAAGAAGGATAAGCACACATGAGCAGCAGCAGCAGCAACCAGTACTGTGCTGGCATGAAGGTCATGCAAGAGAAGGTGATGCATCTACTGCACATCCCTGAAATGATAGAGAATGTACTGCTAGGAGTACTTGCAGCCAAGGGCAGAACACGTTCCTCCCAGGTCGCTGCTTGCAGGCTGGATTGAAAGACTTGGTTAGACGTTTCCAGTAACCTTCCATTGCTTCCATGCCTACTAGCACTCAAAACTTGCCAAAGGACAACGCACCATGCCCAGAGCAAGCTGTTGCTGCTCTAACTTGATGGCCAGTGCCTTCAGCAGTGTGTTTTGCTCCTCTTTGCTCAGCTCGTGTAGCGGAACTTCCAAGCCATCTTCCTCCCTGGTGGAAGTGCCTGTGAGGGCCAGGGCCAGGTCGCTGTTTGGGAAAAGCAGACCTGACCTGTAGGAGCCATACGCCTGGATGTGGAAGTCCCCGTCTAGGGTAAGGGTGAGTTCTTGGGCCATGTTTGAGAGGTCGTCTTGTGCCATCATCCTCTTGTCCAGGTCCCATGGCCCGGGCTCAAGTGCCTGTCCGTGCAAAATTGCTGGTAGCGTTAGAGGAGGGCTGACAGTACTGCAAGTTCCACACAACCTGCCAGGGGAACGTGCGTGGACTCCATCAAAGAGGATGCATACCTGCACAAGGCCCAAGAGTGGATGGCTCCAGCGGTGCAACTCCTGCTCAGCTCCTGCCATGTGTGGCCATGCCCGAGCTTCAGAGCCCATTTCTGAACACGTACACTTCAGGAGCTCTCCAGCAGGTTAAGACGACCCCAACCTTCATGGCGACTCCATGAGTTCCATCGTGTGAACGTTCTGCTCCCAAACTTCACAGGCTGTGGATCCCCAAAGCACCGAATGTTACAAGCCCTCGCTTCATGTTCCCCATCCGAATCCGCATGCACCGGTCACATTTTTGCTAACAATTCCTAAGCGCAAATTCGCAGTTGTTGATTGAAAGTCCCTCTGGCAGCAGTATGCCTTTGAATTGTATTGAAGTCACCGGTAGTGCCGTCAGCGTAACTCTCCACTCAGTTTCAGACTGGCTCTGACGAATCAGGGAGCAGCCCACACGAGGTCATTCTACTAGGCTACTCACAAACCCAAATGTACAGCTCACAGGCAACTCCGCGAATTCTGCTTCAGAGTTGCTGAGTGCATGCAGTTGACGAGGGGAGACTATAAAGACAGGAATGTATGAAATTCCATGCAGCGACGATGACAATATGCCGCACCCACAACCCTTGCTGTCAGGACAAGCCGGGACATAAAACACCTCAAGAGCACCTGTCGCTTGGCCAGCACACCCATGCCTATGCCACCCGGCCCCCAGCCCTTCGCAAAAGCCCGACCCACACCCCCAGCAATCTGTAGCAGATGCCTGCTAGTTACACCTCAAGCTACTATAACACCCTTGAGTAGCAGCTTGGCGCAGACTCAACGTGCAAAGTGCGTAGCCTCATGCTTCGCAGTATTACTATAGCTGCTACCTGCAATCATATGCGGCATACATGGTAGCACGACTTTGCAACCATGCCCTCCCTTGCACAAACCGTAGCTTTGTCCACACGACCACTCAGAAACTATCAGAAGAGTCACAGCTGCCACTTAAAACAAAACATCACATGTCTTCATTTCCTGTATCGTATGCCTGGATTGCCAATGTCAATCTTACTGGTCACTCGTTGCTTGCTTGCCCATCTGACAAACTTCTGTATGTCTTCGTTCTGCAAGGCAACAGTCCCAAGCAAAGCCATCATTCTCAGTGCAAGAGTTCTGATGTACTCAGAACAGGTGCAAGAAATCGACAGGCACCTTTCATACCCATGAAATTTCCCAGTTCCTCACATCCCACAGTGACCGCCTGAGAGGGTTGACTCACAGGACTTGCATTCAGTAGGACTTCAGAAAAAGCAACCAGTCAAGCCAATTTAAAGCAGCCAATCTTTGACCTGGTTCCTTCTCCAATCTCAGCTGGAGCACTTCCAATATCTCTTGCCAACTAGTCACAAAAACGATGCTGACACGTGCCCATCTCATGCTATCACAATTATGAAATCATCATTCAATAACATACACCAGCGACAACCCCTGGCATGCCGGAAAAAAGCGTAACCGTTTCCACCTCGTTCTTGCTTGTGACAGCTTGAGGTGCGGGGCAAATGGCACGTTTTGCTATGGCATATCATGAAACTTCAACAACAATACACCGATGACCTCAGCCAGATGCCCGACCTTCTCTTCTGCCAGCCTAAACCCTCTCCCTGCAACTACCGACACATGTCCGGCATCTTGATGCTGCAATGAGAGCACATCCGTTGCACTATCTTAGCAGGAACTCACGACAAACGCCTGGCATACCCAACAATAGTGGACAAGAGCAATACTTTCATCAACAGCCTCTGCTTTTTAGCATGTTGGTTCGTTTCAAATTCAACAAACTCATGTGCTTGCCATGTTTGTTTTGTTCCTTAGCTCTGTTTATCCCCTAGGCTCTGTCTCCAGGCCCGCCCCCATGCACCAGCCCCAACTGCGGGCCACGTCATGCCAGACTTACTTGGAGGATAGCATCAAGGGATGCATACTGTGCTGCTAGGGTTTTGTTGTCAGCCATACGATGGATGGCACCATGGCAGGGCCTACAAATCAAAACGCCTGCTTGGAGTTGCTCAGATGTGAGGCCCTTCTTCTTGTATTCCTTGTGCACATCCCTACAGCGCAGGAAGGCAGCACGCGGCAGTGCTTAATAGGGGTTGAATGTATGCAACAGCCAACTTCCAGAGACCGCAAAAGAGTCTGTTCAGATGCCTGAGCAGAGGGCTTGAGCATGGTCATGGTGATTCCAGCCACAGCACTCCAAAGAGTGGCTTACAAGAGTCACTTTACTTACATGGGTGGTGCTCCTTTCAGGGCCTTACTCGGGATGTGTGCACATCCTGAACGGGTGTAAAGTACCCACCGACCGATTGACTTCAAAGAGGACTGCCCCGATACCTTACGTTATCTATGCAACGGATGGAAGAGCATGCGTTGCAAACCCAACCACGGGAGCAATGCAGACAGACACATACCCATGTCAGGAAGAAGAAAAAGAACCACGCTTGCCACTCACCGTGGCAGATTGTGAAAGGGGATAGCATCAAAAGTGCTGTTCAGTTTGCAGTGCTCACTTCATCCACTTGACAGGCAATAAGTGGGACATGACTGGAGCAGATCGTAGCCTGCCAGTATACTGCAGATCCTATCTAGGTTTCCCTAACCAATTCCTACTATTACTGATCGTGGCCCGCTTGTGGAGGCGTTTTCACTGTCTCCTGCCCTCTGTAGTAGCTTCCGGATGACATGCCAGGCTCCAATGAACAACATCACGCATCTACACTCATACTAATGTATGCCTGCTACATGTAGTTGCCGCATTCTCCAGCAGCACACACTTTTTGTAGTGGCCACTGCTTTAAATGTGCTGCAGCAAGCATATACTGTCCACCCTGATCGGGGCAGTGGAGGTTTTGGGTGCTTTTGACCTGGCCGCTGGACCTCATGTCTGGAAGACAACTTGTATTATGTTCCATCTCGCTGTTCTATGTGACAGCTTGAGGTGCGGCGCCTATGGCGTTCTTGCTATGGGATATCATGACATGTATTGATTACACTGTCCATCCTGAGCACATGTTTCTCTGCTGCAGTAGATGCTCTGCCCACTGCTGACACTCTTTCAGCACACGGTTGCAGCGTGGCCTTGCCCACTGCTCATTCTGAGCGCCATTTTGGAAGTAAACATCCTGCAGTAATCGTACCTTGGAATAAGATGGTGCTTGGTGAGGGGCATCTCTCGATGGCACAGTTCACAGCAACCAGTCATATCGGGCTCCATAGCTGCTTTTGCCTCTTCTTGGAGCTGCTGCAGTTGCTGCACAAGAATGGTACAAAACTCTTCCACATCATCTGGGGTAACCTGCAGTGGGGTGCAGCCATGTCCAACTCTGTCAGACCACCTATACGCTTGATATAGCTCAGCACAAGTATTTAGTGCAAACGTATGGTAAAGACTCACATGTTGGAACAGAGGGTAAGGTGGCGAGAAGCTATCTGATTGGCACTTTGAGGTGGAAATGAGCATCCTGAAGTGTTTGCAGGTGTGACACCAGGTAAGGAGCTGCAAGACCAATGACGACAGCGATGCTGAAGCGGTTGCTGACTGATCACAGGCATGCTATACTGGTCCTTGCATGTTATGGCTGTCAATCAAGCACCCATCCCACATGCAGGCGTGCCTCGTCCTCCCTTTCTCAGCCTAGAAGTAAGCTCTGGTTTCATGAGCGCCACTCAGTGACACGTTTGCCTGCTTACCTCATAACTGTCAATCAAAAGATCACTGAACCTCTGGGCTGCTGCTTCCGGATTGTCTGGTACACCAGTTTCACTAACATCGCTGACCACTGACTCAGCTACGAACTCTTCACACCAAGGGCCTCTAGGTCCAACCAACGTCCTTCTGATGCAGGTTATAGCCCTATGTTTTATTTCAACGTCGTCCAGAGGGATGACAGGGGCGCACCCCATTATCAGCCTTGCAGGGTGTATATACCAGGTAGTGAAGCGTAGGCGCTGTTGATGGTCTCCAATATGCGTATGACTGGGTGCGAGCAACGTACTAGGCGGGAGAGGCCACAAGCTGCAGGTGTAAGGAGGTCTAAGCATGTGGTTGGGCTGCAACCAACCTATCAAAGCAGGTCCCACAAACGATTTCTGCCATGGTATGCCGGCTGTGTGTGGCTTCATGAAGGCCATGTGTCAGTCGGTGTGTGGGCTTGCGTGCCATGAAGTCGATATCGTCACCTGAGCGCGGTGACCGGTTCCGTAGTTGGTACGGGCGGAGGGGTTCGGCAGGGCCAGGCTGCCAGTATGCAAGAGGTTCTGGCACCCTGGCCATCACTGTAATCTGTAAGTTCCAGGGACATTCTTGTCTGGGTGGAGTTCTGGCCCATCCGCGGCAGTTAGCGATTGATGTGCATGCGACCTTCAGAACTCTGCATAGTGAACATTCTTAGTGGCCTCTCATCTCTGCCATGGAGTATAACAGAAGACCAAAATCGCCACAGCCCGCGTGCACGCATCACACTGCCTGCAGTGGGCATACTATAGCACACAAGTACAACAGCCACCGAGGAAACTGTAGTCCGTAAGGCTCGCATGGCCAGATCATTACACAATCACGAGTTGTCAAGCTACCACTCCATATGCCACCCCATACGAATCCAAGCAAATGAGGCAGATCAGGAACGTGACATCCTGAAGAGAAGTGTCATCCAGCTACATACAGCAGGCCTTCTGCACAGTACCCTATTCAAGGCAACATAATCCAATCTCATCTCTTCATTCACCATTCAGATTAGATATATCAAAGATATAGTATATCAAACATAATCCACCCATGCACTCATAGCAAAATGCCTTTAGAGCCAAATTATACCGTTAAGGCCGGCATGGTCAATGCTAAAAGCACCATGGTCAGTCAACTAACGCCATGAGCACCATGGTCAGTCAATGCACCGTCAAACCAAGGCAGCAGCCGCTGACAAATCTGCCAGCGTGGCAGCTTCCAAGCATGCTTGCATGACCCACCCATTCTAATAGAAGCACTCCCACCTATGCTTACCTGCAACATATGCCTGCTACTTGTGGGGGAGGGGGGCTTGTGCTTGAGCTTCCATGCATGCAGGCCCTCTCAAACATGACGGCCAAGCGCACGTTTTGCTTGCCAACTTGGGAATTGAAAGCAGGACCCCATGACCTCAACACACATCTTGCCTGTGGATGCATGAGTAATGAAGACTACAAGAATGTCAGCACTGCAGAGTCCTGGCCTCTAAACACTCCCCTGAGGAACTTACAACCTCGTGAGGCATAGGTATATCCCCTTCTGCTACCAAATGATGCAGCTGCCTATCACCCAAGCAGACCATGCAAAGTCAATCTTCACTTGCACAGGCAGTCTACCCATCACACTGCACCGCCGCCAGGGCTCTGAGCTGACAATCCCTGTGATGTCCTTGACATGCGTTCCCGCTTGGGCCGTGAGCTTGGATGTTGACGCTTGATCAATAGGCTCTCAGATCCTGTTGTGCAAGCTACAAAATCCAAGCTCACGGCCCAAGATCACCTCCCATGCAGGCTGCTGTAGATTATCCTGCATGTTTGACCATGTAATCCACCACAACCTGGATGAGCTTTTCTGCATGCTCAGGCTCGCTCCTGAAGTTGTGATCTGCACCATCAACTACAACCAGGTCACTTCCTGGAAGAAGCTTGGCATACTCCTGGCCATCTTCTACAGGTATCACAGTGTCTCCTGTGCCATGAATGGTTAGGATCTTGCTGTGCTTGATCTTTGCCACTGCAGCCTGCATATCCAGCGACAGTCTGCAGTCAAGGTCCTGCACGCAACAACCATGCACAGAAGGGCCAAGTGAGCTGATACCTGTGAGTCTCAGCTTTCTACATCCGTGGCAGTGTGATGGGCCCACATAGAATAGAGCCTTAGAGAGGCTTGAACAGGAAAGGCTTTTATCTTTCAGGTTCGTGCAAGAGCATTTTCAATATTTGCTCCTTCCATGGCTTGTCATGGTCATGGCAGGAGCGTGACGAGGTTTGTGCTGCATGCCTTTTATATCAGAGCCGTATGCACATGCACTGCCATCAAATGTCCTAATTTGACATGTGGCACCCTATCAAATCGTAATGCATAGGCAAATCCGTCATCTGCTGTGCACATGTGAGGTAGATGCAAATTGAGGCACACTGTGGTCTATGTTCCAAGCAGCACAACACTTTGCACTGAAAAACTGCCAGGAGTCTCCCATGCCTCAAAGTGCTTACACCCTCAGCGCACATGCCTCATAGCACTTACACCTCAGCTCACACACCAAGAATATGTATGACAGAGCTGGCCTCAGCTTCATGGCACATTCACACAACCTGGAATACAACACTGGCATGTCAACCAGACATTCAACAAGGTCTGGTGATCTCTATGTCCCCACCCCCTTACCTCTGGCGTTAGCTGCCATGAGATCTCAGTGCCATCACTGCGCCTGGACTTCATCGTTTTGAAGCCAGTGCTTCTCACTTCGTCCATGATACCGTCTCCAAAGCGCTCCTTGATGCCTCTGTCCATGTACAAACGCCCAGCTATGTTGATGACTTTGGGTATGTCATCGTAAATGGATGCGTACAGGAGGACATCGTTGCCGCCTTTGCTATGTCCTGCGAGGCCATGGAACATATCAGCAGCAGCTCATCAGTGAGCATTTCATTGCTTATGTAAACGTGCATGCCCAGCCATGCCTGCAAAGGTAGGTGTGCAGACAATCTGGAGGAAGATAGGCTGATGTACTTCTGTCAAAGCAGTTTGCTGAAGCCTAGTCTGAGCCAGAGTCAGTAGATTAAGAGCACCAGCTGCTGTAAGGGAAGCTTCTGCTATTGTGGAGCTGATGCTTCAATGCATGTATGGTCCACAGCGAGCTGCTGCGCAAGCACTTGCAGCAGGTGAGCCTGGCAGCGCAAACCCAAGAGAAGTGAAGAAACAAGTCCACTGCACGCCTTGTGCTTGCAATAAGCAATGCTGATCATCTAGATACCTAAATGAAGCCACCCATGCAACACAGGTTTATGTGTCTAGGGTGTCAAACTTGCCCTGTGTATCTGCTGCATGTTACCATCTTGAAGGCATGATGTGCTCCTCAAAGCCACAACAGACAGCAGTAAAGCCTCACCTACCAGACCAACGACCTTCTGCTTTTCTACTGACTCTAGGTAGCTTTTGGCTTGGTAGATCTCCTCAACCTCATCCATGTAGTTGCCAAACCTGAATGTCCCTGTGCTTTCACCATTGCCTGCAGAAAGAAGTTTCATCTCCTTATGTTCCAATGCGCTGTTGTATGCGTCGCTGTGGGCTGATCTACCTGAGAAGTCAAACCTCAAGCTGTTAAAACCACTGGCACTCAGGGCTGCTGCCAAGCCAGGCAGCTGAAAGCTATCTTTTGTGCTAGCATGGCCATGGCACAGGATTACAGCCCTATTGGTTCTTGTTGTAGCGCTTGTGTATATGCCAACGAGGGTATCATCTCCCTTGCTGGTGAATTGCACCCTCTTAGTACGCTGATCTGTCATGCTGCCCCTGTCAGTCTCCCTGCTTGATGTCCCTGCTCTGATCAAACAATGGCGCCGGACATATGCTAACTTGCTGTAACGCGGCAGGCGGGCGGACTGATCTGTTATCACAAATTTCCTGCAGAGTTGCTCCCTACCGGCCGGACCTTGCAGACCCAGCATGGCCCCAGCCCTCCACTTCCGAACACCTGCATCTGGTTTCAGCTTGTTCACCCAAGCGTTCCGCCTCCCAGGAGTTAGCAGCAGACCTCGTTGGAGGCCCGATCGGGCTCTCAGCCATGCGAGTGACAAGGCAACGGAGCTTAGGTCAAACGCGGTGACACTCGCCAGAAGAAGCGGAACTTCATACTGCCTTGCCCGCTTAGGGTTGCGCCAGCCTGCCAACAGATACAAGACAACACATGTGCCCTGCTGTCACGGCGTTGGATTGTAACATGGAAACCCATCCTGAGCCTAGGCATCTCCCGTGTTGTCAACAATTATCTCTCGCCATAGGGAGCTAGCAAGCAATTGTGTATTCCTAGGTTCCTAAGCACTTGTGGCGATCATGCCTCCATTTTCCAACCCTTTCAAGCGGAAGGATGATAAGGTACCTTCGTCACAGACGCACGTGCTTTGGATATGTCTTTGCGCAAAAGAGCACAATTACATTCAAAGGGAGACATGATCATGCCTGAAAGTGGTCCAAACATTCCTGCAGCATAAGGATAAGAGGAAGGGAAAGGACCGGCCTGTCTCGCTTCTAGATGATGCTCCACCTCCACCAGCAATGCCTGGGGAGGACTTTGCCATGGTAAGCATAGCAACTCATCACGATCGCAGTGCCGCAGTAAAGTACAGCACGTAAAGAGCAACACCCTCTACCCAAACGACAGCTTGCCTGACTCTTTGGGCCACGATCACACCACTGCATGGCCCTGCTACCCTGATGCTGAACCTGATTGCTTCCTTTTGCCCTGCGTTGCAGCCCACCCGAGAGTATGTGCGACCAGACAATCAGATGTTTCTGACAGACGCAGAGCTCAGTGAAGAAATTGCCAAGATGCTCACAGCTAACAATCCATGTGCACCAGACAATGTAGCTCGCTTCAACATGAAGGAGCGATGCTACAAGTTTGAGCCCATGGTTGAGCAGCTAGTGGTACACTATGGCAGCGATGGCTGGCTCTTGCACAAGAGCTCAGAGGAGGCCCGCAAGCAGACAGAGACAGACAAGGCAGAGGCAGAAGCATCAGCACGATTTCAGGCAGAGCTAGACAGAGCTCTCAAAGAAAAGGAGGCTGGCTTGGACGTGGAGCCCCCAGATGACAGCAGGCAGCTCAGAAACCAATTCAACTTTGGGGACAGGGCTGCGCAGACTTTTAACTATCCGTTACGAGATCGGGCGACCATGACTGAGCCCCCACCAACAGCCACCATATCTGGTAAGCAGCACATACTGTAAGCGAAGCTCGGTTATGTCGTGATTGGCAGCTTTCCTAGCCCCTGTAAGCCAGATGAAGCGGATAACACCGGGTGTCCTTACATAAGGCTATAAGGCCATCATATCGACTCTGCTCATCAGCCTTGGTCTCAACCTATTGTCAGCACACTCAAGGGCTGTGTCAGTGGCTATGGAAGAAAAGCACCACTTCTTGTTTAAGTCTGCCAGCACATTATAATCTAACCACTACACTGCCACCTTGTTGTGCTGCTATTGTCTAATTCAGGCTCTTGCTCTACTTGGGAGATATTTGACGAGTACATCCGGGACTTTGACAGGCAGAGGCAGGAGGAGGCCAGCAAGCAGAAGCCAGGCAGCAAGAAAGCAGCAGCAGGCAGCAGCGGCGATGGAGGCAGCAGCAGTAGCAGCAGTGGCCCTGGCGGCCGGGGCCACCATAGAGAAGGGGGTAAAGACCCCCTGTCAGATCAGGGGGTTGATAAAGTGTTGCACATCCTGGATCGGATGGTCAACCAAAACATGTTTGCTGACATTGCTATGGACTTCAGATACTGGGATGACTCATCTGATACCCTCAGGTATGTAGCTGGGACTGCGTCTAGTTGCATGGAGGCACAGGGGCTCTAAGCAATTGCTGAGGTGGTTGCCATAGGTCTTTGGGGGTCATAGGTCAAAAAGGCAGGAATCTGATCTTCATGTATTTGCATGCTTTCAGCATCAATTAAACTTGCAGCAAACTGGGAGGGTGGGGGTGTTTTGACTCCCGCAAGCAATGCCTTGGGCTTTGCATGTCTTCTAAGGCTGGCTGCGGTCCAACAGTTAGAGTTTGGGCACAGTGCCTCCTGAAATTGCAGAACACAGCTGATAGCTTTAGTCTTGCTGAGGTCCTGCTTGATTTGTTGCAGGCCACTAGAGGGATCCCTGCTGCCCTTATGGCAGTTCAAGTGTGAGCGGGGCAAGAAGCACGTCACCAGCATCTGCTGGAACCCCATGTACAGTGACCTCTTTGCTGTGGGTTATGGTTCCTACCACTGCCAGAAGCAGGGCACTGGGCTGGTGTCTGTATTCTCCCTCAAGAACCCCAGTCATCCTGAGATCAGCATAAGCACAGATTCAGGTGAGGCCTTGTTTGAGAGGTTGACACTGCTGGCAGGGGGGGGGGGGGGAGAGATAGTGAGAATTCGGCCCTCTTGACACAGCAAATCATGTGGTAGACCAAGGTACTGCAGGGGTGAAACAAGCAGTAGAGGTTGCGGTAGACAGTTTCAGATCTGGTCCGCAAGGGTGGGGGCCTAGAAGCTCTCTCGCAACCTGGAGAGTAGCATGATCTGCTGAGTGTGGGTACTTGTGGGTTCATAGCCTAAACTGTTTGCATGAAGAAACTTCAATGTCAGTATGAACATCTTTGGGTAAGAACGACAGCAAGGCAGCAGCTGTTGTACGTCTCAATAAAGGAGGGCATTAAATGCAAGCAGCAGACACCTTCAATATCTTGTGAAGTAATCGTCTCCACTCCAAATTCAGCCATTTCCGTGAGAGCAACATGTGGGAGGTTGATCAGAGGTCACGCATAGCTTTCCGTGAGCATGACCACCTGGGCGCCTCAGCTCTGTGGCTGACAGACTGCAGGGTGCCTCTGAATGGCAAGCTAAGTGGCACAAACGTGCCAAACACAACAGTTGATGACCTTCCATTTGACCATCTTGGCCTTCTTGTCTGTTCTGCTGGTTGTTGCAGGGGTCATGGCACTTCACTTCCACCCAGACTTTGCCAATCTGCTGGCTGTGGGCTGCTATGATGGCAGGGTGCTGGTGTTTGATGTGCAAGCCCCAGGCAGCCAACCGCTGTATGCGTCTAGTACCAAGACTGGCAAGCACAATGATCCTGTGTGGCAGGTGCACTGGCAGGTGAGCCCCATAGTATTTTTGTTACACTTCATGACATGCCATAGCAAAAAGTGCCATAGGCCCCCGCACCTCAAGGTGTACAGCTCACAAAGTACAGCCAAGTGGGACAAGGTACATGGTAGCGGCAATAGTCAATGCTTTTAATGTCTAGGTCAGAACAGAGATTGACATTACATTGCAGGAACTGAACTAGTGAATGGGATGAACCCCACCTATTGATGCATTCCAATGATAGGGGTTCAAATGTACTTGTACACAACTGTCCCTCCCTCAACCCCATGGGGAAGGGCAACGCAAGCCCTTCTGGCGTAGTTCTCTCTATCTCTCTTTAACAGCAATAAGCCTCTCCATGGACCAGGCAACAGCACAGTAGCATGTTACGAGAGCGCAGCTGCCGATAGCACTAGCTTTTTCTCCACAGCAGCACAAGCAGTTCTCTTTTGAGGACTCTGTTGGAGTGCTATAGATCATCAGTGATGGGTCCTGCTGCTGCTGGCTGAATGGGGCGAAAGCCACTAACGGCAGCAGCCAGTCTCGTCATCTGATCAAATATTACACCTAAATTTGCAGGGCGCGGCCTTGCTTTGCCCTCATTTGCAGCTTAGACCAATTCTGTTGTCGGGGCCAAAGCTCCTGTGGCATCTGCTGCTCAGGAAAAACAGGAATCGATTGTTAGGGCAAGACAGCCTTGCACATGATGCACGGGACCACGGTGTGGTGCCCTGGAACCAGTCAGCACTGTCATACGAACACTCATGTGCGCTCCCCTTGTTCCTCCAATTCCGCAGGTTGATGACATGCAGAAGGTGCTGCAGTTTGTGTCAATATCCACGGATGGTGACATTATCCTCTGGACGCTGGCAAAGAGTGAGCTGCAGCGGGAGCGCCTCATGCTCCTCAAGTCATCCAATGAAATTCATGGGGTTGGGGTAGCAGTAGCAGCAGCAGCAGGTGCCAAGGCACAGCAGGATGGGCCAGATGCTGTGCCCAAGCATCTCTTGGGGGGCTTGTGTATGGACTTCAGCAAGGTAAGGGCACTGAGGAGGAGACCAGCAGTAGGCCCTGCTTGGCAAGGGCTCCAAGCATGCATGTCTGCATTCATGCACATGGCACGCCTCAATGCCAGGCAGCATATGAGGGAGACGGTCAAGGATTTATCTCAACACCAGAGCACAAGGGAGAGAGGCATCTCCACATGTAGTTTTACATTGCTCTGAGGACTCGCAGATTGGCCAGTTGCAGCATTCACAAGCAACTTTGATGGCAGCAGCTTCATGCTTGCAGCTGTGTACCAATATGTGCTGGTCCTTCATGCCTACTGCGCCTCTGTGTTATGATGATGCCATATCAAAAGTGCCATAGGCCCCGCACCTCAAGCTGGTACAGAAACAGTAGGGTGGAGGAACCTACGAGTTGCCTGCGTAAAAACTACCTTTCATGATATGCCATAGAAAAAAGTGTCATAGGCCCCGCACCTCAAGCCGTCACAAATTGCAGCCATGTGGAACAGAGTACGGGTTGCCTTCGGCATGCATCACAACATAAGCCTAGACATGAGGTTCCAGCAGCTACGTCGAAATCACCCAAAACCTCCACTGCCCTCCCTAATGTACCTAATGTGCCTCTGCATGCAGGGTCCTAGTGAGGACCACATCTACCTGGTGGGCACAGAGGAGGGCACCCTGCACCGCTGCTCTAAAGCCTATGGCAGCGAGTTCCTGTCTACCTACCAGGGGCACAGCATGCCAGTGTACAGCGTCCGCTGGAACCCCCACCACCCCCGTATGTTCCTCTCAGGGTCTGCAGACTGGTCTGTGAAGCTGTGGGATGCAAAGCAGGAGTCCAGGCCCCTGATGTCTTTTGACCTTGGGGATGCAGTGGGAGATGTGGCGTGGGCGCCGTACTCAGCGACGGTGTTTGCAGCTGCGACTGATGATGGGCGGGTGCATGTGTTTGACTTGAAGGAAAGCAGGCTGCTGCCGCTGTGCTCGCAGAAGGTAAGTTGCAGCAGTAGTTCAGACAATGGTCTCTGCTTGTGAACCAGCCTTCTGCTGGCATAGCCAGTTGGTCAATATGAGGTCTACCATTACGGTATCACATGCCCTTCAGTCCTACCTACCGCCAATACAACACGCTATAGAGCGTTGTTGATAAAAAGGTGCAGCAGTTCCCAATTACTAGGTTACAAGGGGCCCCGATACCCTGTCTTTCCTGCCCGATGGTTTTAGTGGGTTTAGATAGAGATGGGATGCCCTGCATCCATGCAGGCACGTCTGCCTCTGTCATTTGAGTATAAGAATGCCTGTCTTGGATTCGGATGCTACTTACTGCACAGAGATGTACCACTAACAGAGCAATGCTGTGCTTGTGCTTCACCAGGTTACAAAGAAGGCACGGTTGACCAAGGTTGTGTTCAACCCTAAGTACCCCATCCTCCTGGTGGGTGATAGCAAGGGCAATGTAGCAGCACTGAAGCTTTCGCCCAACCTTCGCCGCTGCTGTGTGGCAGATAAGCCAGGTGTTAAGCAGGTTGACCTAGAGCGGGCCAAGCTGGACGAGGTGGTAGAAGTGGCTAGGAAGAGCCAGGCAGCAGGAGCAGCAGAGGAAGAGGCAGCAGCAGTAGCAGCAGCAGCCAAAGGGGGATCTGGGGCGACACTAACAGTGTGACACAAGGAATGATTGGGGGGTGGTTGGTGCAAGGGGTGTGCGGGGTAGCGACCGAAGTTCACCTGACTAGGTTTAAGTGTCGTGTTATCAGACTGCTTGCACAAGCAGTTGGATGGGCCATGGGTGCCAGCATGGGCTTGGGGCATGCGGGCTTCAGCAGCAGAAAAAGGGATCAAGCGAGTTAGCTAGCTCAACCCTTGCTTTTAGAAGACGAAATTGCTGCAGGGGTGCTGTCAGATTGGTGTGCTCATTGATTGAGCCTCTGTATGGTCACCTTCTTCCTGATGCAGTCAGTGATGGATGGTTCAGGACACGCAGGGGGTGGTATGTCCCAGTATGCTTACAAGTTGTATCAGAGGACCGGTGTCTCCCAGGTTCCGGCAGTCGGACAGCGGTCGCAGTATGAGCCGTGGTACTGCTCGTGTGGGCGGCACTGGAGCCTAGTCACGAGTAGTGTTATGGCGTCCTGATGAGTTTCACTGTGAGAGAAAGCAAGCAGGAGCCCCTCCGTGATCATTGCATATGTCTTCGTCGTATTATCCGTCGCATGCGCCGATAGAAACCGTCCTGCCGCTGAATTCCTTGCGCATTGTCCCTTGCGATCTACCTTTGTCCGCCTGCATGTGGGCACCACTGTCGGA
Organism: Pseudopediastrum boryanum; assembly: GCA_963556185.1. Classification (NCBI taxonomy): domain Eukaryota; kingdom Viridiplantae; phylum Chlorophyta; class Chlorophyceae; order Sphaeropleales; family Hydrodictyaceae; genus Pseudopediastrum; species Pseudopediastrum boryanum. Next base: position 1,159,129 of record OY744496.1, read on the forward strand.
TGTTCTCTCGCGGTGACTGACGCCCTTGGAGGGCGCTAGGGGTAAATCAGCACTAAATATAATGACCACCTGGCTCAAAATAGCTTCAAACTTCCTGACTGAGTTCCGGCCTAACCGAAAAGGCTTCCGATCCGCATCGCTCTCCAGCGGTGCCAACTTCAGCTTCTTCACCTGTAGTATCCTGGGGTGGAGCAAGTCACTAACCGTAGGATTCCGATCTCAGGCAACTCAATTACAGTAATAAGGAATGTCATAGACGATGTCAGCTATGGTGGCAAACCAAACCACATCATGGCCTAGCAACAATCATATATATCACCCCCAGTTGTGGAGGTACACAAGTAAGATGATGCAGATCAATTGTGTATGGACGCCCCTTTATAGGGGCGCAACATGCAGTGCAATTGAGCAACAGACACACATTTCAATGCAGAATGCCACTGGAAGCCAGCTGCACAGCCATGCAACTCCGAGGTGCAAGATATGCAACTCAAAAGCACATGCACTAACTCGAAGCCAGATGCAACATGGAACAGTCAAAGCCAGATGCAGCATGCAACTTAAAGCCAGATCCATCAGTATACAGAAGAAAAGGAATACCTTAGTGGAGGACAGCCATCATAAACTAGCAGTCTCCTGATGCGGTACATGTTACGACCACCCAATTATGCAGCCAATGACAACTCCTTGCAGATCACTCCTCCCTCCCTCCATGCATATGACAGCCCTCAGTCAATGAACCAAACCAACCAACCATGCATTCAAGCAATGACAACTCCTTGACAATCACGCCTCACTCCCATAAGTACACAATGCTCAATGAATCAATCAGAGACCCTGCTACTTGCCGGTAGCTCAACTAGCATGTCAGTCTGCTGCAGCCCTACCCATACATTCACTGCCCACTGCAACATACACTTTCTCCTGTCATTTTCCTCCTGTAGCTCAGGTGTACTGTTCAGCCAGCTCCCCCTCCTTCACGATGTAGTTCTCCTCAGCAAAGCCCTTGCCATCTTCATAGGCTTTCAGCATGGATAAGATGCCCTCCTGGTAACGCACCTGATGATGACATTAAAGCAACAGGAGCACGTTTATATGTATGTCAGCAACAGGAGTACAAAAAAACTTATGTCAACAAGAGCAACACAGATAACCTAATTTAGCAACAGCAGCACGCATACATACACACAGATCTCAGACTGGTCCTACACAGAGCCTCCTAAATACTATTGTTAGGTTTCATGATATGCCATAGAAAAAAGTGTGATAGAAACTTCAAGCCTCCCCAATGCCTGCCCATATTGCTATATCCCAGTAACTCTGGAGGGGGCCTGGTGAGCACAATCACCTGCAGGCTGAACCCTGCTGCCCACCTGTGCATCTAGTGCAGTGCTTGAGGTCTGTGCAAATTCAAGTTTTGGGCCTTAAGCTACCCACATCCCTCAACCCCAAAACCTAAGCCTACTCAGCTGTGCATCCAGTGCAGTGCTCGAGGTGTGTGCTAGTTTCACTTTTGCGGCTTAGCCTACCCACAACCCTAAACCCCAAAACCTGAACTTTACCACCTGTGCATCCAATGGCGTGCCCGAGGTGTGTGCTAATTCAAGATTTAGGACTTAAGCTCCCCACAACCCTAAAACCTAAAACCTGAACCCTACCTACATGTGCATCTAGTGTAGTGCCTGAGGTATGTGCTAGTCTACGGATTTCAAGAGTAGGCTACCCACATCCTAAACCTTGAAACCTAAATTCTACCCACATGTGCATCCAGTGTACTGCCTAAGCTGTGTGCTAGTTTAAGATTCAAAGATTGGGCTACTCACAACCTAGAAAACCTAAACCCTACCCACCTGTGCATACAGTGTAGTGCGAGAGGTGTGTGCTAGTTTGCGCTTTAGGGCTTAGAGCTACCCACACCCCCTAAAACCTAAAACCCTACCCACCTGTGCGTCCAGTGTAGTGCCTGAGGTGTGTGCTGTCATGGCACTACGAGGCATGTGGCGCCAGGGATGGTCCTTACTGGCGGGCTGCTCATCCCACACATCCCCTCCATAACCTGCAAGAGAGAGCAATGACAGCAAATCCATATTTATTACATTTCATGATATGCCATAGCAAAAGCTGCCATAGCCCATAGGCATAGCAAAAGTGCCATAGGCCCCGCACCTCAAGCTGTCACAAAGAACAGCGAATCAATAATCTCAGATGGAATATCAGCACTCATGAATCTCAGTAGAAATATTAGCAATATGGAATTGTCATAGCGGAAGTTTCCTGACACTGCTTGCTCATCCCACACACCTCCTACATAACCCCTCAGAGTGGGGTTATATAAATAAATAAATCAAAACGCAAAACCAGCTATGCCAATGGCCACACAACCCTAGGCCATAAACACAATGTTGTATTAACGTAATGGGCTTAATGTTTTGCGCGCATAATGTTTTGCGAGATGACCCAAATAATTTTAGAAAACTTTTTAATTTCGAACAGGGTGTTGCGAAATGAACGTGCCGGTGGCGGGGTGCCTCGGCTGACTCGACAAGTGAGAGGCCGGAGGTGTAACTTTTCGGGGTGACCCGCCCATCATGGCACAGCACATGCATGCCCAATTTGCACGGCGGTTACGGCTATGCATTCGTCTGATGATTTGCTATGTTTTGCCCTCAAGGAGTGTATGGCCAATTCTGACTTGGTGAAAAGTTGATCATGGGCTGCGCTGAAAATGCCCATTTTGAGGAGGCAAACGTGCGAATTTGGGCCTGAAAATTGCTGGAAAATGTGTATAAGTCCCTGGGCTTATGATGTGTGCTGGGACCCTTGCCCACCAGCTGCAAGTGGTTTGAAGGCAATCAGATAAGTGAGCTAGGACTTATGCTCCATCAACCATCCCCAAAGGGGCCAACTTCGAAGGGCAGGTAGCAGCCACCCAGCAAAGCAATGCCCATAGGGACCAGTGGGTGTTAACAAGCATGCAAGGGCCTGCACCAAGGATGGGCCCTGCCCTGAAGGGAGTGCCCTCTTAACTAGGACAGGAGCTGAAAGTTGGGGTCAAGCCATAGGGTGATGGTGCAAAAAAAGCACTTGTGAGAATGCTTAAACCCCAAGCACCCAAGCTTGGCCCTGCAACAGCTGACCACACCAGTGCATTCATCACAGCCTGCACCACTGCACAATATGTTTCCAGCACCATACTCCACATTGTCAAGACAGGCTGGAAAAAATTGCTGTGACAAAGGGGTCACGCCGAAAGCATTTGGTACAAAAGAGACCTAGAATGGAGCAGCCTATCAGCATGCCTCAACCCCACAGCATGTAATGAAACAAGACTTGCCTCCGCTGCAGCCTTATCCCCTTGCCACTGCAATCCAGGGTTTAAGCACCACAGTGGGATGTAGCAAAACACCCAGGGTTTGGTTGGCACAGCAACTAGGTGAAGTGCACAGGTGCCCATCTTGCACTCCAAACAAACATGTGCAAACAACACCCAAGCAGCCAGGCCCCCACATGCTGCTGTACTAGAGAGGGAGCCTCACCAAAGCCACCTGACTGCCACTCATGAGAATAAAGACTGGAACCATGGGAGCTAAGGCTAGCTGGCACATTCATTATGCAACACCCTGTGACAGGAGGTTTTGAATGCTCCATACCTAGTACCCTGTCTTATCCCCTTGCTTATTTACCACACAGGCAATCCTGCCCTTCATGCTATTGAACAGATGTGTTAGCATTGAGGAGGGGACTGCCTGGAACTGCTTGTGCACAGCTTCCTTGAACTCCTCAAAGGACTGGCAACCCAATGCATCAACTCTCGCTTGCGCGTAACCCCAGACATTCTCAATAAGATTGAGATCTGGTGAGTTGGGAGGCCAATTTGGCAGCAGTCTTGCATTGGACTTGTTCTTCTTGCTCCACTCTTCCACCACACTTGGAGCATCCACATGTGCTGGATCACCATCTTGCTGCAGAGTCCAGCAACTGATTCCTTGGTTACTAAACAACCGCTGACCCCCAGGCAATAGGGTCTCCCTTAGCACACTATTGTACTGTGCTGCACATATGTTCCTGGCTGGCTCACCCTTCTTATTCTTAAAGGAGGGCTTGCTCTTGCTGCTGCCAGCAACTTGATGCAAGGGAGTAACACCATGCTTGGTGATTCCACCATACACATTGAGGCACTGGGGCTTGTTTGGCTGGTAGGCCCCATGTTTTTTTGGCCTGTTTGGGCCAACTTTCTGCCACCTGCAGGGCTGAACGCTGGAACCAGGATACCGAAAGTAGAACTTCTTCCTGTCTGTGAAGAGGACATGGCCCCAAGAGGTCTTGCTGTTTTCCTTAGCAAACTGCAGGCGCTTCTTCTTGGTATCCTTGGTTAGCTCCTTCGGAGGACGCCGCTTGGAGACCACCATCTTGCACCCCTCACTTTCGGCTGCTTTCCTTGCTGCACGAATTACAGTGGACTTATGCACAAGCCGCGGCACAAGCCCCTCCGCCAGCAGCTGCTTGGCCACCTGCTGAGCACCTCCTTGCTGGCCCTCATCTAAAAGATTCGAAGCATGAAGCGCAGCTGCCTCTGAAAGTATGGTTTTCCTGCCTGTCCCTGGCTTGTTTTCTAAACTCTGTTCGTTTTGCCACCGGTTGATGCACCGGCGTGCTGTCGCACGGCACACTCCACACTGTACAGCAGTCTCTGAGATGCTCTGACAAGCATTGTAAGTATTAACCAAATGTACTTTATCTTGCAGCGTCAACCTGGCCATTTCGGAAGTAGGCAGGTTTCACGTGCGAAGGCCAAGGGACCGTCCGTGTCGTAAGTGGCACAGCTGGTCAATGTGGCTTGCAAAGTTGTGTAGAATGAGAGCAAGTCTGTATCAATTGCTGCCTTGAGCCGGCGTTGAATAGGCTTCAAAGTTGCTTTCACAGGGTGTTGCGAAATGAACGTGCCGGTGGCGGGGTGCCTCGGCTGACTCGACAAGTGAGAGGCCGGAGGTGTAACTTTTCGGGGTGACCCGCCCATCATGGCACAGCACATGCATGCCCAATTTGCACGGCGGTTACGGCTATGCATTCGTCTGATGATTTGCTATGTTTTGCCCTCAAGGAGTGTATGGCCAATTCTGACTTGGTGAAAAGTTGATCATGGGCTGCGCTGAAAATGCCCATTTTGAGGAGGCAAACGTGCGAATTTGGGCCTGAAAATTGCTGGAAAATGTGTATAAGTCCCTGGGCTTATGATGTGTGCTGGGACCCTTGCCCACCAGCTGCAAGTGGTTTGAAGGCAATCAGACAAGTGAGCTAGGACTTATGCTCCATCAACCATCCCCAAAGGGGCCAACTTCGAAGGGCAGGTAGCAGCCACCCAGCAAAGCAATGCCCATAGGGACCAGTGGGTGTTAACAAGCATGCAAGGGCCTGCACCAAGGATGGGCCCTGCCCTGAAGGGAGTGCCCTCTTAACTAGGACAGGAGCTGAAAGTTGGGGTCAAGCCATAGGGTGATGGTGCAAAAAAAGCACTTGTGAGAATGCTTAAACCCCAAGCACCCAAGCTTGGCCCTGCAACAGCTGACCACACCAGTGCATTCATCACAGCCTGCACCACTGCACAATATGTTTCCAGCACCATACTCCACATTGTCAAGACAGGCTGGAAAAAATTGCTGTGACAAAGGGGTCACGCCGAAAGCATTTGGTACAAAAGAGACCTAGAATGGAGCAGCCTATCAGCATGCCTCAACCCCACAGCATGTAATGAAACAAGACTTGCCTCCGCTGCAGCCTTATCCCCTTGCCACTGCAATCCAGGGTTTAAGCACCACAGTGGGATGTAGCAAAACACCCAGGGTTTGGTTGGCACAGCAACTAGGTGAAGTGCACAGGTGCCCATCTTGCACTCCAAACAAACATGTGCAAACAACACCCAAGCAGCCAGGCCCCCACATGCTGCTGTACTAGAGAGGGAGCCTCACCAAAGCCACCTGACTGCCACTCATGAGAATAAAGACTGGAACCATGGGAGCTAAGGCTAGCTGGCACATTCATTATGCAACACCCTGAATGTTTTGCGAGGGGGGCTGGAATAGTTTCCAGCCAATTACTTATTTTTTGCAAGGCCTGGTTTTAGATATTGTGTATCCTAAAGAAGCTGTTGAGCCACAACAATCCTGTGCCAAAGCAGCACTTCAGGCAGCCCCTGTTGCAGCAGTTCCACTGCTGCCATTGCTGTTGCTTGCTGAGACTGAACCTGCTTGGCAAATAATGTCACTGCCGTCCCTCAATACAATGAAGCCTGGCCCTGTAGTAAGCTGCAGATGCATCATGAGCCAGATACCGTAGCAGGTATCGATGCATATACGTTAATGTCGTACACAATGATGAGTTCAGGCTGCTGCTCCTGACGGGACAAGGTAACGGTATAGGGCATCGGCAGTGGTGGATCCGTGCGAGGCCTGCCGACTGGCCACACTGGACCCCGCTACGTTCGCGTTCATCCTAGATCTCGGTGTTAAGGTCATAAGCCAGCTTGATAGCCTCTGATGTGTGCCTCTTCGCATGTTCAAGTCTGAAACCATGCGACATCGCCAGGTTGGCAGGGGCTTTCACAGGAGCATGAATACCTTAACAAGCCAATTTCAATTGCAGGTAGTGCTATTAAAACTGCTTTAAGTCAAGGCTATGGCTGCAACGCATCTTAGGGGGAAAATGGCTTCTGCGTTGCTTTTGCGTGCCGGCTGGGGGAATTTCCACGAATTTCAAAAGATTTGCGTGCTACCCTCAATATTTTCTGAAAAAGCTTAATCTTTTTGCGAAAGCCCTAGATAATAAATTATTTAAACGCAAAACATTAAGACCACTACGGTATATCAGTAGAAAATAATCAGGCCCTCACCTGCCAGGTGTCCACTCTTGCATGCTTCCACCACAGCTTCCTTGTCCACTATTGCACCTCGGGCATTGTTGATGAGGTACGCCCCCTTCTTCATTTTACCAATCACTTCCTTGTTGAACAGACCTAACAGAAAGCAGAAGCATGCAATGCATCATGGGGTATTGTCATCATGGGGTATTGTCATCATGGGGTATTGTTTTCATTCACGACATGCCACCCCCCTGCCCTGCAAAGCCCAAGGTTTCATTTCCCCAATCCACAGCGGGCGCACAAAAGTCAGCAAATCATCTGGGCCTGAGCTAATTTTTTGCTGACATGTAGTGCACCATCAACAAGAGGCCAAGCAGGGTGGGAAATTAATATGATATGCCACAGACCCCCCAAAACCCTAAACCTTACACCCAGCTTTGCTTTACCCCAGTGCAATCTCTTGAGATGGATGTTTATGGTCACTTTCTCCTCCCCCCACCCCCACCCCTAAACCCCCTCCACCCCACCCCCACCCCTCCACCCCCACCCCTAAACCCAAAACCCTAAACCCCAACTTAACCCATCCCCACCCCACCCCACCCACCCTCACCCTGCAACAGCAGACCCCAAAATCCTGGATGCTGCAAACCCAGCTTTACCTTACCCTTGGTGGGAGTCTGCAAGCCAAATCTTGCTGCTCACCGTCCAACCCTCCACCCTTACCCCTGCAATAGCAGACCCCCTAACCCCAACCCCTAAACCCAACTCTGCCTCACCTTTCATGGAATCTGTGGGAGGGATGTTTGCTACAGTCATCCTCCTCCTTCACGCACCAATGCAACAGCACACCCCCCAACCCCTATGCCCCCACCCCACCCCACCCCACCGCTAAACCCTAAACCAAGCTTCACCTTACTCCTAGTGCAATTTGTGATTTGATGTTTATGGTCACCCTCTTCTTCCCCCAACCCCACCCCACCCAGCAGAACCCCCAACCCTGAACCCTAAACCCAGCTTTGCCTTACCCCTAGTGGAAGCTGTAAATGGGATGTTAAGCATCCCAACCCCGCCCGCCCACCCCCCACGCCACATTAGCAACTCCCCCCCCCCCCCACCCCGCACCATAACAACCCTAAACCCAGCTGTGCCTCATCCTTCACAGGCCTTGAGGAAATCATATCCTGTCTTTGCTTTTTCCACCCCCCCCCCCATTCTAACCCCTAAAGCCTAAACAAGGCAATACCCCCACAAAAGTACTTAATAACCCCCCAGCCCCACAACCCTGCGACAGCAGACCCCCAACCCTAAACCCTAAACCCAGATTTTGCCTCACCCTTAGTGGAACCCGAGAAAGGAATCTTGCTGTTCACTGTCCCACCCTTATCTCTGCAACAGCGGACCCCCCAACTTTAAACCTTAAAACCCAGCTGTGCCTCATTTTCCCTTACTGGATCCTGTAAGAAAGATGTAGATGGTCACCGTTTCCCCCTCAACCCCGACCCTGTGACCGCAGAACCCCCCAACCCTAACCCTAAACCCACTTTTGCCTTACCCTTGGTGGAATCTGAGAGAGGGGTGTTGATGGTCACCAGGTCACATGCCTTGAGGAACTCATCTTCTTCTTCAATCTTCTCCACTCCCATCTCATCCATGGCAGGCTTCTTGTGACGTGCATAGTACACACGCTTCAAATTCCAGCCCTGCATCAGGAAGTAGAAGGAGGTTTAGGGTTGAGGAATACGAAACAAAACAAAACAAAAATTGAAGGTGTGCCTACACCAAGGCAGCTAGGTCGAAACGACCAAACACACCGAGGTCAAACCCCATTTCCCTACTCAACGGAACAGGAAACACCACAGACATAATCAGATATGGGAGAAGAAACGAAGATACATGGGTAGAGGGAGGGCACAGGCCGCATAAGACACACGTTTCAAATTCCAGCCCTGCATCAAGAAGTAGTCGAGAGGGGAAGGAGCATGCTTAAGGGGGAGCACGCATGTGCACTTTGTCAAACCTGAGGAAGGCCAAAACGGCAAAAACGCACAGTGTAGAGTTAGTACCTGCTACAAGTCTCAAATTCTCCCCGTTGTCAAGAGAGGCAAGCTGACAGGCCTAGGGAACTTAGGGCTGAGGAGTAATTAAAACAGGGCATAAGAACTAGGTGGCAGACATGGGAAAGAGGGAGGGAGGAGGGCACATGATACACACGCTTCAGATTTCAGCCTTGTATCAAGAAGCAGCAGCGGAGAAGCTCTGTGACAGATGCATGATCCTCACTCAGCAAATCTCTACAATCGCATAATTATGCGGCACAGGTGATGGGAGCGTAGACATAACCATGCAACCTTGCACAGTCGAGGGGGCTTGTTGTGAGGCGCATAATACACACGCTTCAAATTCCAGCCCTGCATCAGGGATAGCAGAGAAGCTCTTAGACTAAAGGTGGTCCTTCCTAAGCAGGTCTACCTTTCAGGTACGATGAACCGGTTTCGCTATCACCCTTTCCCTTCGCCACAGATGGTCTGAGGGTATAAAAAATATGTAACCATACCAAGACGAGGGGGCTTGTTGTGGCGAGCATAATACACGTGTTTCACATTCCAGCCCTGCAATAAAATGCAGCCAGGAAGAGCCTCTGGGAAAGCTGGTCCTTAAGAGAGAGCAAGATACATATCAATCAATCAATCAATCAAAACGCAAGACCAGCAATGCCAATGGCCAAACAAACCTAGGCCACAAACACAAGGCTCCTGATCACAATCACGAAGCCACACAACCGATGGTGGATTTGCCACACACAAGCTGAGGCTAGATGCAACGGCGTGCACACCAAGGGGAAACAAACACCACCACTAAAACCCAAAACCTGCTCCACTTCCATCACACATGGGCGGCGGGGAGGCAGCAGGATCAAGCACCACCCTAGTAGGGGCTGGAGGTGGCTCCCACCACCTAGGTACTGGTGAACCACCATCCTCCCAGCCACTGAAAGGCACCACATAGCGCTCCACATGCTTATCAATAGCTTGCTTAGTGCGCCTTCTACACCTCACTAACCGTTGGCTTTCCCAAGGGTGCGTAAGATCCCACAACCTCTTCCTCCAAGCACTCTTAATCTGACATGAAGCCTCCCAGCTCCCCTCATCTTGACCAAGCACCTTCAGATCAGCACACACGCATTTCTCCCAGGTATGGCGAGGCCTACCCACTGGCCTCGTCATGTCACCATGTAATGAAGAGAACAACGCAATATGCGGCAACCTGCCCTCCTCCATGCGGCCCACATGCCCCAGCCACCTCAGCCTATTTGCTGTGATGTATGCTGACAAGGTGGCTACCCCACATGATTTCCTGATATGCTCATTGGTGTGCCGATCTGACAGCCTGACCCCCAGGATGCTCCTAAGGCAGCTAGAGTGCACCCGCTCAAGCTTTTGCGATTGCACTTTGGTCAGGGACCAACACTCACTCCCGAACAGCAGAATTGGCAACACATATGCCTTGTAACACTTCACCTTCGTAGCCAATGACAGATGCTTGGTACCCCACATCTTTTCAAACTGCTTAAACCTCCCCACAGCCTTACCCCTCCTGATATTCAACTCCACATCCAACCTGCCATCAGTCACAAGCACACTTCCCAAGTACTTGAACTGTGACACCTCTTTTACCACACCCTCACTGATAACCACCTCTGGTCCTTGCTGCACTGGCACATCCCCCTCCTTCCAATCCTTGTCAATGGACAGGATCTCAGTCTTGCTTGCATTGATGCGCAACCCAAGACTAGCAGCAACCTTGTCCATCACCTGCAGCATGACCACCAACTCCTCCCTGCTGGGACTTAGCAACACCATATCATCTGCATACAGCAGAACAGACAACAGCTCCACACACCCACCACTACCACACCCATCACGCTCAAGTTTCCCATCTGCATGATAGGCTAGCTTCACCCCACATCCCTCCGGCATCTGAGCCATTGCCTGCCGAACCACAAAGTCCATGTAGATACATATACAAACTTTAAATACATTCTTACATGTTTTTAACTTCTATTCTCAGCTGTTCTTGATTCTTTTTATACAAATTACCTCCAATCTCCGCATGACCTCCTGTCCAATGCGCCCAGCCCCATACGTGCCAATGGTCTTCCCCTCAATATCCCACGATTCACCCGCTACAGCAGGAACATTCCAATCACCTCTGCATTAATAAAAAGTGGAGGGAATTCACAACACTTCAGTTTAAAACCTACGATAACTGTCAGAAAGCCAACACTTCATGTGTGCTCTGCTCCAGCACATTCCATCATGTTTTGGCAACATGTGGTTATTGAAAGGTAAGCGTCCGTCACCATCCATTTACTGTAGATATAGAGCACTTCAAGCTTTTTGAGGTTGGGTACAGTGCATACGTTGGACCTTTTAGCTGCAGCCTGAGCTGGCTCCTTGTGGTTGGTACCCAACCTCAAAGGGATAATCAAAACAGGGGAGAGAGCGCACAAGAAGGGCAGGGTTTATCTAGCCCTGTGCAATACACGTCCCTGCTACAAAACTACTATTTTGGGAAAAGACACATCTAAACGACATCCAAGCAAGGTTCCTCAATGCGGAGGGTCAAAGTCATGAAGCCCCAAAGGATGGGGGCATTTATGGTTGTGGTGTGTGGAGGGGGTGTCTTGGCTTGGTGATGCCCCCCCGCCCCACCCAGAATCACCCCCCCCCCCCCCAAGCTTCTGCATTGCATCTATAAACTAGGTACTCATCAGCATGTGAGATCATCTTCGTTTTTCAAAATCTACAGGCTTGCACATGGCCTATATGGTAAGCAAATCGAAGTGCTTTAAACCCATACAAGAGAGCTTTGTCCCTCTGCCAGAACATTGAAAACATGATTGATCTCCTGCCCCACCCAACTTACGATTTGATTTGCTCATGTGCAGGGATGAAATTCCTGAACATGATGAGCATGCGCATCACCTCATCCTCAGCCACACTGGTGGAATTACTGCCTGTGAAGGGGGGGGGGAGGATTAGGGTTTAGGGTTTAGAGTTTAGGATAAGGGGTCTGGGGTTTAGGGAATACGATGAGCATGCGCATCACCTCATCCTCAGCTACACTAGTGGAGTTACTGCCTGTGAAAGGGGGGGGAGCAAAAGGGGGGGGGGGGAGCAAAAAGGGGGGGGGGGGAGCAAAAGGGGGGGGGGGGATGCCAACAATGAATGGGAGCGTCAGCTCTGGATTTTCCAAGGTGGTCTACATGGTTGCAAAATGGCTA